>OX377620.1:126039710-126470201 GCA_947397865.1 Polietes domitor
AGTAAGTTTTTAATATTTTTAAAACCTTAAAATAAAAATAATAATAAAAATAAAAATAAAAATAAAAATAAAAATAAAAATAAAAATAAAAATAAAAATAAAAATAAAAATAAAAATAAAAATAAAAATAAAAATAAAAATAAAAATAAAAATAAAAATAAAAATAAAAATAAAAATAAAAATAAAAATAAAAATAAAAATAAAAATAAAAATAAAAATAAAAATAAAAATAAAAATAAAAATAAAAATAAAAATAAAAATAAAAATAAAAATAAAAATAAAAATAAAAATAAAAATAAAAATAAAAATAAAAATAAAAATAAAAATAAAAATAAAAATAAAAATAAAAATAAAAATAAAAATAAAAATAAAAATAAAAATAAAAATAAAAATAAAAATAAAAATAAAAATAAAATAAAAATAAAAATAAAAATAAAAATAAAAATAAAAATAAAAATAAAAATAAAAATAAAAATAAAAATAAAAATAAAAATAAAAATAAAAATAAAAATAAAAATAAAAATAAAAATAAAAATAAAAATAAAAAAAAAAATAAAAATAAAAATAAAAATAAAAATAAAAATAAAAATAAAAATAAAAATAAAAATAAAAATAAAAATAAAAATAAAAATAAAAATAAAAATAAAAATAAAAATAAAAATAAAAATAAAAATAAAAATAAAAATAAAAATAAAAATAAAAATAAAAATAAAAATAAAAATAAAAATAAAAATAAAAATAAAAATAAAAATAAAAATAAAAATAAAAATAAAAATAAAAATAAAAATAAAAATAAAAATAAAAATAAAAATAAAAATAAAAATAAAAATAAAAATAAAAATAAAAATAAAAATAAAAATAAAAATAAAAATAAAAATAAAAATAAAAATAAAAATAAAAATAAAAATAAAAATAAAAATAAAAATAAAAATAAAAATAAAAATAAAAATAAAAATAAAAATAAAAATAAAAATAAAAATAAAAATAAAAATAAAAATAAAAATAAAAATAAAAATAAAAATAAAAATAAAAATAAAAATAAAAATAAAAATAAAAATAAAAATAAAAATAAAAATAAAAATAAAAATAAAAATAAAAATAAAAATAAAAATAAAAATAAAAATAAAAATAAAAATAAAAATAAAAATAAAAATAAAAATAAAAATAAAAACCAGTAAGGAAAGGCTAAAGTCGGGCGGGGCCGACTCTATGATACACTCCACTTTCAATCCGAATACAATTCAATTCGGTGAAAAAGTGAAAACGGGAAGGTTTTTTGTATCCTGTAAATGTATGTGTTTGACAAAAAATTTTATATCGGAAAGGACATTTGTATGAGGATATATTGAAACATGGAACGACATAGGTGAAATATAAAATGTATAGTTTGGCCAAAATCGGTTAAACTTATGGGAGCAACATTTGAATTTGGGCTATATTTAAATCTGAACCGATCTTACCCACTTTCACCATAGTTTTGTTTAGTTAGATTATAAGATGTTGTGCGAAATTTAAAGACAATCGAGCACAATATGTGGCTTTTAAAGCGGCAAAAGTCAATTCGGGGGCGACATTTATATGGGGGCTATATCTAAATCTGAACCGATCTTACCCAATTTCTGCATACGTGTTTCTAGTAAGATTATAAGATGATGTGCCAAATTTAAAGAAAATCGAGTACAATATGCGGTTTCTACAGAGGAAAATGTCAAATCGGGAACGACATTTGTATGGGGGCTATATCTAAATCTGAAGCGATTTGACCCATTTTCACCATAGATGTTTTTAGTTTAAATATAAGATGTTTTGCCAAATCTGAAGACAATCTGATACAATATGTGGTTTCTAGAGCGGAAAAAGTCAAATCGGGTGCGAAAATTGTATGAGAGCTATATATAAATCTGAACCGATCTGACCGATATTCACCATGGGTGTTTCTAGTGGAAATATAAGATGTTTTACCAAATCTGAAGACAATCTGATACATTATGTGGTTTCTAGAGCGGAAAAAGTCAAATCGGGAGCGAAATTTGTATGGGAGCTATATATAAATCTGACCCGATCTGTCTGATATTCACCATGGGAGTTTCTAGTGGGAATATAAGATGTTTTACCAAATCTGAAGACAATCTGATACAATATGTGGTTTCTAGAGCGGAAAAAGTCAAATCGGGTGCGAAATTTGTATGAGAGCTATATATAAATCTGAACCGATCTGACCGATATTCACCATGGGTGTTTCTAGTGGAAATATAAGATGTTTTACAAAATCTGAAGACAATCTGATACAATATGTGGTTTCTAGAGCGGCAAAAGTCAAATCGGGAGCGAAATTTGTATTGGAGCTATATATAAATCTGAACCGATCTGACCGATATTCACCATGGGTGTTTCTAGTGGAAATATAAGATGTTTTACCAAATCTGAAGACAATCTGATACATTATGTGGTCTCTAGAGCGGAAAAAGCCAAATCGGGAGAGAAATTTGTATGGGAGCTATATATAAATCTGAACCGATCTAACACATTTTTACCACAGGTGTTTCTAGTTACAATATAAGATGTTTTGCCAATTTTAAAGAAAATCTGTTGTAATATGTGGTATCTAGAGTGAAAAGAGTCAAATCGGGAGTGGAATTCGTATGGGGGCTATATCTAAATCTGAACCGATTTTCTTCAAATTAAATAGCGTTCGTCCTTATCCGGAAAAACATCGTTGTGCAAAGTTTCATTTGATTCTGTCTACAATTGCGACCTGTATCGTGATTACAAGAATAGATGGACGGACGGACAGACAGACAGACAGACAGACGGACGGACATTGCTAAATCGATTCAAAAAGTGATTCTAAGTCGATCGGTATAATTAACAATGGGTCTATCTCGCTTCCTTTTGGGTGTTACAAACAAATGCACAAAGACATAATAAAGGGTGATTTTTTAAGAGCTTGATAACTTTTTTTTTAAAAAAAACGCATAAAATTTGCAAAATCTCATCGGTTCTTTATTTGAAACGTTAGATTGGTCCATGACATTTACTTTTTGAAGATAATTTCATTTAAATGTTGACCGCGGCTGCGTCTTAGGTGGTCCATTCGGAAAGTCCAATTTTGGCATTTCCACGTTTTTGAGTAACAGAGGCCCAATTGCTGCGAACGGCGACGAATCGATAATTGATGGTCATCATTAACACTGGCCGATACAGCTGCGATATTTTCTTCAGTTCGCTTTCTACGTAAGCGTGTTGGTGGTTTAATGTTCAACAATGTAAATTTGGTGCGAAATTTAGCCACAGTAGCCCGAATAGTTGCTTTAGGGGGTCGATTAAACTGACCATAAAATGGAAGCGCGTGATGAACTTTCTTAACAGAGCACGCATTTTGATAATAAAATTCAATGATTTGCAAGCGTTGCTCGTTAGTAAGTCTATTCATGATGAAATGTCAAAGCATACTGAGCATCTTTCTCTTTGACACCATGTCTGAAATCCCACGTGATCTGTCAAATACTAATGCATGAAAATCCTAACCTCAAAAAAATCACTCTTTACTCTCGTGGAGTGTATAAAAATGTATGTTATTTTACCTTTCAAAGTCAAAGTAATCGGTAATTCAAATTTAAAATTTTAAATGGCACACCCTATATTATAGTACAATATCGAATAGTCTTATTTTTCCAATTTTGTATGTAAAAATGTAATAACACTTACTGCTCTGCAAACCACAATGCACTTTGTCAACATTATGTCATTATTCCATTTCGGAAAACAAAAGAAATAAATGAAAACTTAAATTTAGTGGAACAACTTCCGTTGCTTCCAGAAAATTCACACAAGCGTGAATTTTCATTTTGTCTTCAACATAGAAATGCTTACAAATTCCGCCAGCGTCAGAAATTAATTTTGTTGCAGTTGTTGTTCTTACGTTCATTGTTTTCTGCACTTTAATTACATGTTTCACTTCGTATGCAATGTATACCTCAATTGTTAGTATTTTCTGTCAGTTCATTGCAGAATTGTAAATGCTCAACTAATAACATTTTGAATGTTAGAGTATCCAGTATGAGAATTCCCAGCAGTTGCATTTATTAGGCGGAGCTAACGTTGGTTGCTTTTTCAATTTTATTTGTATTATTTACTTTTTGGCTAGGACAAGAGTTCTTAACCGGATTTGGGAGAGCATGAACAAATTATATTCTTCTTAAAATTTGTTAAAATTTCGGTTTTCAAAATTATCAACCGCCTCTGTTCGTCTATCTGTTCATGTAATCAAAGCAGCTCTGATTTTCAAAAAATTTTGTATAAGTTCAATTACTAGTATGATATATATACATATATACAATCATCAGTGGTAGTTGATATATGGAAAAATTTAATTAACAACATAATTTAATCAATTATTGCGATATTTGAGGAACTAATATTTAACAACATAATTGGATCAATTATTGCAATACTTGAAAATTTAATTGAAAAATTTAATTTAATTGAAGTAGTCACGTTGAAATCATTTTAAACCGGAAAACCCCAAATGCTGGACAATTGCATTTAACGGGTCGATATTATTTATTGTCCATTCCAATTTATTGTATTTTTATACCCTACACTTTAGGATGTCATTCCCTTTGCAATACCTTGAAATACCTTGAAATTCATCTGAGACCGCATAAAGTATATATATTCTGGACAGTAGAACAATTCTATGAAGCAATGTCTCGCTATCCATCCGTCTGTATGTTGAATGGGCGCTAGCTTCCCAACAGATGTTCAAATTTTCCATAAACGTGTCTAATTGCAGATCGTTTGGGATTGAAAGCCGAATGAAAATACCCCCTAATGTTAGAATATTTTAATTATTTTAAACCATGATTAAAAATCAAGGCTACCAATATGTTTATACTATGACAAAGTTATGAATGACAAAGTTGTTATACCCCCTCCTGGTATTCTGACATGTACTTGACTGCTGTTGCCGAATATGTATCCATTTCGGCGGTCAACTCTACGTCTTCTATAACCAGTAGAACCACGACTATTCACATTCAGTGATTTAATATATGCAGTAGCTTCCACCATGTTAACGAAGAATACATTTTAATATCAAATATCCACAATAACATGACTACAACAAATCCTCCTGAATGGTTAAATTTTGTATATTATATACCAAAAAATCACGCAACATGTAATTGTTATTTTTATAATTTTATTGAAATTATTGTACACCCAATTATTATGTTTATTGAGATTGTTAATTTAATTTTGCGAATTTTCGCCAAAATCAGATAAACGTGCAGCCAGTATTTAGCGAACAATAATCGTCTCACAAATTCGTATTCTCATTGAAAACTACTGCTGGTTGTACATGTCACTTGCTGTCCGCACAATCAGGGCCGTGCGCAGGGGGGGGGGGGGGTTCGGAGAGGATTTCGGACATATACTTTTTAAAACCTTCTAGACTTTCTGAAGCAATAAAATATAGAATTTTTAAGGTCTTTTTACAATAACTCGTCTGAAATGGTCATTTTGCAGTAAAATTATCGAAAATTACATCAAAAATCGTGGACACTTTCTTGAATTTCGGACAAAGGGTATGAAAAATACAAACAAACTAAACGAATTGTGCCAATTTCAAGATTGTGTAGATCTAATTTCGCTAATGGCCGTCAAATTGTTCGGAAAATGTTAATTTTTATTAACCGATATCACTTCTTGACATTCGACTAGAGCTATATCTTATGAACTTTTAATTGTGTACTGCAATAAAAGTTTGAAAATTTAATAACAAAATCGTTTAGTAATTTTAAAAAAGTGTAGATAAGAATCACTATGATATCATAATAAAATCAAAAATATTCTTAATAAAAGCAAATAATTAGCTTGATGCTTGTAGAGCGCTAAGGTGTAACATTTTCGATTGGACATTTTTATGGAGCTGTATCTAAATCTGAACCGATGTGTCTTATTTTCATCACAGATGCAACAACAACGGTTTCTGTTACTTCCAATGTTTTGGGAGTTAGCAATTATAATACAAATCCATTTCGACAAACGAAGAACCCTGTTTGATATACATAAACTTATTTTATTTTCTTTGTTCATTTCCCACAAAAGTTTAGGTCTCTATTTTAAAATCTACTTTAAAGTTGCGAAACAATAAGAAATGAGTTTTAACTTACTAAAAATTTTGTTATATTTATCACTTATGTCAAATATTTTTCAGTATTTTTTGTACATATGTAACAAGTATTATTCAAAAGAGAAACAACAAATTCATTAACTGGGCTCTACGTAGGAAAAAGAAACTCTAAATTACCAATTATTTGGTTTTGTGGAATTAAAATTTCTAATTGTTTCTCCTTGTATTGCATCGAATACAAAAAACTGTATTTGTTATTCGAATTTATACGTGTTTAAGATTATACAAATGAAGAAACATTTCCAAATATTTTTTATTTAATCGGAATATGCGTATAAAGACTTTGAGTAAACATCCTGTTACTCATGTCCTATATAAATTAAAAACCCCAAAACTCTTTAGACATCCTATTTAAAACCATACTTTGTCAAAAAGCACATCAAATTTTCTGAATTTATCATAGAAAAAAAATGCGGGACAGAAGGGTTTATCGCCGAGGAATTTCAGATTTGGATGTCATCTGTCATATAAATTTGGAAAAGATTTTTTTCTAAAGCCATTTTTTTTAATTTTCTGATTTGGCTATTCACTCACAGGTTAGTTTGTGACTGCAAAAGTGGCTATGAATATACAAATAATATAAATAAAATAGTTCAAAAATGCAGAAGCTATATGCCGAAGGTTGTAATTCGCTACAACGATTTTGTTTAAAGCATTTATCTAGATTGATGGCATATCGTACTATACCACTCCATCATTTCGCCGTTAATTGCAATTTGGTTCCCAAGTTATCAGGCTAAAATAGGATAAATAGTGGCTGTAAAGTGAAAAATTGTGAAAAGTTTCTTCAGAAAACCGACGTAAGTTTTTATTATATTGAGAATACCAAAATATTTCTTTGGCATGTGATTGCTGACTTCATGGGGAATATTTGTGTATGAAACGTTTCAAAATTATGAATGACAAAATTTTAAATATAACGGTGAATTTTGGATTTTTCATCGCGATTTTCGCGACTGTATATATATATATATATGTTACAAGCGAACAATCTGACGGATGAAGCAGGAATCTCTAAATTCGCTATGTATATGTACATCACAGAAAATGCGTTTTCTATACAACATTGCCGAGATTTCATGAAAAAAGTTATGGAGTTTACAATAAATCTTATTCTTATTTCAACATTCATAGTGCTCAATTTTAAACATACAAAAGTGGCTCTGAATCATGAAACCGCGAATAATAGGAAATTTCGAAAACTTTTTAATCGTAGCAATTAGTAATCCTTTTTATATTAAACTGTAGAAGAACGATTAATAATTTCTCTCCAAATTAAGAAGAAAATCAGTTTTTTCTCTCTCCTGAAAAGTTATGTTTTTGTCCATAGCCACTTATGAATATAAGCCCTCGATATGTATCTATGTAATTTCAAGCAACTAGTTAAAAAAGGAAGTTCAACACTCAGCAGACAAGCAGACAGCTATTACAGCTGTTTTTTTTGGCATAACAGCAGTTTTCTGCAACCTTACATCACCATTCACACTGCTATAGAGTTTGCAGTCTGCTAAAATTGGCTGTTGTTAATTAAAATATAAAAATATATAAGCGTTCATAAGCGAGTTTAGCTCGAATTTTCTTTTATATTAGCTTGGGACAATAATCGTATCATATATATTGCTAAAAACAGCAAACAGCTGTTTACCATCTCAGCAGATACAAATCTGATGTCTCTTTTTTAACAGCAGAAAATCTGCTCTTTCAGTAGACTTTCTGCTTTCTTTTACTGGCATATTCCTTTGAGTGTACTGATAGATGGATTACTGAAATGCAATTTTGCCGACACTGTCTGTCGGACGAATGTATCAAAATATTTCTCGAAGATCCTGGCAATAAAATATGAGTGGTTTCCAAACACTCCACTAAAAAATTCCTAAAAAATTGAAAAATTTACTAAGTATGAGTAAAGTTTCCTTCTTTCATAGTAAATAGTTCATTTACTAGATAAAGGGTAGTAAATTTACTTAAAAACATTTCTTTGGATCTAATAAAAAATTCTTACAATTGAGTAAATTCAAACTTACGTGTAAGAATATTTTCAAGGTTTTAAGTGAGAAAAAAATCTGAAATTTTTTGTATGGAAAAAATTGCACAAAGACTCTCGTGGAGTGTATAAAAACTATGATGAAAGAGGGTAAGATCGGTTCAGATTTAGATATACAAATGTTGCTCCCGAATGTTTAACCGATTTTGGCCAAACTTTACATATTATATTTCACCAATAAACATACATGGTGAAAGCGAGTCACATCGTTCCAGGTTTTAATATACCCCCATACAAATGTCCTTTCCGATTTAACATTTTTTGTCAAACACATACATTTACAAGATTCAAAAATCCTTCCCGATTTCACTTTTTTACCGAATTCATTTGTAATGAGAATTGTTTGGGTGATGCTCATATGTCCATACTTTGGTATAACCCTTTCTGATCTATTACAGCTGTAGAAACTACATCTTACATCGGATCTTCATCAAATTTTGCAGATCATGATATTTTTTCAACTAGAAATACCTACAGTGAATGAGAGATATATAGGCCCATGTTTTGGACAAGTCCCAGAATGTTGTTATTGGCCCCCTTTTAAAATGTCGGTCCTATTACTACTCTATAATTTGTTTTTGTCTGTCGGATAATTGGATTAATTACCATATTATTAACCATATTCGTTAAATATGGCTAAAGATGAATTTATAGTAGCTGTATAATTTATATGAACTACATAAAATTGCTCCCATGAAATACCTGGGTTTAGTAATCAAAGCGAGGTACATACACAGGGAGTGGTGTAGGGTATTATATAGTCGGCCCGCCCGACTTGTTTTATATAACTAAGTTAGTTATAAAAGTTAGAACTTTTTTGAGCATAATTTTTGATTGGATGATCTGCCATTACTAAAATTAGAAAAAATATAAGTTAAAGGCCGTATAATCTAAAAAAGAAAACATGCTAATTCGACTCAACATACTCTTGTTTTGTGGCTGCGATGTATGATAACGATAAAGATAAGATAAATCAATTTACAAAATCATTAAACTACACCATTTCCAAGTGTAATTCAGAAAAGATCAATTGTAATTCAGAACTCGTCAATTGAAATTCAGAAATTCCATTTGAAATTCAGAACTCATCAATTGAAATTCAGAAATTCTATTTGAAATTCAGAACTCATCAATTGAAAACCAGAACTTGTTATTTGAAATTCAGAACTCATCAAATGAATTTCAGAACATTTTATATGAAATTCAGAAGTTATCAAATAAAAGTTATCAAAAATGTTTCCAGTTGAAATATAAGTTTCTATATCAAATTTACAGAAAATCGATTAAAATATGTGGTTTCTGCATCACTTGTATGAGTCCTATATCTAAACCAGAACCGATTTGACCCACTTTCACTACAGATGTTTCTAGTACAAATATAAGGTTTTATACCAAATTCGAATAAAATCTATTAAAATATGTTTATAGAGGAGTGGATATAATATTTAAATCTGAATCGATCTGACTCACTTTTACTACAGAAGTTTCTACACCATTTCCAAGTGTAATTCAGAAAAGATCAATTGTAATTCAGAATTTCCATTTGAAATTCAGAACACATCAGTTTATATTCAGAAATTCCATTTGAAATTCAGAAGTCGTCAATTGATATTCAGCAATTCCATTTGAAATTCAGAAGTCATCAATTGATATTCAGAAATTCCATTTGAAATTCAGAACTCATCACTTGATATTCAGAAATTCCATTTGAAATTCAGAACTCGTCAATTGATATTCAGAAATTCCATTTGAAATTAGGAACTCGTCACTTGTTAATCAGAAATTCCATTTCAAATTCAGAATTCATCAATTGAAAATCAGAACTTGTTATTTCAAATTCTGATCTCATCAAATGAATTTCAGAATATTTCATATGAAATTCAGACCTTTTCATTTGAAATTCAGAAGTCATCAATTCAGAAATTATATTCTACGTATGTAAAACTTTTTAAAAGATTTTTACATACAATGTATATTATTTATTAATTACGGTTGTATATATTCATAGCTTTTTAGATCGCCGGAATTAAATCATGTAAATCTCTTAATACAAAGAGTGGAATGGTAACACACAAACATCGTAAAACTACAGGAGGAGAAATCTCGCTATTTGTATGTTAAATATTATTAATGCTTGTGTTGTCACCTTTCCAATCTAACAATCTATTTCTTGATTGCATTACATATTGATAATGCCAATAATAAACAATATATGAAAATAAATAATTGTGTTCTTTAATGAATTTTATCAATTTATATGTATTTATGTATAACTGAATTTGGAGTATATCCAGTTATTTCTCCATAAATGTTTTCCGAATTTTATTTGATAACATCTGTATTTCATATGAAATGTTCTGAAATTCATTTGATGAGTTCTGAATTTCAAATAGAATTTCTGAATATCAAGTGATGAGTTCTGAATTTCAAATGGAATATCTGAATATGAAGTGATGAGTTCTGAATTTGAAATGGAATTTCTGAATTTCAATTGATATTTTCTGAATTACACTTGGAAATGGTGTAGTTGAAATATAAGGTTTTTTCTCGTTGATATTAAAAAGATATGAAAGATTGGAATAGAATGAACAAAAACGTTAATTAAAATTTATTTTTATACCCTAGACCACGAAGTGGCTTAGAATCACCAGCTGAATCGATTTAACGATGTCTGTCTGTCCGTCCGTCTGCTGTCCATCTAAGCTTGTTCGCACTCTACAGGTCTCAACTGTGGTCCGATTGTCATGATATTTTCTAGAAGTTACTTTTTTGGACCAAGGACGATTGGTATTGAATTTGGAGGAAATCGGAAATCCCTATAATTTACACTATTACTGCTCTAGAATACACATTTTAAATTTTCAGGATCGTGTTATATTTGAACTAGAAACAGCTCACGGGAAAGTGAACCAAATGGGTCCATGTTTTGATATAGCCCCCATACAAATGTTCCTCCGATTTACAATTTACTGATCTAAAATGCACATTTTACATCGGATCTTGATCAAATTTTCCACACAATGTTACATTTATACTAGAAACACGTATTTTGAAAGCCAGCTATATAGGTATAACCCCCACACAAATGGGCCCCTAGTTTACACACTTATCGCTCTAGAACCCAAATCTTACATTGGATCTTGAAAAAATTTTGCAGATCATGTTATACTTCAATAAAGAATGTCTACTTTAAAAGTGATCTAGGACCCAAATTTTTCACCGGAAGTTTTTCAAATTTTGCAGATTATATTATGTTTCACCTAAGAATACATACTATGAAAGTCATATATATGGGTCCATATTTTGGTATAACCCCCATACAAATTGGGCCCCCATTCTACTCTAATACAGCTCTAGATTCCATATCGTGCATTGTATTTCGATTCAATTCTGCATATCATGGCATATTTCAACTAAGAATACCTACTTTGATCTATATGGAACCACTTTTTATTGTATCGCCCTTACAAATGGCCTCATTTTAATTTTTACCCTCAAGGACGCAAATTTTACATCGGAGTTTTTTCAAATTTTGCAGATTATATTATATTTTAACTAAGTATGTGTCCATACTTTGGAAAAACCCAAATGGGGCCCCATTCTACTCTATTACTTCATGTTGTAATAGACCCCCTTTCAAATGTCTATCCGATTCATCCTATTACTACTGTAAAATTTGTATTTGTCTGCCGGAAAATTGGGTCAATTATCATATCATTTACCATATTCGTTAAATATGCCTATAGATGAATTTATAGTATTCTGTATAATTTATATGAACTTCATAAAATTGATCCCATGAAACACATGGGTTTAGTAAATAAAGCGAGGTATATACGCAGGGAGTGGTGTAGGGTATCATATAGTCGGCTACGCCCGACTTTATCCTTTCCTTACTTGTTTTTCCTTGTCAAGCGATACGATTTGTGAACTTGATTGTCTTTAATGTTTGTGTATGTATTCTTCTCATAAAAATATTGTATACGTGTAATGTTTTACGCATTATGGCCATTTTAACAGTAAAAAATATTTCCTTTCAAAAATGTATGTCTATTCAATCGCATGTATCTTATGAACTAAATTCTTGACCGATTTTAATGTAGTATACCTTGTTTTGAAGACAATTTCAAAAATTTAAAGTCGAATGGTACAGCCGCCTTATATTTTCTTAAAGTTTTTACAATTTTTATACCCTAAACCACTTCGTGGGCTAGGGTATTATAAGTTAGTTTCGCGCCAAATGTTTGTAACACCAAGAAATAATCGAGCTAGACCCACCTTTAAGTATACCGATGCACTCTACAGGTCGCAATTGCTGTCCGATTGTCATGAAACTTGGCAGAAGTTATTTTTTCTGGCCAAGGACCATCGGTATTGAATTTGGAGGAAATCGGTTCAGATTTAGATATAGCCCCCATACAAATGTCACTCCCGATTTGACATTTTCCGCTCTAGAAACCACATCTTGCACTCGATTTTCTTTAAATTTGGCACAACATCTTATAATCCAACAAGAAACACCTATGCAGAAATTGGGTAAGATCGGTTCAGATTTAGATATAGCCCCCATATAAATGTCGCTCCCGATTTGACATTTTCCGCTCTAGAAACCACATATTGTACCCGATTTTCTTTAAAATTGGCACAACATCTTATAATCTAACTAGAAACACCTATGCAGAAATTGGGTAAAATCGGTTCAGATTTAGATATATATGTCGCTCCAAATTTCACTTTTTCCGCTTTAGAAACCACATATTGTACCCGATTTTCTTTAAAATTGGCACAACATCTTATAATCCAACTAGAAACACTTATGCACAAATTGGGTAAGATCGGTTCAGATTTAGATATAGCCCCCATACAAATGTCGCTCCCGATTTCACTTTTTCCGCTTTAGAAACGACATATTGTAACCGATTTTCTTTAAATTTTGCAGAAGATCTTATAATCGAACTAGAAACACGTATGCAAAAATTGGGTAAGATCGGTTCAGATTAAGATATAGCCCCCATGCATATGTCGCTCCCGATTTAACATTTTCCGCTCTAGAAACGACATATTGTACATATTATATTTCACCAATAAACAGATATGGTGAAAGCGGGTCACATCGTTCCAGGTTTCAGTATACCCCCATACAAATGTCCTTTCCGATTTAACATTTTTTGTCAAACACATACATTTACAGGATGCACAAATCCTTCCCGATTTCACTTTTTTAACGAATTGAATTGCAATGAGAATGGTTTGGGTGATGTCCATATGTCCATACTTTGAAATGACTTTGTTATACTACTGTATAATTTGTATTTGTCTGTCGGACAATAAGATTAATTGCCATATTATTTACCATACTCGTTAAATTTGACTGAAGATGAATTTATAGCATATAAATTATATGAATATAATTTATATAATTTGTATGAACTACATAAAATTGCTCCCATGAAATACGTGGGTTTAGTAATCAAAGCGAGGTACATACGCAGGGAGTGGTGTAGGGTATTATATAGTCGGCCCCGCCCGACTTTAGCCTTTCCTTACTTGTTTTTTTAGTAGTTTATAAACACTAGGTTTAAAAAAATGAAAAATTCTACAAAAAATGGAAAAAAATAAAATTGTTCATCAATTACTATTTATTAGAATCTTATTGTTTTTATACCTTGTTTATTAACACAGTGGATGAAAACTAGCATTCTAAATTGATTTTGCAAAAAAGTACAAAATAGATGCTATCATTTAACCACTTCCAAACTCCCACAGTCACTAAAAAAACATTACGAAAATCGAAATAAAATAAATAAAATATATAACGCGGCTATACCATTCCACTTCAATATTTTAAAACTAATTGAAATTGTTTGCAAAACAAGGTATAGTATATTCAAATCGGTCAAGTTTTTCAGGAGTTACAAGCGATTGAATAAACGCATATTTTTGAAAAAATTGCATTGTCATTCCGTTTGTAACACCTGGAAATATCGACATGAGACCCTATGAAGTATATATATTCTTGATCGTCATAAAATTCTAAGACGATCTAGCCGTGTCCGTCCGTCTGTTGAAAGCACGCTAGCATCTAAACGAAATGTGCTAGGACGTCCAAATTCCATTCCCATTCCATAAATGTGTCTCATAGTCGTAGATCGCAAGGAATAAAAATGACCATAATAACCCCTAATATTTTAGAGTTTTCAAACATTTTTTGCAATATGTCTGCTTGTACTTACTTGATATTGGGTATGCGCATTCATCTTATAACAAAAACGTGCACCATAAAGTGATTTTTATTCGTAGTTGGCGAAATGGGTCAAAAGGGGATAAAAATGTTACATATCGAACGACAATAGCTATAACCACGAAATTCGATGTTTACATTCCTCTAATTGAGTAGATACATAATGCAAAAGTAATTTTTCCAAATTCGTACTTTTAAGGCGTAAAATGGGAATAGAGACTAAAATGGTACCAACCAAGCGGCTGCATCTGGAATAATGAAATTCGGTGTATACTTTCCTCTGATTTCGTAAAATAAACGGATTTTTCGATATTCGTACTTTTTGGGGTTAAAATGGAAAAAGGGGATAAAAATAGTACCAACCAAATAATCGCAGCTAGAGTCACGAAATTCGGAGTATATAGTCATGAAAAATAAAAGGTTGTTTTCAAATTCGGACTTTCAACGGAACTAATTTGATAGATAAGATCCAATTGCGTAGACACATAAAATAAGAGGATTTTAGAAAGTCGTACTCTTAAGGGGATAAAATAGGAAAAGGGGATAAAAATGGTACCAACCAAATGATCCCTTCCATTTACATTTGTATGGGAGCTATATCTAAATCTGAACCGATCTTACCCAATTTTTGCATAGGTGTTTATAGTTGGATTATAAGATGTTGTTCCAAATTTAAAGAAAATCGGGTACAATATGTGGTTTATGGAGCGGAAAATGTCAAAGCGGGAGCGACATTTGTATGGGGGCTATATATAAATCTGAACCGATCTTACCCACTTTCTGCATAGGTGTTTCTAGTTCGATTATGAGATGTTGTACCAAATTCAAAGAAAATCGGATACAATATGTGGTTACTAGAGCGGAAAATGTTAAATAGGGAGCGACATTTTTATGGGGGCTATATCTAAATCTGAACCGATCTTACCTAATTTCTGCATATGTATTTCTAGTTGGATTATAAGATGTTGTGCCAAATTTAAAGAAAATCGGGTATAATATGTGGTTTCTAGAGCGGAAAATGTCAAATCGGGAGCGACATTTGTGTGGGGGCTATATCTAAATCTGAACCGATCTTACCGAATTTCTGCATAGGTGTTTCTAGTTGGATTGTAAGATGTTGTGGCAAGTTTAAAGAAAATCGGGTACATTATGTCGTTTCTAGAGCGGAAAATGTCAAATCGGGAGCGACATTTGTATGGCGGCTATATCTAAATCTGAACCGATCTTATCCAATTTTTGCATAGGTGTCTCCAGTTCGATTATAAGATGTTGTGCTAAATTTAAAGAAAATTGGGTACAATATGTGGTTTCTAGAGCGGAAAATGTCAAATCGGGAGCGACATTTGTATGGGGGCTATATCTAAATCTGAACCGATTTGGTCCAAATTAAATAGCGTCCGTCCTTGATCCACAAACTTACTTGTGCCAATTTTTGTTAAGATCGGACTATAATTGCGACCTGTAGTGTGATTACAACAATAGATGGACAGACAGACAGACGGACATTGCTAAATCGACTCAGAAAGAGATTCTAAGTCGATCGGTATACTTAACAATGGGTCTATCCCGCTTCCTTTTGGGTGTTACAAACAAATGCACAAAGCCATAATACTCTCGTGGAGTGTATAATTATAAGCGTATTTAATTGACTTGAAATATTATTTCAAAAATTATTATTGTAAACTTGGTGGTAGCCTTGCCTTATAAGTGTGGTTTGAAATAATAATATATATTATATTTATTTATAAAATTATTTTTTCAATATTTTTATTTGTTTTATTTTATTTGGTAATATTAAAGGAAAATACGACTTTTTTAGAATAAGTCATATTTTCCTTTAATATTACCGCACTTCTAAGAAAATCGACAGCCTCTGTGGAATGCAATCCATGGTGCAGGGTATATAAAGTTCGGCCCGTCCGTTAGGTTAATTCCGTGTTTACTTGTTCACTGTTAAATTGGTCATACGTCTTGAAAAAAATCTATTTTTTTAAATGCCTATACAACATTTTTACGAGAAGAATACATACAAATAATACAAATACAAGAATACATCAAAACAATAACAGCTATCGAGGTCAAAAATCATACTTCTTGACATGTAATGACACAATATTGTTGATTGTAGATACCGAACAGCCTGTGAACAATAAATATTTGTCTCCGTGCCTGCCATCGTATCACCTTGTGAAGCCATAACATACGTTTGAACGATGCCATAATTTATACATAGTGAATTTTTAATTAAAAAGAATTCTATTATACCATACACACAGCTTGTTCTATTCCATTTCAACATGGACCCGTGCTTATTGGAAAACCCCTACAGATACAATCTATTACAAATGTCCACATTGACATGAACTTCTAATTTTCTTCTGCCCAACTTTAGCCTCACCAGTTATATTTCAATTAAATATTTGAATATCAGAACATTTCACGCCAATCAAAATCATAGCTCATACATACATACATATTACGATGTGAATTATCGACTAAATCTCTTGTGTTAACAAAATATAATTATGGAAATGATTCATGACAAGACAGTTATTTAATAAGACAAATTATTAATTGGATTGAAACTGTTGCTGAGTGCGCCCGAGTGCGTGCGTGTGTGTGAGAGTTACCATGACATTTCCAAATGATAAATTGTAGATGTTATCAAAATCAGGCATCAACACCAGCTTAAGGCTGATAAATTCATTCAATGGCCGGGACTGATGCACAGACCTTGTCTTCAATATGCTCATATAAATAAATAAATACCCAATATTTTGCGATAACCATAATTTGATAAATGATGTCTATTTGCTAATGGGCATATAATAAGTGATAGTGGCGAATAACAACAAGTGGAATGTTGAATGTATTTAAAAAGGCCATGGTGATGATGGGGACTGTAACTATTAATAAATTTCTATGGCTTGTGGAAATCCTTTGTGAAAGTAAAAAAGTATCCTTTCTTGATTTATCTCATCTTCTAGGATTGAACCGGTCGAATATTTTTATTTTTTCAATGCTTAAGTGGGAGGCCAAGGCAACATTTATCTCTTACAAAGATGATTATGGAATTTTTAATTTATACATTCTTCAATAGAAACCCTCAACATGTGTCGCATTTTTAATAACCAAAACAGAGACTTTTATTTATATTCACTTCCTATCCTGAGCTGAGTTGTATGTGAAATGATGTTGGCGAAATTTATTACATGTCATAAGAAATGAAAATACTGCGCAAAACAAAACAAATCACAAAGCTTGTTTGCAAAGATTTAGTTTTTGACGAAACGTGTCAATTTCAATTTCATTGGAATCGTGTTTAGAGAACAACTGAGATGCCTTAGACGCGGAAAATAATAAGCTGCAACGATTTAAAAAGATGCCACGAGGAACGAAAAACAATATTCGTTTGCCGTCAAACATTAGATCTGATATTAGAATTATAATTTATGCAATAACAACAATAAGTCGTCGCATGTCAATTTAAATCAAGTAAGGGATGGCTATATAGACACCACACACTCTTAATCATATTGTAATTGTTTATTGCCAATTTTATTACCAATATTTTAAAATATAAATGAAAGTTTAATGCTATGGGCTCATTATGCAACTTTTGTGTCATGTTGACGATATATATTATCAAATGAAATTAATTGCCTTGGGAAATTGTAATAATATTTGTATTTATTTTTAATACTTTTTCTTGTATTTTTGATAAATAGTCCCATATTCGATATTATCAGCTGTTCGCTTAATATCATAATAGCAAATTATTATATATCAGCAAATTATCCCATACAAGCTTTTTTTGTTAGTTAGAAATAGTGGGTTCTCAGATTTTAATAAAAGTTTACAAATACACATATATATACTTATGAATATGGCAAATAAAGCTGCATTTCCTGATTTATTTAACAGAAATAATTAAAACAAGTAAAGAAAGGCTAAAGTCGGGCGGGGCCGACTATATAATACCCTACACCACTCCCTGCGTATGTACCACGCTTTGATTACTAAACACAGGTATTTCATGGGAGCAATTTTATGTAGTTCATACAAATTATATAAATTATATTCATATAATTTATATGCTATAAATTCATCTTTAGTCAAATTTAACGAATATGGTAAATAATATGGTAATTGATCCAATTGTCCGATAGACAAATACAAATTATACAGTAGTATACCAAAGTCAAGTATGGACATATGGGCATCACTCAAACAATTCTCATTGCAATTCAATTCGGTAAAAAAGTGAAATCGGGAAGGATTTTTGCATCCTGTAAATGTATGTGTTTGACAAAAAAATGTTAAATCGGAAAGGACATTTGTATGGGGGTATATTGAAACCTGGAACGATGTGACCCGCTTTCACCATGTCTGTTTATTGGTGAAATATAATATGTAAAATTTGACCAAAATCGGTTAAACATTCGGGAGCAGCATTTGTATGAGGGCTATATCTAAATCTGAACCTATCTTACCCTCTTTCACCATAGGTTTTTTAGTTGGATTATAAGATGTTGTGCCAATTTTAAAGGAAAACGGGTACAATATGTGGATTTTAGAGCGGAAAAAGTCAAATCAGGAGCGACATTTGTATGGGGGCTATATCTAAATCTGAACCGATCTTACCCAATTTTTGCATACGTGTTTCTAGTTCGATTATATGATGTTCTGCAAAATTTAAAGAAAATCGAGTATAATATGTCGTTTCTAGAGCGGAAAATGTCAAATCGGGAGCAACATTTGTATGGGGGCTATATCTAAATCTGAACCGATTTCCTTCAAATTCAATACCGATGGTCCTTGGCCAGAAAAAATAACTTCTGCCAAGTTTCATGACAATCGGATAACAATTGCGACCTGTAGAGTGCGAACAAGCTTAGATGGACAGCAGACGGACGGACGGACAGACGGACAGACAGACACCGTTAAATCGACTCAGCTGGTGATTCTAAGCCAATCGGTATACTTAAAGGTGGGTCTAGCTCGATTATTTCTTGGTGTTACAAACCTTTGGCGCGAAACTAACTTATAATACCCAAGACCACGAAGTGGTGTAGGGTATAAAAATGCTTCAATACGCTAAAATATTAGGGATTATTATGGGTATTTTTAGTCCTTGTGAGGGAAAAATTATTCCCATTGGGCCGATTTCGCCCCGTTTCAATTCCAACCGTTCTACGACTATAAGACGCATTTATGGAAAATTTGAACTTTCCAGCTCCTTTAGTTTAGATGCTAGCGTGCTTTCAACAGTCGGACGGACGGACATGGCTAGATCGTCTTAGAATTTTATGACGATCAAGAATATATATACTTTATAGGGTCCTGGAGGTGGAGGGTATAAAAACATATAGTACCCGGTTTCCTTCATATTTTGTTTAAAACCTTATAATCTAATTAGAAACACCTATACTGAAAGTGGGTCATCGTTCCAGGTTTCAATATAGTCCCATACAAATGTCCTTTCCGATTTAACATTTTTTGTCAAACACATACATTTACAGGATACAAAAATCCTTCCCGATTTCAATTTTTTAACGAATTGAATTGTAATGACATAGAAAGTGGAGTGTATCATATAGTCGGCTCCGTCCGACTTTAGCCTTTCCTTACTTGTTTAACTACACATTTTTGAAATTCCGTATGGGGCTACATGAAAACATGGATCCACATTGTCCACTTTTGAACACCTATCCTGTGTGAAATATACTATGATGTGGAAAATTTGATCAAGAACCAATTTAATATGAGGTCTTTAGGTAATAAAGAAAATTGGAAGAATATTTTTCTAGTGCCTATATGAAAACATGGACTCATATGGTCCACTTTCAGTATAGTTATTCTGGAGGTCTGGAGAATTTAAGCAAGATCCGATTATAAATGAATATACTACAGCGGTTCTAGTATAAATCGGAGGAACAGTTCGATGGGGACTATTATTTACTACTGGTTCTGATTTCAGTGATGCTGTAATTTTAACTGCATTTGCAAATCCTCATGAAATCCACATTTAAATACTTAAAGACCTCATGCCTATTTTTTATTTTTTTACAACATTGGTGTTATTAAAAATATAGTATTAATTGAATTTGTTTTTTTTTTCGTTTAATGACAAAACCAGCACTAAATTATTGCAAATCTATTCACACATTGTGGTTAATGTATGCTAATGAGAAATGCTAATGACTTAATTCAAATTAGATTGTTCGAACTGGAATTTCATGACACTTATTTAATTTATTTAATTTAGCTATTAATTAAGTTTTTTTTTTAAATATCGGAAAAACCCATATGAAACTATTAACAAAAATACGCAAATTGGTACTTGTTCTGTGAATTATAGTGAAATTTGACGTAGAACACTTTTCCAATCACACTACCCTCCTAATATCCGTTTTTGCGAAAGTTTACCACCAATTCGGAAAAAGTACAAATTTGGAATTTTGACTTAATTCTGGGATTTATGTTGAGATCTTATAGTAGAATTTTAATGCAAATATTTTTGTAGAACATGTTTACCCATTAAAACTATGTTTTCAGGCTTCTTTTACCTTTTTGCAAATGGAGCATAAAGACTCCTCAAATTGCGGATATCTTCGCTCAAGACCATTTTGCATCTGTATTTTATAGAATCCTAATTTATTTATTTTTATACCCTCCATCTCCAGGTTGGGGTATACTAACTTTGTCATTCCGTTTGTAATACCTCGAAATATCGACCTGAGACCCTATAAAGTATATATATTCTTGATCGTCATAATATTCTAAGACGATTAGCCATGTCCGTCCGTCTGTTGAAAGCTCGCTAGCATCTAAACGAAAGGAGCTAGGACGTCCAAATTTTTCACAAATGCGTCTTATAGACGTAGATCGGTTGGGATTGAAACTGGGCGAAATCAGCAAAAAGGGAAATTTTTTTCCCTCACAAGGACTAAAAATACCCATAATAACCCCTAATATTTTAAAATATTTAAGTATATTTTTTCACTATGTCTGTATGTACTTACTTGATATTGCGTATGCGCATTCCCCCTATAACAAAACCGTGCACCATAAAGTAATTTTTATTCGTAGGGGGTGAAATGGGACAAAAAGGGATAAAAATTGTACCTAGGAATAAAGGGATAAAAATAGTACCACCCAAACGGCTGCACTTAAAATAATGAAATACCGTGTATACTTTCCTCTGATTACGTAGACACGTAAAATAAAGAGATTTTAGAAAGTCGTACTCTTAAGGGAGTAAAATATGATAAAAGGGATAAAAATGGAGCCAACCAAATGGCCGCAGCTATAATCATGGAATTCGGTGTATACATTCCTCTGATTACGTGGACTCGTAAAATAAACGAATTTTTCGAAATTCGTATTTTTTGGGGTTAAAATGGAAAAAGGGGATACAAATAGTACCAACCAAATGACCGCAGCTAAAGTCATGAAATTCGGAGTATACATTCCCCTGATTGCGTAGACACCAAAAATAAAAGTTTTTTTACAAATTCGAACTTTCAAGGGATACAATGGATTCAGAGGGATCAAAATAGTACCAACGGTGCGACTACAGATAGAGTGATCAAATTCGGTGTGTACATCCCTCTAATTGCGTAGACACGTAAGAAAAGAGATTTTAGAAAGTCGTACTCTTAAGGGGGTAAAATAGGAAAAAGTGGATAAAAGTGATACCAACCAAATGGCCGCAGCTATAATCATGGAATTCGTTGTATACATTCCTCTGGCTGCATAGACACGCAGACTAAAAGGATTTTTCAAATTTGTACTTTATACTTTTACGACAAAAATTGGTTGAATCATGAAGTTATGTTATTTGGCACATGTACATGAGATAATGGATTTTCAAAATTTTTACTTTTGGAATTAAAATAGAATGGAAATACAACACACTGAAACACCCACTATCTTCCAATATTTATGGTATTTAAACTTTTTGGAAATATAAATATAAGAATATTTTTTTTTTGAATTGACTTGAAGTATTATTTCGATATGTAAACGTATTGGTAGCCTTGCCTTAAAAGCGTGGTTTGAAATTATAAAAATACTATATTTATTTATAAAATTATTTTTTTAATATTTGTATTTGTTCTGGTTTGGCTATATTAATACAATTTATATTTTCCAGTAATATTACTGCACTTCTACGAATATCGACAGCCTCTTTGGAATGCAATCCGTTTTTAATTGTTGGTTTTACAGAACTTAAATTTGTTAATGATACATGTCCTTGGACGAAGACCTTCGAGCGACTAACAATATACGGGCTGTTTAATCTATCGTTGGCCTGAAGTATCGACACGTAAAAGAGCTCAATAACCACAACGTGTGTAAATTATATATTATGCCGGTCGCCTTAATGCCCTATAAACCTTTCAGACACAAGTTACATCGTGGTATTGCTACTTAAGACTAATTAAAACAATATCCTCCAATAATGCAAATGAATAATTAATTCCGCATATTGATAATTATTTATACATATTTATCGTTCAATTCATTTCGTTATGAACCAACCGGGTTTCCGCACAGCCGAAAGCATGATTCATTTGTATGTGTAGACATTGGTATAAACTGTGCCGACGTACAGTGTACCAATGCACACTGGTTCCAAAATTAATCTTTTCTAAGGAAAATTGATGCAGGAAAAAAATGAACTTAAAATAAGTTCAATTTAACTAAAAATAATTCTAAGAAATTATTTTGCTTCGGAGTATGCAAAAATAATGCAAACAAGTAAGAAAACGACAGTCGGTTAACCGGCTTTTATATACCCTCACTCTGAGAGTGTACAGAGGGACTTAAATTTTGCTTAGCGCCGGACTATGGGAGGTACTCGAAGTTTGCGACAATTGGACACAGCATCCACATTTGTTAATAATTGTAAAAACATTATCAAATATGAAGTCATAGTGGATTTCAGGCATTTAATTTTACCTAGGATAGAAGCAATTATGTGGGTGGTACAATAAGGGGCGTGGCTAAAGCGTAAATATTTTTTATGTTTAAAGTGATTATAAAAACATAAAAGCAGTACCCGCTGCTTCGCACGCAAAAAAGCCAGTTATTTGTTATAAGTTTAATCCATCTCTGTTTTTGGATAATATTTATTTGATTTTCTTTTGGTGGATATAGATATATCTAAAATAGTAATTTGGAAACCTCCTATGAGATAGCACTATTATACAGTCAAATGAATGTGCTTGTAGATGTGCACTATTTTAGCTGAACTTCTTTCGTATGTATAATTTTTTATCATTTTCTACCCAGTTTTGAACAAAAACATACAATCTCAGATCCTTTTATATCCTCGTCCTCATGTTTCTAGATGCAGCCGACCACTTTATAACTTTTTGCACCTCCTTTAACAAAAAATACACATTTTGAAGAATCACTATAGGTAACATGTGATTTTGCTTCCCCTAAAAACATGTACTTTATTCGGTACGATGTTAATCCTCCTTATAAGCACACATAATATCCATTTATGTTCCCTTTTTGCCCTGCGCGCACCTTCGAAGTACAAATTTCGACAATTCAATTTGACTGCGCTTCTACAGGGTCAGAGTAATTTACATATCAAATTTCTCGATTCTAGCTGCAATACTTTAGTTGGTCCCATTTATTATTACATTTTGTGCCGTTCAGCTCTTAAAAGTACAAAAATGCATTTATATTGCGCTTCTATAGGGTGAGAGGAATTTACATACCAAATTTCACGACTATAACTGCAATACTTTAGTTGGTACTATTTGTTATTTACACTCCCAATTTCACAACTATAGCTGCAATACGTTAGTTGGTACCATTTTGATCCCTTTTTGTCCCGCTCACCCCTTATAAGTAAAAATTTCGAAAAATCAATTTATATTTGCGCTTCTATGTTGTCGGAGGAATTTACACACCAAATTTCACAACTATAGCTGCAATAATTAAATTGGTACAATTTTTATCCCTTTTTGTCCCGCGCAACCCTTAAAGGTACAAAATTTGAAAAATCCAATTTTATTGTTTCTTTACTTTATTTACCATGTAGAATGGTCAAAGGAATTTAAATATAAAATTTCACGATTCTAGCTGCAATACTTTAGTTGGTGCCATTTTATATCCCTTTTTGTACCGTTCACCCCTTAAAAGTACAAAAATGCATTTATGTTGCACCAAATTTCACGACTATTGCTGCATACTTTAGTTGGTACAATTTGTATCCCTTTTTTCCTGCTCACCCCTAATAAGTACAATTTTCGAAAAATCAATTTAAATTTTCGCTTCTACGTTGTCAGAGGAATTTAAACACCAAATTTCACGACTATAGCTGCAATACTTTAGTTGGTACCATTTTTATCCCATTTTTGTCCCCCTAACCCCTTTCACACAAATTTAGAAAAATCCAATTTTACTGCATTTGTACATGGTCTGGAATTTACATACCATATTTCACGATTCTAGCTGTAATACTTTAGTTGGTACCATTTGTATCCCTTTTTGTCCCATTCACCCCTTAAAAGTACAATTTCGAAAAATCCTTTTACGTTGCAAGTCTACGTTGTCAGAGAAATGTAAATACCGATTTTCACGAATATAGTTGCAATGATTAAATTAGTACCATTTGTATCCCTTTTTGTCTCTTTCCTCCCTTAAAAGTACAAATATCGAAAAATCCCTGTTTTGTAGCTCGTCTGCATGGTAAGTGCAAGACACACACCGAATTTCATGTTTCTATCTACTGCCGTTTAGTCAGGGCGAAGGTTTGATGTTTATCCCTTTTTGTCCCATTTTACCCTAAAAGTGCGAATTTCGTAAATATTTGGGAACTACCCTGAAAATTTCATGACCCTGGCTTCAGCCGTTTGGTCTGGGGGCTGGTAAATGATAAGTCAGTTGGACTGTCCGTATGGAAGTTATATCGGTTTTATTTTAACCCAGGATTATGCCACTTTGTGTGGGAGGTACCAAAAGGGTCCATATTCCATGCGAATGTAACCCCCATAAAAGCATTGCAAAATATCAAATTTCACAGTATTCCGATCATCCTTATAGAAGTTATAACAGCCTTTATTTTACGTAGTTTAGGTTGATTTGTGTGGGAGGAAATGGAAGGGGCATGGCATATTTAGTACAATTAAAGCGACTATAAAAACAAAATAAAATATCAAAGTAGAGCTGATTCCGAAAATTCGTATGGAACTTAGATTAGTTTTAATTTGACATAGGAATATGGGTCATTTGTGTGGGAGGTACCAGTTGGGTCGTGTAAATTTCGCGCATTTTCGAACTTAAACTAAGATTGGGAAAATATTACCATGTGCAAAGTTTTCCTTCCTTAGCTCCTTTCGAGAGTTATCGTGTACACCAGCCAGCCAGACAGACGGTGGACGGACGGACATGGCTCAAACAACTTAAAAAGTTAGGGGTGGGATAGTGTTGTATGGGAACTTTAGGAGTTCGATTTGAATATGCTAGAACTTCATATTTTGTGAGGTTCGGAAAAAAATTAATGAGTCAAAAAATGGTGTTGGTGGGTGGTGAGTGTACGAAGGTCCTCATCGGGGTCAAATGTGTGGGAAAGGGTTAAAAATACACAAAAAACCCCAAAACTGCCTCGGAGTCATCCCCAGAGGAGTTAAATGTAAGATCGACCCCCACTGAAATTTAATTTTCCCCAAACATACTTACCCATACAAAAACTACATTTTTATAAAATTTGCTCTCACCACTCTAACTGTCCCAAGGAGGCCCCTAGTGGAGTCAAATGTATGACTAACCCCCAATATTTTTTAACCCCAATATTTTCTCAGAACACACCTACCCTCCAGCTGCAACCCTTAAGGTGGCACTAGGAACTTTCTTGGGGCAGTTGAGCGGTGGAAGAAAATTTATAAAAATTAGATTTTGTATTGGAGGATATTTGGATATTTTTGGGGAGGGAAAAATAGTGGAGGTTGGTCGTATATTTAACACAGCTAGAAGCGACTCCCAGGGCAGTTTTAGGCCTTACTGTCATAAATTAAAAACAAGTAAGGAAAGGCTAAAGTCGGGCGGGCCGACTATATAATACCCTACACCACTCCCTGCGTATGTACCTCACTTTGATTACTAATCCCAGGTATTTCATGGGAACAATTTTATTTAGTTCATACAAATTATATGAATATAATGTATATGCTATAAATTCATCTTTAGTCAAATTTAACGAATATGGTAAATAATATGGTAATTGATCCAATTGTCCGACAGACAAATACAAATTATACAGTAGTATACCAAAGTCATACCAAAGTATGGACATATGGGCATCACCCAAACAATTCTCATTGCAATTCAATTCGGTAAAAATTGAAATGGGGAAGGATTTTTGCATCCTGTAAATGTATGTGTTTAACAAAAAATGTTAAATCGGAAAGGACATTTGTATGGGGGTATATTGAAACCAGGAACGATGTGACGCGCTTTCACCATGTATGTTTATTGGTGAAATATAATATGTAAAATTTGGCCAAAATCGGTTAAACATTCGGGAGCAACATTTGTATGAGGGCTATATCTAAATCTGAACCGATCTTACCCACTTTCACCATTGGTTTTTTAGTTGGATTATAAGATGTTATGCCAATTTTAAAGAAAAACGGTTACAATATCTGGATTTTAGAGCGGAAAAAGTCAAATCGGGAGCGACATTTGTATGGGGGCTACATCTAAATCTGAACCGATCATACCCACTTTCAGCATACGTGTTTCTAGTTCGATTATAAGATGTTATGCAAAATTTAAAGAAAATCGGGTACAATATGTCGTTTCTAGAGCGGATAATGTCAAATCGGGAGCGACATTTGTATGGGGGCTATATCTAAATCTGAACCGATCTTACCCAATTTTTGCATACGTGTTTCTAGTTGGATTATAAGATGTTGTGCCAATTTTAAATAAAATCGGGTACAATATGTGGTTTTTAAAGCGGAAAAAGTGAAATAGGGAGCGACATTTGTATGGGGGCTATATCTAAATCTGAACCGATCTTACCCAATTGTTGCATACGTGTTTCTAGTTCTATTATAAGATGTTCTGCAAAATTTAAAGAAAATCGGGTACAATATGTCGTTTCTAGAGCGGAAAATGTCAAATCGGGAGCGACATTTGTATGGGGGCTATATCTAAATCTGAACCGACATTTGTATGGGGGCTATATCTAAATCTGAACCGATCTTACCCAATTTTTGCATACGTGTTTCTAGTTGGATTATAAGATGTTGTGCCAATTTTAAAGAAAATCGGGTACAATATGTGGGTTTTAAAGCGGAAAAAGTGAAGTAGGGAGCGACATTTGTATGGGGGCTATATCTAAATCTGAACCGATCTTACCCAATTTTTGCATACGTGTTTTTAGTTGGATTATATGTCGTTTCTAGAGCGGTAAATGTCAAATCGGGAGCGACATTTGTATGGGGGCTATATCTAAATCTGAACCGACATTTGTATGGGGGCTATATCTAAATCTAAACCGATCTTATCCAATTTTTGCATACGTGTTTCTAGTTGGATTATAAGATGTTGTGCCAATTTTAAAGAAAATCGGGTATAATATGTGGTTTTTAAAGCGGAAAAAGTGAAATAGGGAGCGACATTTGTATGGGGGCTATATCTAAATCTGAACCGATCTTACCCAATTTTTGCATACGTGTTTCTAGTTCTATTATAAGATGTTCTGCAAAATTTAAAGAAAATCGGGTACAATATGTCGTTTCTAGAGCGGAAAATGTCAAATCGGGAGCGACATTTGTATGGGGGCTATATCTAAATCTGAACCGACATTTGTATGGGGGCTATATCTAAATCTGAACCGATCTTACCCAATTTTTGCATACGTGTTTCTAGTTGGATTATAAGATGTTGTGCCAATTTTAAAGAAAATCGGGTACAATATGTGGTTTTTAAAGCGGAAAAAGTGAAATAGGGAGCGACATTTGTATGGGGGCTATATCTAAATCTGAACCGATCTTACCCAATTTTTGCATACGTGTTTCTAGTTGGATTATAAGATGTTGTGCCAATTTTAAAGAAAATCGGGTACAATATGTGGTTTTTAAAGCGGAAAAAGTGAAATAGGGAGCGACATTTGTATGGGGGCTATATCTAAATCTGAACCGATCTTACCCAATTTTTGCATACGTGTTTTTAGTTGGATTACATGTCGTTTCTAGAGCGGAAAATGTCAAATCGGGAGCGACATTTATATGGGGGCTATATCCAAATCTGAACCGACATTTGTATGGGGGCTATATCTAAATCTGAACCGATCTTACCCAATTTCGGCATAGGTGTTTCTAGTCAGATTATAAGATGTTGTACCAAATTTAAAGAAAATCGGGTAAAATATGTGGTTTGTAGAGCGGAAAATGTCAAATCGGGACCGACATTTGTATGGGGGCTATATCTAAATCTGAACCGATTTCCTCCAAATTCAATACCAATGGTCCTTGGCCAGAAAAAATAACTTCTGCCAAGTTTCATGATAATCGGACAACAATTGCGACCTGTAGAGTGCGAACAAGCTTAGATGGACAGCAGACGGACGGACGGACGGACGGACGGACGGACAGACAGACATCGCTAAATCGACTCAGCTGGCGATTCTAAGCCGATCCGTATACTTAAAGGTGGGTCTAGCTCAATTATTTCTTGGTGTTACAAACATTTGGCGGAAAACTAACTTATAATACCCTAGACCACGAAGTGGTGTAGGGTATAATTATAAAAAATGAAAAATTCGTATGGGATCACCCCAAGGGTTGACGGTAGGAGGTAAGTATGTTCGAAAAAAATTTTGGGGAGGGAAAATTAATGGGGGTCGGTCTTACATTTAACTCCTCTGCGGATGACTCCGAGGAAGTTTTGAGGCTTTATGTGTATCTTTACCCCTTTTCCCCCATCCTTGACCCCGACGAGGACCCTCGTACAGTCACCCCATCCTTTTTTTGGTTCATTAATATTTTTCCGAACCTCACAAAATAGAGGGTTCTAGCATATCAAAATGTCGTGCTCTACCCCACCCCTAGTCTTACGTCACACCTTCAATGTGTTACACTTTTTATACCCTCCACCTCCAGGATGGGGGTATACTAACTTTGTCATTCCGTTTGTAACACCTTGAAATATTGACCTGAGACCCTATAAAGTATATATATTCTTGATCGTCATAAAATTCTAAGACGATCTAGCCATGTCCGTCCGTCCGTCCGTCCGTCCGTCCGTCCGTCCGTCCGTCCGTCCGTCCGTCCGTCTGTCCGTCTGTTGAAAGCACGCTAGCATCTAAACGAAAGGAGCTAGGACGTCCAAATTTTCCATAAATGCGTCTTATAGTCGTAGATCGGTTGGGATTGAAATGGGGCGAAATCGGCCCAAAGGGAAAAATTTTTCCCTCACAAAGACTAAAAATACCCATAATAATCCCTACTATTTTAGCATATTTAAGCATGTTTTTTGAATATGTCTGTTTATATTTGCTTGATATTTGGTATGTGTATTACCCTTATAGCAAAAAACTGCACCATAAAGTGATTCTTATTTGTAGGGGGTGAAATGGGGCAAAAAAGGGATAAAAATGGTACACATTAAACGACAACAGCTAGAAACACGAAATTCGGTGTGTACATTCCTCTAATTGAGTAAATACATGATATAAAAGTATTTTTTTCAAATTCGTACTTTTAAGGGGTAAAATGGGAAAAGAGGGATAAAAATGGTACCAACCTAACGGCTGTACCTAGAATAATGAAATTCGGTGTATACATTCCTCTGATTGCATAGATATGTAAAATACACGGATTTTTCAAAATTCGTACTTTTTGGGGTTAATATGAAAAAAGGGGATAAAAATAGTACCACTCAAATGACCGCAGCTATAGTCATGAAATTCGGAGTAGACATTCCACTGACTGTGTATACACGGAAAATAAACTGATTTTTCGAAATTCGTACTTTTTGGGGACAAAATAGAAAAAGGGGATAAAAATAGTACCAACCAAATGACCGCAGCTAGAGTCATGAAATTCGAAGCATACATTCCTTTGACTACGTAGACATGACTGTGTATACACGGAAAATAAACGGATTTTTCGAAATTCGTACTTTTTGGGGACAAAATAGAAAAAGGGGATAAAAATAGTACCAACCAAATGACCGCAGCTAGAGTCATGAAAATCGAAGTATACATTCCTTTGACTACGTAGACATGAAAAATAAAAGGTTTTTTTCCAAATTCGTACTTTCAAGGGATATAATGGGTACGGAGGGATAAAAATGGTACCAACCAAACGGCAACACCTGGAATAATGAAATTCGGTGTATGCATTCCTCTGATTGCGTAGACATTTAAAATAAACAGGTTTTTCGAAATTCGTACTTTTTGGGGTTAAAATAAAAAAAGGGATAAAAATAGTACCGATTAAATGACCGCAGCTAGAGTCATGAAATTCTGAGAATACATTCCTCTGACTGCGTAGATACGGAAAATAGACGAATTTTTCGGAATTCGTACATTTTGGGGTTAAAATTGTAAAAGGGGATACAAATAGTACTAACCAAATGACCGCAGCTAGAGTCATGCAATTCGGAGTATACATTCCTCTGATTGCGTAGGAATCGGAAAATAAACGAATTTTTCGAAATTCGTACTTTCAAGGGATACAATGGTACATAGGGATAAAAATAGTACCAACTAAATGACTACAGCTAGAATGATGAAATTCTATTTGCGTAGAAACGTCAAGGGGGTAAAAATGGTACCAACCACATGGTCGCAGCTGGAATTATGGAATTCGGTGTATACATAGACATGCATAGACACGCAAAATAAAAAGTTTTTTTTTCAAATTTGTACCTTTTCTATTATGGCAAAAATTGGTTGAATCATGAAGTTAGTTATTTTGCACTATGTACGTCTGATAATGTTTTTTTTGTACTTTTGGAATTAAAATAGAATGAAAATACAACCAACTGTAGCTCCCACTATCTACCAATATTTATTTATTTAAGCTTTTTGAAAATATAAATATAAGAATATTTATTTTTTGATTTGAAATAAATAATGGTTTGAAATAATTAAAATATTATATTTATTTATAAAATTATTTTTTCAATATTTGTATTTGTTTTGGTTTGCCTATATTAAAAAAATTATATTTTCCTGTAATATTACTGCACTTCTACGAAAACCTACAACCTCTGTGGAATGCAATCCATGGTGGAGGGTATATAAAGTTCGGCCCGGCCGAACTTAACGCCGTTTTTACTTGTTTCTATTCCAAATGATATATAAGGTAATTCCACAAGTTTTCCATCCAACATGGATTTTGAGCCTCATCGATTTTGATGAAACCGTTTACCGCACCTCAAATGGTGGTTTAAGTTTTACAGTGGTCCAATCTCGGTTTTTTTTTGAAGAGTTGGCTTCCTTATCGCTATCACAACTTTGGATCGCGTCTCAGATTTTAACGATATTGATATCATCAGAAAGATTTACACCACCTCTTTCCGAATCTGTACTAAAATATGAATGTCCTTGTAGTTCAATGATTCCAAAATTAAAAATAATTTTAATCCTTAAATATCCATATCTTTAATTTTCTTTACTTTGTGGCCTCAATTTTTATTGTCGATTTTCCCGACTAAAATGAAAGATTCGTTTGTTTCACGGGTGCTCCCAAAATATTTCGCTTTTATCATTGCCCGCAAGCTGGACGCGTTCAAAAAATCTATAAAACAGGGTTTTCTCGAAAAGAATGCACGATGAGAATGGTATTGTGAGAAAACCCCATTATAAATTAAAATCTGGGCCGAGCCTTAACAAACCATATCAATGTGACCCAGTAAAAGAATAATTTTTTACGATTTTATTTCATTTTTTTATGAAATCCGCTAAACTTTCACGTTTTTAGTTCGATTTGGGAGGAAAACTGCACATAAACTGTTACATAAACTCCGTGCGACACGATTTCCCTCTTAACAACGAGACTATAAGAATAGAAACTATTGGTCACTAATAGGAAAAGTGCATATACAGTTTTTTATTTCGTGGTCGTTTGTCTTTTTTAGAGAACTTTTATTTTCCAAAATTTCGTACGTTTGCATGTCACAGAATGGTGATATGGACATCAAATGAAAGAGAAATATATCTCTTAAAAATGCTTCAAATTTCGTGTAACTAATACAGATAGAATATTAGTTTAGCATTAACAACCATTTCAAATTTTTTCCCCTAAAAAGTTTATTTAGAGCATTCATGTTTTATTTTTTAAGGAGGGAAATTTGAAATGGTTGTTAATGCTAAACTTATATTACCAACGTTATTATAAATGTTATTATAAACTCTAATATACAGAATTGAATACAACTTGATATAGGGTCTAGACCAAGAAATTAGTCTAATTATATACTAAATGATTCAACAATCCCATGAATAATGGCGAAAAAGTCTAGTGTCAATTCCATGCAATCTTTGCCTGAGGTCAACTAAGAGACATTTAACTCGTGGTTAACTGAGACAACAACACAGCAAATAAAAGTCAATCCAACAAAGTGGTAACTGCATACAACAAAAAGTCAATTCTCAAAGTTACCTTACCCGCATACTTTCCAAATACTTCCGAAGATTCTGTTTGCATTAGCAGTGCATTTAGTTATTCCTACGGCCAGACAAAGCCGTTATTTAGAGTTCAATGCAACCATAACTTAGGGCTATAAATCGTTTTTATTGTCTTTTCCTGTCTAACAATTTTCACATTGTTGCGGCATTTTATTGTACAAACACATAATTCAAATGCTAGTGGCTATAAATAAAATGCTCTGCTCGGTGTTCATTGGTAAGTGAAATATTTGATCTTTGTGTTGTAGTATTTTCATGTGTATTCACACAGAGAAGTTTTAAATGTACAAAGGAACTTGTTTTGAAATATTACAATTTTGCTTTTGTTTGAAATGGTGAAAACGGACGTAAATAAGAGCAAAAGGGAAGATGTTAGAGGCGCGCGGATGTTTTATATTGTGGACTTTAGAATAAATGTACGGATAAATATATTTAACAAAATTTTAAATAATATGACAAGTGTAAAAACATGTTTGACATATAATAATAAAAAAATTATTCTAAATGTTTATTTTACTCAGAAATAGAATTAGACAACGAAATTGGACTCAATACACCATTAGCCATACAAATGTCATCCGATATTCGATTCAAATTTCAATTGATAAACTGAAAAGGGCCTATGTTCATAGAATGTTCTTAATAGAAATTTGACTCTCTCTGAAGGTCATTGAAAATGTATGTAATTAAAACTGATAGGCATTCGCTCATCACAAAGTGTCATCAATGCTGGTGTGGAACCACATTTTTGTATTTTCCACACTCTATTTTCTTTTTGTCCAGAGACTTGTATGTGAAACATTAACAATATTAAACTTGTACGTATTTCAAATATGGCATGCTGTGGTAAAAGATTGAAAAAGGATAACATGAAATTTAAGGATTCTGTTTTTATTACCAACACAAAAGGAAATCAAAGAAGATTGGTATTTAATCGCAATGGGTTGAATTCGGCACTGATGTGTATTCTCTGATTTCGCCTTTTCGAACAAACTGTTTCAATGATTTGATTGATTGTATAAATAGAAAAGGATACATGCGAGTAGTATGTTATTACTGATGTCGTTGGATGTTTGTAGCCACTGAAGAAAGAAGTGAGATAAAATCCTTTGTAATGTCACTCAAACATCCTTTGAATTGATTTATGTGCAAACATACGTATGTAGCATTGAATGTCTTTCGATCCTACTTTTTTACTAAAACGCGTGTAGCATTTGTCATCGTTTACAGACAATATGTTAACATGTGTAGTCTAAAGCACAATGGAAAAACTTCGTATACAATGTATACCCCTCGCTCTACCAGGGTATATCGTTATATGGACTGGGAAAAGTCATCAACGGTGTTACTTAAAGACCAAAATATGGGGTAACCAAATGATATGTTAATCTTTCTGCTGTTCAATTATATTCTGTATGACATATTAATTAAAATTAAATTTACTCTGTCCGTCAGCATTTTTGGAACAGTGTAGCGACCATATAATTTTGTAAGGGTATTTTGAGCAGATCATCTTTGTAGAATAAACCGCTGGTCTGCGTTTCTTTGTACAGTGGATCAAAGTTTTAATCTGTTGGTCGAAAGGAGCATTATACTAAGCGAAAGAAGTGTAAGTTAATGAGAGAATTCTTATTGTCAGAACTATATTGTGGAATTTTATGAGGATCAATTGACATTTTTTTGAGAAAATCAAAAAAAGTCCTTTCAAAAAGTACGTTTAAGGTTTAAAATGTTCTACTTAAAATGTTCTAGTCAAACTTTAATGAATATGGTAAATAATAAAGTAATTGATCCAATTTTCCAGCAGATATTCCGAGTAAAGTAAATATAACATGATATGGAAAAATTGATCAAGATCCAATGATAAATACAGATTATACAGTGGTAATAGGATGAATTGGACGGACATTTGAAGGGGACCTATAACAACACTTGAGGCCTCTGCAAAAACATGCGCCAATATATTTCTCATTCACGGTAGCTATTCCTAGTTGAAACATATAATGATCTGCAAAAATTGATGAAGATACGATGTAAGATGTAGTTGCTAGACATGTAATAGGTCAGAGTGGGTACCATTTGGGTTATACCAAAGTATGGACATATGGGCATCTCCCAAACAAGTAAGGAAAGGCTAAAGACGGACGGACTTTCTATCTCTTACAATTCAATTCGGTAAAAAAGTGAAATCGGGAAGGATTTTTGCATCCTGTAAATGTTTGTGTATGACAATAAATGTTAAATCGGAAAGGACATTTGTATGAGGGTATATTGATATACCAGCATAGGTGTTTCTAGCTCGATTATAAAATGTTGTGTCAATTTTAAAGAAAATCGGGTACAATATGTGGTTTCTAAAGCGGAAAAAGTGAAATCGGGAGCGACATTTATATGGGGGCTATACCTAAATCTGAACCGATCTTACCCACTTTCAGCATAGGTGTTTCTAGTTCTATTATAAAATGTTGTGCCAATTTTAAAGAAAATCGGGTACAGTATGTGGTTTCTAAAGCGGAAAAAGACAAATCGGGAGCTACATTTGTATAAAGGCTATATCTAAATCTGAACCGATCTTACCCACTTTCAGCATAGGTATTTCTAGATAGATGATATAATGTTGTGTCAATTTTAAAGAAAATCGGGTACAATATGTGGTTTCTAGAGCGGAAAATGTCAAATCGGGAGCGACATTTGTATGGGGACTATATCTAAATCTGAACCGATCTTACCCACTTTGGCCACAGGTATTTCTAGTTTGATTATAAGTTGTTAAGCCAAATTTGAAGAAAATCGGGTACAATATATGCTTTTTAGGACGGAAAAATTCAAATCGGAAGCGACATTTGTATGGGGGTTATATCTAAATATGAACCGATTTCCTCAAAATTCAATACCGATGGTCCTTGGCCAGAAAAAAATAACTTCTGCCAAGTTACATGACAATCGGACAACAATTGCGACCTGTAGAGTGCGAACAAGCTTAGATGGACAGCAGACGGACGGACGGACAGGCAGACATCGATAAATCGACTCATCTGGTGATTCTAAGCCGATCGGTATACTTAAAGGTGGGTCTAGCTCGATTATTTCTTGGGGTTACAAACATTTGGCGCGAAACTAACTTATAATACCCTAGCCCACGAAGTGGTGTAGGGTATAACAAGTAAGGAAGGCTAAAGTCGGGCGGAGCCGACTATCTCATTACAATTCAATTCTTTAAAAATGTGAAATCGGGAAGGATTTTTGTATCCTGTGAATGTATGTGTTTGACAAAAAATGTTAAATCGGAATGGACATCTACATGGGGTTTTATTGAAACATGGAATATGTATCCCGCTTTCGCCATGTATGTTTATAGATGAAATATAATATGAAAAGTTTGACCTTAATCGGTTAAACATTTGGGAGCAACATTTGTATATATATATATAAATTTATATCTAAATCTGAACCGATCTTACCCACATTCACCATGGATGTTTTTAGTTTAATTATAAGATGTTGTGCCAAATTTAAAGAAAAATAGAGTGAAATATGTGGTTTCTAGAACGCAAAAAGTCAAATCGGGAGCGACATTAGTTTGGGGCGATATCTAAATGTGAACCGATATGATCCACTTTCACCAGAGCTGTTTCTACTTCAATTATAGGGTACAGTGCCCAATTGTAGCAAATCGAGTGAAATACAGGGTGGCTGATGAATACTGCTACCATGCTACTTAATGCTGTTGTTAAAGGACTTATTCTTTGCAGAATTGCATCGAAAGTGAATCCCTTTCAACACTGTGTGGTTTCAACAGGATGATGCGACTTTGTCACATAGCCAGGTCCTGCTATGAGAGAGAATTGCTGCGAAAGTTCCCCAAAAAGGTGATTTCTAGACACTCGGCATTTCGTTGGCCCCCAAAGTCTCGTGACCTCACTGCACCTATCTCTATACACTCCACGAGAGTATTATGGCTTTGTGCATTTGTTTGTAACGCCCAAAAGGAAACGAGATAGACCCATTGTTAATTATACCGATCGTCTTAGAATTACTTTCTGAGTCGATTTAGCAATGTCCGTCTGTCTGTCTGTCCGTCCGTCCATCTATTCTTGTAATCACGATACAGGTCGCAATTGTAGACAGAACCAAATGAAACTTTGCACAACGATGTTTTGCGGGGTAAGGACGAACGCTATTTAATTTGAAGAAAATCGGTTCAGATTTAGATATAGCCCCCATACGAATTTCACTCCCGATTTGACTCTTTTCACTCTAGATACAACATATTTTCTTTAAAATTGGCAAAATATCTTATATTGTAACTAGAAACACCTGTGGTAAAAATGTGTTAGATCGGTTCAGATTTATATATAGCTCCCATACAAATTTCTCTCCCGATTTGACTTTTTCCGCTCTAGAGACCACATAATGTATCAGATTGTCTTCAGCTTTGGTAAAAACATCTTATATTTTCACTAGAAACACCCATGGTGAATATCGGTCAGATCGGTTCAGATTTATATATAGCTCCCATACAAATTTCTCTCCCGATTTGACTTTTTCCGCTCTAGAGACCACATATTGTATCAGATTGACTTCAGATTTGGCAAAACATCTTATATTTAAACTAAGAACATCTATGGTGAAAATAGGTCAAATCGGTTCAGATTTAGATATAGCCCCCATACAAATGTCGTTCCCGATTTGACATTTTCCTCTGTAGAAACCACATATTGTACAATAGAATCCCTAAAGATGCAACTGGACACAAATTATACTTTGACAATTTTTTTTAACTCGTATCATATTCTACATTACCTGAATGCCAATAACATACAGGCTGCGGGAACCGCTCGAATTAATAGATTTCTAAAACCACCATTTCCTAGCGATGATGATTTAAAATAAAGAGGGCGTGGTTCAGCGGATCAATTCATTAGTAGAGATGGAAGTGTTATTGTTACCAAATGGTTCGATAATAAACCTGTTCATATGGCTTCGAATTTTCTTGGAGTGGGTACACTAGATGATGTAGAGCGGTATGACAAAGCATCGCAGACCTACATAAAAGTCCCAATACCGGAAGTCATAAAAAATATAATGATGGAATAGGAGGTGTCGATCTTCTGGATCAACTTGTTGAGTACTACAGAATTTTTCTCTAATCCAAGAAATGGACTCTGCGAGTAATAATGAATTTTTTTGACATTGCCGTAACAGCTTCATGGCTTGAATATCGGAAAGATGCCGCAAATGATGAAGCCAACAAACTACTATTTTAATGGGAAAATCTCCGATAAGAAAAGTTGGACGTCCTCTATGTAGCCCTTTTCAAAGAGATACGCCAAAAGATAACCGATGTTTTGTGGCTCCAATAAAAGACATTCGTTTGGATGGAGTGGGTAACTTTCCAATTTTTGAAGATGCGACTGCGCCAGGACGTTGCATGCTGCCACCGTGTACGAAAAGAACATATATAAAGTGCGCGAAATGTAAGGCGCACTTATGCATTCAAAGAGGTATCAATTGTTTTCTTACGTACCACACAACCTAATATTTTTTTATAATGTACCTTAATGTGGCTTTATTTTTGTTTTCTAACAGAGAAATTAGTTTTAAACTTGGTATACATAAAAAGTAACACAAATGGATTTTATATCTACAGCAAAAAAATAATTTATGAATAAAACTAAACAGAAATAAGAAAGGTTAAACAACCTTTGACTACCAATGTACACTGTAGTGTACATTTTCTTGGAGGGTGAAGATGGAGGTGGGGGCAAAATTTTTTTTTTTTATTTTTTCTTGGAGTGCACTAGTTATAAATCAAAAGTCAAAAAAATTATTTGTCATTACACAAAAAGTCGGTAGTGAAAGGGTTAATGAAGTGTCATTCATCAGCCACCCTTATGTGGTTTCTAGAGCGCAAAAAGTCAAATCGGGAGCGACATTAGTATGGGGGCTATATCTAAATGTGAACCGATATGATCCACTTTCACCAGAGCTGTTTCTACTTCAATTTTAGGGTACTGTGCCAAAGTTGAAGCAAATTGACTGGAATATGTGGTTTCTAGAGCGCAAAAAGTCAAATCGGGAGCGACATTAGTATGGGGGCTATATCTAAATCTGAACCGATGTGACCTACTTTCACCATAGCTGTTTCTACTTCAATTATAGGGTACTGTGCCAAATTTGAAGCCAATCGAGTGAAATATGTGGTTTCTAGAGCGCAAAAAGTCAAATCGGGAGCGACATTATTTTGGGGGCTATATCTAAATGTGAACCGATATGATCCACTTTCACCAGAGCTGTTTCTACTTCAATTTTAGGGTACTGTGCCAAAGTAGAAGCAAATCGAGTGAAATATGTGGTTTCTAGAGCGCAAAAAGTCAAATCAGGAGCGATATTTGTATGGGGGCTATATCTAAATCTGAACCGATTTACTTCAAATTAAATAGCGCTCGTCCTTGATCCACAAAACTTATTTGTGCCAATTTTAGGTAAGATCGGACTATAATTGCGACCTGTAATTTGATTACAACAATAGACGGACAGACAGACGGACATTGCTAAATTCACTCAGAAAGTTCCTAATTGCTGTCTATATAACGAGTGGTTAAATTTTAAGGGCCGATGTTGATTTTGAATAAAACACAAATTATTTAGGAAATTATTGTCATTTCTTTTTATACCCTCCACCTCCAGGATGGGGGTATACTAACTTTGTCATTCCGTTTGTAACACCTTGAAATATCGACCTGAGACCCTATAAAGTATATATATTATAGATCGTCATAAAATTCTAAGACGATCTAGCCATGTCCGTCCGTCCGTCCGTCCGACCGTCTGTCCGTCTGTTGAAAGCACGCTAGCATCTAAACGAAAGGAGCTAGAACGTTCAAATTTTCCATAAATGCGTCTTATAGTCGTAGATCGGTTGGGATTGAAATGGGGCGAAATCGGCCCAAAGGGAAAAATTTGTCCCTCACAAGGACTAAAAATACCCATAATAATCCCTAAAATTTTAGCTTATTTAAGCATGTTTTTTGAATACAGTGGTGGTCACGAGTTTAGCATACTTCACATGTGTTGTTTATAATAGCAAATAATTTGTTCTGATAATGAACTCTGCGCAAAATAGTTGTTTTTTAGTGTTGCTTATGGTGTGATCAGTAAGCCCAATAATTATACCCTACACCACTTCATGGGCTAGGGTATTATAAGTTAGTTTCGCCCCAAATGTTTGTAACACCAAGACATAATCGAGCTAGACCCACCATTAAGTATACCGATCGGCTTAGAATCACCAACTGAGTCGATTTAACGATGTCTGTCTGTCCGTCCGTCCGTCCGTCCGTCCGTCTGTCCGTCTGCTGTCCATCTAAGCTTGTTCGCACTCTACAGGTCGCAATTGTTGTCCGATTGTCATGAAACTTGGCAGAAGTTAATTTGGAGGAAATCGGTTCAGATTTAGATATAGCCCCCATACAAATGTCGCTCCCGATTTGACTTTTTCCGCCCTATAAAGCACATATTGTACCCGATTTTCTTTAAATTTTGCAGAACATCTTATAATCCAACTAAAAACACGTATGCAAAAATTGGGTAAGATCGGTTCAGATTTAGATATAGCCCCCATACAAATGTCGCTCCCGATTTCACTTTTTCCGCTCCGCTTTTACATTTCACCAATAAACAGACATGGTGAAAGCGGGTCACATCGTTCCATGTTTCAATATACTCCCATACAAATGTCCTTTCCGATTTAACATTTTTTGTCAAACACATACATTTACAGGATGCAAAAATCCTTCCCGATTTCACTTTTTTACCGAATTGAATTGCAATGAGAATTGTTTGGGTGATGTCCATACTTTGAAATGGCTTTGGTATACTACTGTATAATTTGTATTTGTCTGTCGGACAATTAGATCAATTACCATATTATTTACCATACTCGTTAAATTTGACTGAAGATGAATTTATAGCATATAAATTATATGAATATAATTTATATAATTTGTATGAACTACATAAAATTGCTCCCATGAAATACCTTGGTTTAGTAATCAAAGCGAGGTACATACGCAGGGAGTGGTGTAGGGTATTATACAGTCGGCCCCGCCCGACTTTAGCCTTTCCTTACTTGTTTTTTTTTCGTTTTCTTTTGTGCCTTTTTCTCGTACTATCATGTTTTTGCAAGTAATTCGTAATCTGGGCTGGACACAAATTTAGCACATTTGCTAAAAGTTATTTTCTATTTATTTTTGCGTTTAAATTAATTAATTGGTATGTTTGGGTAATTTTTACTCAAATGGAAGTTATTATTTAACAAAAATTATAATTAGATATTGCTAAAGGAAAATAGTGCATTGAGGCGCAGCGTCAGGTTATTATGCAATTGAACGACAGTGGAAGTACCGCTGGGGATATTGCAAACATTATAAATTGATCCAGACAGATTGTGTGCAATGGCACAATTGACACTTATGGGAGCTTCAAAAATATTGCAAAATGTCCTCCGCCGAGAAAAACAAGCAATAAATCGAATGTTTTAATTTATAGAACCTGCATAGCAGATCCATTTAAAAGCTCAACTGTGATTCAGAGAGATTTTTCGGTAAAAATTGACATTAGCATTTCCTCATGAACCATAAGAAGAAGAACCAATGGAAAAAAAATTACTTGGCTGCATTGTTCAACATAAGTCAGACATATCAAAATATGGCTTACAGTGTCAAATTTAATCTGCTCAGGATCATTTAGAAAATCCTGGATTGGCGAATCGAACATTTGTCGGTGCGGATCTAATAGGAAACAATACGAATTGTGCCCTCCAAACATGCAGCACAACCCAAAGTACAAATCTGAGACGTTAAAGCTTGTTGGCGAAAATCTAATGATGTATACTGCGTTTTCTGGACACGGCGTTTGTCCGATACACAAAATCGATGCACTAATGGATCAGTATATTTACAAAAAAATATTTGGTGATACTATGATAACATATTAAGATAAAGATATGTCAATTAAGTGCCATTTAATACACGACAACCGACCAAAACACACTTAACGCCAGTGAAGAGCTGTTTGAGGCTGAACAAAATAGATTTTTAAAAATGGTGCAGCACAGTCACCGGATCTCAATCCTATTGAGAATCTATGGAATGGACTTTAACAACATATTATCGCAATAAAACCCAAAAATTTGCCCGATTTCTTGAATAAAACACAAAATTCCTGATATGCTACTCCAATGGAGTCTTTTATGCCTCTAGTGGAGAGTATGTCCAGAAGTTGTACAGCTATTACTCAAAATAGCGATTATCCAACCAAATATTAAGTTTATAATAAAATGTATTGGTTAGTTCAGTTTTTTCCGATTTGATTAAAGTTTTTTAAATTTTGTTGTAAGTTACTGTCCAATCACTTTTCGTATTATTTGTACTTTAAATTGCATAAAACTAAAATGCAGCAGAAGAACTGAACAAAAACAACGTTAAATGGTCATTGTACGTAATATTTTAGAAAAAAATACCGGCCAAAAATCATAAAGTTGAAGTTGAAATATTTGCTTTATAAAGTTACATGTTCGTGACCACCACTGTATGTCTGTTTATATTTGCTTGATATTTGGTATGCGCATTACCCCTACAGCAAAAACGTGCACCATAAAGTGATTCTTATTTGTAGGGGGTGAAATGGGGCAAAAAAGGGGGAAAAAAATGGTACATATTAAACGACAACAGCTAGAAACACGAAATTCGGTGTGTACTTTCCTCTAATTGAGTAGATACATAATATAATTTTTTTTTCCAAATTCGTACTTTTAAGGGATAAAATGGGAATAGAGGGATAAAAATGGTACCAAGCAAACGGCTGTACCTAGAATAATGAAATTCGGTGTATACATTCCTCTGATTGCATAGACAAGTAAAATGCACGGTTTTTTTAAATTCGTACTTTTTGGGGTTAAACTGAAAAAAGGGGATAAAAATAGTACCAATCAAATGACCGTAGCTAGAGTCATGAAATTCGGAGTATACATTCCTCTGACTGTGTGTACACGGAAAATAAACTCATTTTTCGTACTTTTTGGGGTCAAAATAGAAAAAGGGGATAAAAATAGTTCCAACTAAATGGGTGCAGCTAGAGTCATGAAATTCGGAGTATACATTCCTTTGACTACGTAGACATGAAAAATAAAAGGTTTTTTTCCAAATTCGTACTTTCAAGAGATACAATGGGTACGGAGGGATAAAAATTGTACCAAGCAAACGGCTACACCTGGAATAATGAAATTCGGTGTATACATTCCTCTGATTGCGTAGACACTTAAAATAGACAGATTCGTACTTTTTGGGGTTAAAAAGAAAAAAGGGGATACAAATATTACAAATCAAATGACCGCAGCTAGAGTCAGGAAATACGGAAATTCGTACTTTCAAGGGATACAATTGTACAGGGGGATAAAAAAGTACCAACTAAACGACTACAGCTAGAATAATGAAATTCTAATTGCGTAGAAATGTCAAGGGGGTAAAAATGGTACCAACCAAATGGACACAGCTGGAATCATGGAATTCGTACTTTTTCTTTTACGGCAAAAATTGGTTGAATCATGAAGTTAGGTTATTTGCACGTGTACGTCTGATAATGGATTTTCAAAATTTATACTTTTGGAATTAAATTAGAATGGAAATACAACCAACTGTAGCACCCACTATCTACCAATATTTATGATATTTAAGCTTTTTGAAAATGTAAATATAAGAATATTTATTTTTTGATTTGAAATAGATAATGGTTCGATGTAATTAAAATATTATATTTATTTATATAATTATTTTTGCAATATTTGTATTTGTTTTGGTTTGGTTTGGCTATATTACAAAATTTATATTTTCCTGTCATATTACTGCACTTCTACGAAAACCGACAACCTCTGTGGAATGCAATCCATGGTGGAGGGTATATAAAGTTCGGCCCGGTCGAACTTAACGCCGTTTTTACTTGTTTTTATGATAATATTTGTATATTTCACTTATGTATGGAGCAAAATATCGACCAAATGGCTGCCGCGATCTCGGCGGCACACCTCCTTCCGATGGTCCAAATTTTCGATGACGCTGAGGCATAATTGAGCTTCTATGCCGTTAATGTTCGGAATTATCTCATCCGTTAGCTCTTGAAATCACATGATCTTGACGGCCAATTGACATCGCCACCACGAGAGATAACACGGCCATTGAATCTGTCGCGCAAACGAGCCATTGTTTCATGTGGCAAGTGGCACCGTCCTGTTGAAACCACATATCGTCCATATCCACATCTTTCAAATCGAACCATAAAAAGTTTGTTATCATCTCACGGCTCTTTTTGGAAAAAAAATGCGGCGCGTTGATGCCGCCAGCCCATAAACAGCTCCAAACAGTCACTCTTTGTGGATGCATTGGTTTTCGACAATCACTCTTTATCATTCGCCCAAATGCGGCAATTCTGCTTATAAACGATTCCAATGAGGTGAAAATGTGCCTCATCAAATTGACCGAAAAAGTCACGAAGTGCAGGATATGCATTTTTATTTCATTTTCATAATAAGCCTGAATAACTTTAACGCGTTGCTTAATGTGTATCTTTCCATGGTTCAAATTGAGTTAGTCTGAAATTGAGAAATGTTAAATGAAATGCAGAAAAAAACTTGACTTGAATGTAACCACCCTTTATATTTATAACATATCAACTGTGTGCTACGGTCCTGATAATTTTTCCCATTGTGTCGTAAAGTGTTGTGTGTCACAGTGCCCTCAATTATGCAATCAATTTTAATTGTCTTGACCACCTTTCAACAAAGGCGATATCATAATTATGGTTAAACTTAAGTCATAATCATTTTCAAAATCTCAATCGCCTCCAACAATTAACCCGGAAAATGTGCTCTGTAATTTTTGGGCAGATGATTCAAAGAGACGAGAACGCAACCATTGACCCTTTTCAATTTTCCTCCGCATAAAATGTTAAGATTAATAAAATAAATTTCAAATCGCATTACCACACAATGAGAGATGCTACACAAAGCACTGGGCGATGGAAGTGGAACGTCATGGTTCTGGTTTGCCTCCCAACAATGCCACAGCTAGATCTCAATTTCTATTAAATTTTTGTTAGTGTCACAATTTTAAAGAAAGAAAGAAAAAACAAAAGGTACACAACTTTTGCTATGCCACCCCATGTGCCAGAATACTTCTTTAAGTTTCTATCCCAAAACTTCAAAACTTTTCGTTATCTCTTGGCCTTCATCACGTGGATATTGGCGAAGTTAAGAAGCGTCATTTGTTTCAGGGGCCAGCTCTTCTTGGTGTTGTCACCACATTCAAAGTTCATTCATGATAAAGCCGATGACTTTTACAATATGACCCATGGGATGCGAAAGAATACTGCTCACCACCAAAAAAAGTAACAACATTGTCCACATCGTTCCTCATTCCGTGGTACACATGGTATACTATGTTTGGTTACTTGCAATCAACCTATTGGGAATATCTGTACGAGGGCAGATCAGCAATTAAATAATGTTGGGATACATTTCAATCCGACACCGACTTTTGATTTGGGATATTATGTGAGAGCTACAGCAGTCTATGAGATACATTCTTCACAATAATGAATATTTTAGTCTAGAGACGAAGAGACTGTGAAGATGCGAAAAATAAAGATATTTTTCGATATTCGTACCTTAAGGATCAAAACGGCATAAAATTGGTACCAAGCAGACGGCTGTAGTTAGAATCATTATATTCAGTGTGTACACTCGTCTGTCTTCGTAAACACGCAAAATATGAATATTTTCCCAAATTCGTACTTTTAGGATCAACATGAAAGAATAAAGAATAAAGCTAGTACCAAGCATACGGATGTACCAAGAATCATGATATTAGGTGTGTACATTCCAATGTGGACCCGAAATATAACGATTCTTTGAAATTTGTACTTTTCAGTTACTTTGCCTGTAACTGAATCAAGAAATTGCAACTGGGGAGAAATGTTTCTTCCTACGTTTCTGACGCCTGGCAATACACCTAATATTAAGGACACATTTTTGAAGATTACTGCCTCATGTTCACTTTTTGATTACAATTGCAGTATTATATTTATATATAGCAAGGCTATATTTTATTATGATAATGAAGCAATGCAATTTTTTTAAAACAGTGCATAATTTCAAATAGTGAGCAAATATAGTAATGTGCAAAAAAATATTTCACAATTTTCCTAATATGATTCCGCACTTCAATGTAAAGCCGACAGCTAATAATCTATCGGTAATGGTGCGGAAGGCACTATATATATACGATTCAGCCCGGTCGAACTTCTTACTTGTTCTCTTTCGCTCTATACCCATGTCGCCTTTGTAAGTCTCACTAAAGTTTGAAAAAATTATTTAAACATATATATCCTTTGGGAATTAGAAGTCGTGTAAAACGGGGAAAGGATCAATACGCATGCGTATTGTCTTGCTCAGGTCCAATAAAATAAATGTAAAATTGTCGCACGGTGACATAAACAATCTTTAAATCAAATCGTTTAACGCACGCTCATTTCTTTACAATTTTTCAAATAAACTATGATGTTTTTACACCCTCTTCCTGAGTATATATTCTTTTTGTCATTCCACTTGCAACATCTTGAAATATCCATCTTGGTCGTTGTAAAAGTCTAAGATGATGAAGCTATGTCCGCCTGTCTATTTAAAACTCGCTAACTTCCGAACGGAATATGCTAGATTCTCAAATTTTCATACGTGTCTAAAGGTTGCAGATCTGTTGTGAATGAAAATGCCGAAATCGGCCCAGTACGAAAATTGTATCCCTATCAAGGACTGAAAACTCCCCCTAATATTTATAGTATTTAATTTTTTCCGGCTATAATAATTTAATATTTAATATTTTTGTTAAATTTATTCTTCTAGGGGGTAAATAGGTAGAAACACGAAATTCGGTTTACACAACACTACAATGGGTAGACTTTTATAATAAGTGGATATTTTAAAATTCGTGCTTTTAAGGGGGAAGGGGAAAAGGAATGACAATGGTACGGCTATACGGCTGAAGAAGATATATTCAAATATGTAGTTCCTAGGCCAGAACGAGTCTAGTCAAGGAAGCGACTAGACTCGTGTGAGCTATACATAAATCTTAACAGATCTGACCCACTTAAACCATAGATATTTCTAGTTCAAATATAAAATGTTGTGCCCAATTTGAAGAAAATCCTTTAAAAAATGTGGTTTCTCATATATATAAATCTGAATTTTCACCACAGATTAGATTCTAGAGTAAAATGTCAAATCGGGGACGAAATTCATATAGGAGCTATATAAATCTGAACCGATGTTTATACCTGAAATGTAAGGTGTTGCCCCAATTTTAAAGAAATTGGCTAAAAATGTGGAGCAGAAACAGTGAAATCGGTAACGAAATATAATGAATTGTAATATAATTAATTAAACAATGTATTATTGTATAAATTAATGAAAATTGGCTTTCGTTCTGAAATTATTGATTGGTTCAGAACATGTTTAATAAATAGACACTGTTCGGTATTTTTAGATGGTTTCTATTCAAATAATTATATTCCAATTTCCGGTGTCCCTCAAGGTAGTGTTGTTCAATATTTTTGTTAATGATATTGATTGCTGTTAATTCTAGGCATCACATGTATACTGATGATCTAAAGATTTTCAGAGCTATTCGATCTTTTAGTGTCATTAAATTATTGCAGGATAATATTGATAGAATTTCCCGTTGGTCTACGTATAATGGTCTAGCAATCAACCATTCAAAGTGTTTACAAATTACTTTCCACAGATGCCGCAATTCAATAATTTCACAATACAATATTTCAAGTCATAATTTGGATGTTGTGTTTGAATAGCTTGATTTAGGTGTTTTGTTTGATTATAAGCTAGCTTTCCTCAGTCATCTAAATTATATTATCCCTAAGGCTTATTCAGTTATGTATTTCATACGTAGAAACACTGCTGAATTCTCAGACCCATAAGTGAACGTGAAAACGGTTTTATATTGCTCTTTTGTTCGATAAACAATTGAATATGCTTCTTTAATTTGGAGCCCAAATGCATCAGTACATATTAATCGTGTTGAGAAAGTTCAAAAGACGTTTATGAAGTTTGCTTTAAACTTTTCTGCACCATTTCCATCGTACGAAAGTAGATGTTTGCTTCTATCTTTAAAATCGTTGACTTCTAGAAGAGATATAGCTTCATTGGTGTTTTTACATGGTATTATTAATGCTTCTGTGGATTGTCCAGAGTTACTATCACTCATCCTGTTTAGTGCGCTGGCCCGATCTTTGAGATATTACTACCCTTTTCATATCGATAGACATTTTTCTAATTATGCTTCTAATGAACCCTTGATTAAATCGATGAAACTTTATAACACTATTTGTTAATTTTATAGATTTTTCTATTTCTAGTCTTATGTTTAAAAAATTGTTAAATAATATAAATAATTAAATATATTATTGTTATACTAATTTTAATATAAATAATGTAAAACATATGGTCTGTAAGGATTTATAGCCATAGACTTATAGGAGCCATATATCAATCTGAACCGATCTTTCCATTTTCACCAAAATTGTTTCTTGTTGAAATATAAGGAGTTTTACCTAATTTGAAGAAAGTCTATTAAATTATGTGGTTTCTAGAACGTAAATAGAAACCGAGAGCGCCTTTTCTATGGTAGTTGTATCTAAATCTGAACCGATTTTCAGATCAGGCAACAAATGTGACCAGTACTTTAATTGCGAGAATAGATAGGCAGACGGACATCATGTTATATCTGAACTAGAAGCAGCTGACGTAAATGTGGACTACATGGGACCATGTTTCGATATAGCCCCCATACAAATGTACCCCTGATTTAGACTATTAGTGCTCTAACTGCACATTTTACTAGAAACTGCTAATATGAAAGTCAATGTTTTGGTATAGACCCTATACAAATTACACTGTTACCGCTCTAGAACCCAAATCTAGAGAACCCAAATCGGTTCTTCTATAACATGATTTTGCAGAACTACGAATACCTACTCTGCAAGTAATCTATATGAGTACACTCTTCACCCTCCGCCTAAAGATGGGGGTATATTCACTTCGTTATTTCCTTTGTAACACCTTAAAATATAAATCGGAGACTCTATAAAGTATATATATTCAAGGTCTTATTAAGGTCTATTTGTTTAAAGCACGCTAGCATCCGAACGAAAAGGGCTAGGAAGTTCAAATTTTCCTAAATGTGTAATGGTTGCAGATCGGTTGGGATTCAAAGTGGGCGAAATCGGCCCAGAGTTAATATTAGACTATTTAGACTATTTAAGCAGTACATGTTTTAGCGGATGAAATGGGACAAAAAGCGATAAAAAGGTACCAATGATACGAAACTAGCTCGAAACATAAAATTTGGAATGTACATCCCTCTAATTGAGTAGATACGTAAAATAGAAGGATTTTCAAAATACTTACTTTTAAGGGATACATTTGGAAAAGAGGGATAAAAGTGGTACCAACCAAACCGCTGAAGTTGAAATCATTAAATTCTGTGTGTGTGAGGAATAAAGAGATCTTTCGATTTTCGTACATTCAGGGTCTAAATGGGATTAAATTTGGCTAGAATCTGTCTACGTAGACGCGGAAAAAGGTCAAAATGGAAAAAGCAGTGAAACTGGTACAGATCAAACGGCTGTGGCTAAAATTATGAAATTAGTTGTGTATATTCCATTGCGGAAAATCGCGCTTGAGGGAACTTGTTTCTACCTAATAATATTTAGGGCACATCCTGAAGATTGCTGCCTAATGTTCTCTTTTTGATTCCACTTGAAGTTTTATACTTATATATAGTTGAGGACTATCAATATTATAATAATGAAGCATCACAAGTTTCCTAATATGGTAGTGGACTTCTTTGTAGAGTTGACGTCCTCTAATCTAATACTGTGGAATGCACACCATGGTGGAGGGTGTATAAATTCGGCCCGGCCGAACTTAACTATTGTTTACTTATTATTTTATCCATTCTTTCCCATTTACGAATTTTGAAAGAATGTACATAGATATGATTTCATTATGATTTAAGCTTTACTCGTTAGTTTGGTACCATTTTATCCATATTTACCCCTCAAACAATATTATATCTACGCAATAAGGGGGATGTACACACGGAATGTCATGTCATCGCATTTGTATGACTTACTTTTGTGACCGGTGTATACACATAAAGTGAATATATAACAAGTAAGGAAAGGCTAAAGTCGGGCGGGGCCGACTCTATGATACACTCCACTTTCTATCCGAATACAAGTTAATTCGGTGTAAAAGTGAAAACGGGAAGGATTTTTGTATCCTTTAAATTTATGTATTTGACAAAAAATGTTAAATCGGAAAGGACATTTGTATGGGGGTATTTTGAAATCTGGAACGAAATAGGTGAAATATAATATGTATAGTTTGATCAAAATCGGTTAAACATTTGGGAACAACATTTGTATTTGGGCTATATCTAAATCTGAACCGATCTTACCTAATTTCTGCATATCTGTTTCTTGTTGGATTATAAGATGTTGTGCCAAATTTAAAGAAAATCGGGTACAATATGTCGTTCTTGAGCGGAAAATGTCAAATCGGGAGCGACATTTGTATGGGGGCTATATCTAAATCTGAACCGATCTTACTCAATTTCTGCACAGATGTTTTTAGTTCGATTATAAGATGTTGTGTCAAATTTAAAGAAAATCTGGTACAATATGTCGTTTCTAGAGCGGAAAATGTCAAATCGGGAGCGACATTTGTATGGGGGCTATATCTAAATCTGAACCGATCTTACCTAATTTCTGCATATCTGTTTCTTGTTGGATTATAAGATGTTGTGAACAATTTAAAGATAATAGAGTACATTATGGTGTTTCTAGAGCGGAAAATGTCAAATCGGGAGCGACATTTGTATGGGGGCTATATATAAATCTGAACCGATTTTACCTAATTTCTGCATACGTATTTCCATTTGGATTATAAGATGTTGTGCCAAATTTAAAGAAAATCGGGTACAATATGTCGTTTCTAGAGCGGAAAATGTCAAATCGGGAGCGACATTTGTATGGGGGCTATATCTAAATCTGAACCGATTTGCCTCAAATTAAATAGCGTTCGTCCTTGATCCACAAAACTTATTTGTGCCAATTTTTGTTAAGATCGGACTATAATTGCGACCTGTAATTTGATTACAACAATAGATGGACAGACGGACAGACAGACAGACAGACAGACAAACAGACAAACAGACAGACGGACATTGCTAAATCGACTCAAAAAGTGATTCTAAGTCGATCTGTATACTTAACAATGGGTCTATCTCGCTTCCTTTTGGGTGTTACAAACAAATGCACAAAGACATAATACTCTCGTGGAGTGTATAAAAATTGGAAAAAGTGAAAAAAAGTGGATATATATGAATAAGAAATCGGGAAATATTTTTATTCCACTAAGCCAATTTCGCTCATTTCAAATCCCAACCGATCTATAAGTGTTAGACATATACATGGGATTATTTGGACCTTCTAGTTCTTTTGTTTAGATGCTAGCGTTCTTTCAACAGACGGACATGGCTAGATCGTGTTTATAGGGTTTGAAATATCATCGATATTTCAAGGAATTGCAAATGAAGTGACAAACTTAGTTTACCTCCAAACTATGGTGGCAGATGTGGCTTGGACCAAACACAATATTGATTTTAAGTTTCTAGAATATACTTACCTGCCATACTTACCTGTTTAAATACTTATGACACTATCATCGTTTTACTTTGTATTATTATTTTATTTATTATTATTGGCCATACTATTGTATACACAAAACATTTTGCTACATATGTTTAACTAATTGGAACTTAACTAAATTAATAACATAATTCGTACATTATACATATATGTATGTATGTATATTAAAGTTTTGTTTATTCGACATGTTTCCGCTTAAGTTATATGAATTTTTGCCAAGTCCCAAGTCCTCATATACTTGCGTCAATTGTCTTCAAAAGTTTGTCATAAATTGTCAATAACTATTGTGCCAACGCAAAGTTAACAAATGAACAAATTATACTGTCCGTTATCAATAAAGTTAATACGTGTCATTTGTCATGATTATGAACCGGACTGAGTGAGTTTCGCAAGAGATGAATTCACACAGCCTATAAAACACTCACTATTAAAAGAAACATTAAACAGTAGTAAACTAATTGACAGCATGTCATCTAAATTCTAGGCAGGCAATATAGAATGGACAATATAAATATATATAGCTTTGTAAATGCAGTAAACGAATAGAATATTAAGTATTATTGAGATCAATAAAGGATTAATTTTTCAACTTTATTGGGTGGCAGTAATTCAGACATTTTAAATTTCCAATACATATTTTCGATGATTAGGAAAAAAACCAATGAGAGGGTGTATAATATGATCAGTATGTAGAATTTGAACAGTTTTCCTTTAGGCATTCTTTGGTTAATTTGGTGTAGAGTAGAGTAAATACAATGTTTGTCGTATGGCAATACCTTTTAGGATTTTATATTAATGTTTTGTATGAGCAACGACGATGCACTATATATATACTAACTTTGATATGACAAATTTGAAACATTTTGAAATGACCACTCAAAACTCCTCACTATACCGGAGGTAATAGAAATGTATGACCGAATTTCCAATATTAAAAACTTCTGAAAGATATTTTCTAACGATAACATTATGCAACAAAAACAAGTAGGGAATGGCAAGACAATATGATACCCACCACTTTCTACGCCATCGCAATTCCATTCGATGGCTATTTTGTATATGCTCTATATCATGGACCGATGTAGCACTTTTATAATGTATGTTTCCAGGTGAAATATAACGTGTTCTGATAATAATATGTGCACTCTACAGCGACATGGAAGCTATATATAAAAATGAATCTTTATGATAAAAGCTTTGAATATATTACTAGATTTCCGATTATTGTTTTTTTTTATACACTCCACGAGAGTAGTATGTCTTTGTGCATTTGTTTGTAACACCCAAAAGGAAACGAGATAGACCCATTGTTAATTATACCGATCGACTTAGAATCGCTTTTTGAGTCGATTTAGCTATCTATTCTTGTAATCAAAGTACAGCTCGCAGTTGTACACAGAACCAAATGAAACTTTGCACAACGAAGTTTTTCGGTACAACGACGCACGCTATTTAATTTGAAGAAAATCGGTTCAGATGTAGCCCCCATACGAATATCACTCCCGATTTGACCCTTTTCACTCTAGATACCAAATATTTCAACAGATTTTCTTCAAAATTGGCAAAACATCTTATAGTTCAACTAGAAACACCTGTGGTAAAAATGTATTAGATCGGTTCAGATTTATATATAGCTCCTATACAAATTTCGCTCCCAATTTGAATTTTACCGCTCTAGAATCCACATATTTTAACAGATTTTCTTCAAATACTTCAACTGGAAACACCTGTGGTAAATATATTTTAGATCGGTTCAGATTTATATATAGCTCTTATACAAATTTCGCTCCCAATTTGAATTTTTCTGCTCTAGAATCCACATATTTTCACAGATTTTCCTCTAAATTCGCAAAACACCTTATATTTCAAATGGAAACAAAAATGTGTTAGATCGGTTCAGATTTATATATAGCTCCCATACAAATTTAGCTCGCAATTTGAATTTTTCCGCTCCAGAATCTACATATTTTACCAGATTTTCTTAAAAATTGGCAAAACATCTTATATTTAAACTAGGAACACCTATGGTTAAAATGGGTCACATTGGTTCAGATTTACATATAGCTCTCATACTAATTTCGTTCCCCCAGAAACCGCGTATTTTCAGAGAATTTATTGAAATTGAGCATAACACGTTATACTTCAACTGGAAGAACTTATTGTGAAAGTTAGTCACTTAATTCCATGTTTGGATATAGCCCCGATACAAATATTATTCTCGATTTGACAAGTTGGACCAGGTCATATTATCCTGTGATTAGGAAACATAAAAAGAAAATTTCCCGTTTTCACTTTTGTACTGAATTGAATTGTATTCCGATAGAAAGTGGAATGTATCATATAGTCGGCGCCGCCCGACTTTAGCCTTTCCTTGCGTGTGCGAATTCCCAAAGTGAAGAAATTTAAAAATCTACTTGTTTCCTAAGGTTTTAGGTAACTTATAAGTCACGCCCCCTTGTGAGTGGGCGTGCCAACTCAAAATTTTGATAGACAACTGTGGTAAGCACCATAACTTCATGTACGAAATATCAAAGGTCTACCTGTACCCAATTCTTGTTTGTCTCAAAACAGATCATGCACATACAATTCTTAGATCTAGCCATGTCCGTCTGCCTGTTGAAAGCACGTTAGCATCTAAACGAAATGAGCTAGGACGTTGACATAAATGTGTGTTATAGTTGTAGATCGTTTGGGATTGAAAGTGGGCGAAATCGGGACAGAGGGAAAAAATTTCCCTCACAAGGACTGAAAATATTCCAAATATTTCGAGCATGTTTTTTGAATATATATTTGCTTGATATTTGGCATGCGCATTTCCCTTATAGCAAAAACATGATTCTTATTTGGAGGGGGTGAAATGGGGCAAAAAGTGATAAAGTGATCAAACGACGGCAGCTAGAATCACGAGTATCGGTGTATACATTCAGCAAAAAACTTGGAAGTAGTTCAAAATGAATGGCATTATCATTACACCTAAATCATCCAAGCATCCAAGCTAATTAATTCTAAACACTTTCTCAAATGCAAATGCATCTGTCATATGAAAAAGCCTTTTAAAGGCACTTCCAAAAATGTAGTTTAATACAATATTATTTAGGTTTTAATTTAACATTGGAATTGTGGGCTATTTGTGTGGGAGTTGCCAGAAGAGTCGTGGCAATTTCACCCATCTTCGAACTTAAACTAAGTTTGGGAAAAATATTACGATGTACAAAGTTTTAATCGATGCCTTGAGTCCTTTTGAGAGTTATCGTGTACACCAACCAGCCAGACGGACGGAGGGAAATGGCTCAAACTCCTTAAAAAATCGTGAAACGGATTTGGTACAAACATACATAGGGTCACTCCTTCAATGCGTTACACTTTTTTCTGTCCCAAATGATGTATACCCTCCTACTCTGTAGTATGAGGGTATAAAAACTTTATGTTGCGCATCTACATAATATAAACTGCACCATTTTCAAGTGTAATTCAAAAGACAACATTTGAAATTCAAAAATTCCATTTGAAACTCAAAAAATATCAATTGAAATTAAACAAGTAAGGAAAGGCTAAAGTCGGGCTACACCACTCCCTGCGTATGTACCTCGCTTTGATTACTAAACCCAGGTATTTCATGGGAGCAATTTTATGTAGTTCATACAAATTATATAAATTATATTCATATAATTTATATGCTATAAATTCAACTTTAGTCAAATTTAACGAATATGGTAAATAATATGGTAATTGATCCAATTGTCTGACAGACAAATACAAAGTATACAGTAGTTAACCAAAGTCATACCAAAGTATGGACATATGGGCATCACCCAAACAATTCTCATTGCAATTCAATTCGGTAAAAAATTGAAATCGGGAAGGATTTTTGCATCCTATAAATGTATGTGTTAAATGTTAAATCGGAAATGACATTTGTATAAGGGTATATTGAAACCTGGAACGATGTGATCCGCTTTCACCATGTGTGTTTATTGGTGAAATATAATAACGTTTGGCCAAAATCGGTTAAACATTCGGGAGCAACATTTGTATGAGGGCTATATCTAAATCTGAACCGATCTTACTAACTTTCATCATAGGTTTTTTAGTTGGATTATAAAATGTTGTGCCAATTTTAAAGAAAATCGGATACAATATGTGGGTTCTAAAGCGGAAAAAGTGAAATCGGGAGAGACATTTGTATGGGGGCTATATCTAAATCTGAACCGATCTTACCCAATTTTTGCATACGTGTTTCTAGTTGCATTATTAAATGTTCTGCCAAATTTAAAGAAAATCGGGTACAATATGTCGTTTCTACAGCGGAAAATGTCAAATCGGGAGCGACATTTGTATGGGGGCTATATCTAAATCTGATCCGATCTTACCCAATTTTTGCATACGTGTTTCTAGTTGGATTATAAGATGTTCTGCCAAATTTAAAGAAAATCGGGTACAATATGTCTTTTCTAGAGCGGAAAATGTCAAATCGGGAGCGACATTTGTATGGGGGCTATATCTAAATCTGAACCGATCTTACCCAATTTTTGCATACGTGTTTCTAGTTGGATTATAAGATGTTCTGCCAAATTTAAAGAAAATCGGGTACAATATGTGGTTTCTACAGCGGAAAATGTCAAATCGGGAGCGACATTTGTATGGGGGATATATCTGAATCTGAACCGATCTTACCCAATTTTTGCATACGTGTTTCTAGTTGGATTATAAGATGTTCTGCAAAATTTAAAGAAAATCGGGTACAATATGTCTTTTCTAGAGCGGAAAATGTCAAATCGGGAGCGACATTTGTATGGGGGCTATATCTAAATCTGAACCGATCTTACCCAATTTTTGCATACGTGTTTCTAGTTGGATTATAAGATGTTCTGCAAAATTTAAAGAAAATCGGGAACAATACGTCTTTTCTAGAGCGGAAAATGTCAAATCGGGAGCGACATTTGTATGGGGGATATATCTGAATCTGAACCGATCTTACCCAATTTTTGCATACGTGTTTCTAGTTGAATTATAAGATGTTCTGCAAAATTTAAAGAAAATCGGGTACAATATGTCTTTTCTAGAGCGGAAAATGTCAAATCGGGAGCGACATTTGTATGGGGGCTATATCTGAATCTGAACCGATCTTACCCAATTTTTGCATACGTGTTTCTAGTTGGATTATAAGATGGTCTGCCAAATTTAAAGAAAATCGGGTACAATATGTCTTTTCTAGAGCGGAAAATGTCAAATCGGGAGCGACATTTGTATGGGGGCTATATCTAAATCTGAACCGATCTTACCCAATTTTTGCATACGTGTTTCTAGTTGGATTATAAGATGTTCTGCAAAATTTAAAGCAAATCGGGTACAATATGTCTTTTCTAGAGCGGAAAATGCCAAATCGGGAGCGACATTTGTATGGGGGCTATATCTAAATCTGAACCGATCTTACCCAATTTTTGCATACGTGTTTCTAGTTGGATTATAAGATGTTCTGCAAAATTTAAAGAAAATCGGGTACAATATGACGTTTCTAGAGCGGCAAATGTCAAATCGGGAGCGACATTTGTATGGGGGCTATATCTAAATCTGAAGCGATCTTACCCAATTTTTGCATACGTGTTTCTTGTTGGATTATAAGATGTTCTGCAAAATTTAAAGAAAATCGGGTACAATATGTCTTTTCTAGAGCGCAAAATGTCAAATCGGGAGCAACATTTGTATGGGGGATATATCTGAATCTGAACCGATCTTACCCAATTTTTGCATACGTGTTTCTAGTTGGATTATAAGATGTTCTGCAAAATTTAAAGAAAATCGGGTAAAATATGTCTTTTCTAGAGCGGAAAATGTCAAATCGGGAGCGAGATTTGTATGGGGGCTATATCTGAATCTGAACCGATCTTACCCAATTTTTGCATACGTGTTTCTAGTTGGATTATAAGATGTTCTGCCAAATTTAAAGAAAATCGGGTACAATATGTCGTGTCTACAGCGGAAAATGTCAAATCGGGAGCGACATTTGTATGGGGGCTATATCTAAATCTGAACCGATCTTACCCAATTTTTGCATACGTGTTTCTAGTTGGATTATAAGATGTTGTGCCAAATTTAAAGAAAATCGGGTACAATATGTCTTTTCTAGAGCGGAAAATGTCAAATCGGGAGCGACATTTGTATGGGGGATATATCTGAATCTGAACCGATCTTACCCAATTTTTGCATACGTGTTTCTAGTTGGATTATAAGATGTTCTGCAAAATTTAAAGAAAATCGGGTACAATATGTCTTTTCTAGAGCGGAAAATGTCAAATCGGGAGCGACATTTGTATGGGGCTATATCTAAATCTGAACCGATCTTACCCAATTTTTGCATACGTGTTTCTAGTTGGATTATAAGATGTTCTGCAAAATTTAAAGAAAGTCGGGAACAATACGTCTTTTCTAGAGCGGAAAATGTCAAATCGGGAGCGACATTTGTATGGGGGATATATCTGAATTTGAACCGATCTTACCCAATTTTTGCATACGTGTTTCTAGTTGGATTATAAGATGTTCTGCAAAATTTAAAGAAAATCGGGTACAATATGTCTTTTCTAGAGCGGAAAATGTCAAATCGGGAGCGACATTTGTATGGGGCTATATCTAAATCTGAACCGATCTTACCCAATTTTTGCATACGTGTTTCTAGTTGGATTATAAGATGTTCTGCAAAATTTAAAGAAAATCGGATACAATATGTCTTTTCTAGAGCGGAAAATGTCAAATCGGGAGCGACATTTGTATGGGGCTATATCTAAATCTGAACCGATCTTACCCAATTTTTGCATACGTGTTTCTAGTTGGATTATAAGATGTTCTGCAAAATTTAAAGAAAGTCGGGAACAATACGTCTTTTCTAGAGCGGAAAATGTCAAATCGGGAGCGACATTTGTATGGGGGATATATCTGAATCTGAACCGATCTTACCCAATTTTTGCATACGTGTTTCTAGTTGGATTATAAGATGTTCTGCAAAATTTAAAGAAAATCGGGTAAAATATGTCTTTTCTAGAGCGGAAAATGTCAAATCGGGAGAGAGATTTGTATGGGGGCTATATCTGAATCTGAACCGATCTTACCCAATTTTTGCATACGTGTTTCTAGTTGGATTATAAGATGTTCTGCCAAATTTAAAGAAAATCGGGTACAATATGTCGTTTCTACAGCGGAAAATGTCAAATCGGGAGCGACATTTGTATGGGGGCTATATCTAAATCTGAACCGATCTTACCCAATTTTTGCATACGTGTTTCTAGTTGGATTATAAGATGTTGTGCCAAATTTAAAGAAAATCGGGTACAATATGTCTTTTCTAGAGCGGAAAATGTCAAATCGGGAGCGACATTTGTATGGGGGATATATCTGAATCTGAACCGATCTTACCCAATTTTTGCATACGTGTTTCTAGTTGGATTATAAGATGTTCTGGAAAATTTAAAGAAAATCGGGTACAATATGTCTTTTCTAGAGCGGAAAATGTCAAATCGGGAGCGAGATTTGTATGGGGGCTATATCTGAATCTGAACCGATCTTACCCAATTTTTGCATACGTGTTTCTAGTTGGATTATAAGATGTTCTGCAAAATTTAAAGAAAATCGGGTACAATATGTCTTTTCTAGAGCGGGGCTATATCTAAATCTGAACCGATCTTACCCAATTTTTGCATACGTATTTCTAGTTGGATTATAAGATGTTCTGCAAAATTTAAAGAAAATCGGGTACAATATGTCTTTTCTAGAGCGGAAAATGTCAAATCGGGAGCGAGATTTGTATGGGGGCTATATCTGAATCTGAACCGATCTTACCCAATTTTTGCATACGTGTTTCTAGTTGGATTATAAGATGTTCTGCAAAATTTAAAGAAAATCGGGTACAATATGTCTTTTCTAGAGCGGAAAATGTCAAATCGGGAGCGAGATTTGTATGGGGGCTATATCTGAATCTGAACCGATCTTACCCAATTTTTGCATACGTATTTCTAGTTGGATTATAAGATGTTCTGCAAAATTTAAAGAAAATCGGGTACAATATGTCTTTTCTAGAGCGGAAAATGTCAAATCGGGAGCGAGATTTGTATGGGGGCTATATCTGAATCTGAACCGATCTTACCCAATTTTTGCATACGTGTTTCTAGTTGGATTATAAGATGTTCTGCAAAATTTAAAGAAAATCGGGTACAATATGTCTTTTCTAGAGCGGAAAATGTCAAATCGGGAGCGAGATTTGTATGGGGGCTATATCTGAATCTGAACCGATCTTACCCAATTTTTGCATACGTGTTTCTAGTTGGATTATAAGCCAAGTTTCATGACAATCGGACGGACGGACGTACGGACAGACAGACATCGTTAAATCGACTCAGCTGGTGAATCTAAGCCGATCGGTATACTTAAAGGTGGGTCTAGCTCGATTATTTCTTGGTGTTACAAACATTTGGCGCGAAACTAACTTATAATACCCTAGACCACGAAGTGGTGTAGGGTATAAAAATATCATTTGAAATTCAAAACTCATCATTTGAAATTCAAAACTCATCATTTGTAATTCAAAAGAAACCATTTGAAATTAAAAAATTTTTATTTGAAATTCAAAAATTATTCCATTTGAAATTCAAAATATTCCATTTGAAATTCAAAAATGTATACAAACTTATTTAAGAAAAATATACATTAGGTGGGATATCATTTATTTTTTCTGCAAATTTGGATATTCTGCAGTTTAGAAACAGATTTAATAATATGATAAGCAACTAATAATTATAATGATGTAAAATGTCGTTAATTTCATATATAGTTCATAACCTTCACCAACTCAGAGAGCATCTGTATATAAATTATATTGACTTGCATTTTACTTAGGGTTGGATTAGTTGTGTGGGAGGTACAACAAATCATAACTAAAGGGTGATTTTTTAGCTATTATCTTTTTGGCAACACTGGTTTAAACAGCTGACGCACGTTTCGTGTTTTGTTTCACTGTCAAACAGCAGTTTGGTCTATAATTTAACCATGAATCGTCTTACAAACGAACAACGCTTGTAAATTATTGAATTTTATTATCAAAATGCGTGCTCTGTTAAGAAAGTTCATCGCGCGCTTCTTCCATTTTATGGTTAGTTTAATCGACCCACTGAAGTGGCTATTCGGGCTAGTGTGACTAAATTTCGTACCAAATTTACCTTGTTGGACATTAAACCACCAACACGCTTACGTAGAGTGCGAACTGAAGAAAATATCGCAGCAGTATCGACCAGTGTTAATGATGACCATTAATTATCGATTCGTCGCCGTTCGCAGCAATTAGGCCTCTGTTGCTCAACAACGTGGAAAATTTTGCAGAAAAATTGGAAATTGGACTAAGCGGATGGACCATTTGAGGCGCAGTCAAGGTCAACATTTGCATGAAATAATCTTCAAACATTAAATTATATGGATCGTACTATCGATTCAAATAAAGATTTCATGCATTTTTCTGAATTTTATGTGTTTTTTTGAAAAACTTTCCTATAGCTTTTAAAAAATCACCCCTTATTTTACAGGTATACAGTGATTGTAAAACCATTTCCAATATTAAATTGTTACTGATCAGTTTTATTTTAACCAAAGCTTTAAATTTAAGTAGGTTAGAGTGATTTGCGTGAGAGATTAAAAAGTATTAAAGTTTACAGAAATAAATAAATGCTACCCAGCCTAATGTATATTTTGCTTAAATAATTTTGCTTACCCTTTATGAATTGCAAATGGAATAATTTTTCAATTACAAATGGAATAATTTTTGAATTTCAAATGAAAACTTTTGAATTTCAAATGGTGTCTTTTGAATTACTTATGGCGAGTTTTCAGTTGCAAATGACGAGTTTTGAATTACAAATGAAGAGCTTTGAATTTCAAATGATGTCTTTTGAATTTCAAATGATGTCTTTTGAATTACAAATGGCGAGTTTTGATTGACATTTTTTGAATTTCAAATGGAATTTTTTAATTTCAAGTGATATTTTTTGAATTGCAAATGGAATTTTTGAATTTCAACTGGTGTCTTTTGAATTTCAAGTGATGTCTTTTGAATTACAATTGAAAAAGGATTAGATAGGCGATTTAAGTGAATTTTTAATTAAAATATGAAAATGAAATTAGAAAATTTGAAGTAAGTATGTACTACTTACTTCAACTCAAGAACGCATGGACCGATTTCGATGAATCGCACCAATTCGGATCGGTCGCCGGTCAAACAAGAAGAATACCCAAGAAAATTCCCAAAATATCGCCGATTTGTATGGAGTGATTTTACGACGCCATCTTCATGATAGATGACGTTAATGTTTACGGAGCATTCAAGTTCACTGTAGAAACGCCTGTATTGTGCTATCTGAGTGACAAGGTTAAATCACCACCATTGCCACATGGCGAAAGAACAGAATCACTTCATATTCTATCGACCACTCAGAAATACAACGGATGCTTTCAAATGACTTCATTTGGAGCAGATATTATTGATGAACGCAAGAAAGTCGGCGCAATGAAATCAGCAAGAATGTCAGCGCAATGAATTTTTACGCGGACCGTTTGATTATTCCGAAAAACGGAACGCCAATTTGGCGTATATTCTCATTTCCCATTTACGAACGCTATCAGACTGTTACTCCTTTGTCAGTGCATCTGGAGTACGGTCAACCAGTTTATTTCACTGCAGCAAATGCTTCTCAACGTGTTCAAAACCCACCAGCGACAACATTGACCAGTTTATTCTCGAAAATTTCAACGCCGTAAGCAAGGCAAGATGTAGTTCCTGGTCATTCGGATTTGCGTTCTACTGAAGCTCTTGGCCGTATTTATACAGTTCATCCAAAGAATGATGAATGCTTTTACTTGCGACTTATCATTTGAGTCACATCGACCCTTTCGAACTAGAATTGCAGCGTGAACGTGAATGCGACACAAACGCATTAAGCCAATTGGTTCGAACAATTGGCAAAGAACAAGGAAGTGGATCACTTGGACTGAACCATTCAAAATCAAATCGTTGGTTCACTGCATTCGAAGACGATGCAACTATCCAACTGAGATTTAGAATGCATTGGATGATCCTGGATTGTCACCGCAAAATTTACAATTTAAGGTTATTTCAGTTGACATCATGCTTTGCAAATTGCAATAGCAATCAACCAAAATTATGCAAGGAAACGCGTTTAGCGGCCACAAAACTCATGAGCAATGTTATTCACGCAAGAATACTAAAAGAAAAGTTCAAAAGTGAGTAAGTTCTCATTCCTAGAATTCTAATGTTTCCAACCGATATGCCATTCGAGTTTAAACGAATCCAATTTCCAATTCGTCTCACATTCGCCATGACAATCAATAAATCACATTGAGTGTTGTGGCCTCAGTCTGGAGGATGAATGTTTTTCACACGGCCAACTGTATGTCGCATGTTCCCGTGTCGGAAAATCATCCGCCTTGATCGTTTTCGCACCTAACAACAAAAAATATTGTTTATCACAGAGTGATCAATGAAGGAAAATACAATTCAAAATCGAAACGACCGTAACACATCCAGCAAATATTTAAAAAAGGAATCTATTGCAATGGACAATTGACCACAGATTTTCTGCAATTGGAAATGACGTAGGACAACACCTGTGAGACGAAGTTCTCCGGGTCCACTATAATGAATAATGCTTATATTCTCTTAATTATGCCTATACTTTGTATCATTTAATATTTCATATACTAATCACATTTTTATTTTGTTTGTATGTGAATTACCTGAACCGATAAATAAATAAAATTTGAAGGCAAAATAACGTTTTCCGTGTTAGCTAGTAATATAAAAGGTTAGTTTTAGCTTCTATAAAATACCAGATTTACCGATTTTATCAAATTATAAAAACCGAAAACCGGTTTCCCGAATATGGCCGGTTTTTGACATCTTCGAATTTTATGACGATCAAGAATTTAAGAATCAAGAATGTAAGAAATGTTGAGTTATCGTTATCTTATTATCATTTTACTAATAATATTATTTCCGCTCAAATTACGCCTGTTTGTTCAATTTAGTAAATTCTGCCACATTATTGAATTATCAGAAAATAGAAACTCTAAAAGAAAAATTATAATGTATTTAAATACTTTACTTTATACTCCATTTTTTTGTTGTACCTAAGTCTATATATAAAATTTTTAGTCGGTAAGGATATTTGTATCTACGGACTTAATAATAAGAATAAATATACATTGTTTCCTTACCCCACACAAAATATCCCTGATAAACCTTTCAAATAAAACAAAAAAATATTGAAGCTTGTTTTATTAATTTTTAACATTCATTCTTCCATATTGGAAAACCCTGTACTTGGAAGGGATAAGAAGACTTGAGCATCACAGGAAAACATGAGCTGATTTTAAAAATAATTCAACACAATTCCAATTAAAAGGAAGTTGCAGATAAATTGTAAACATCATTGTAGATATCACAGTTTTGTTGCTGCATTACATCTCGTTTCGAGTTAAATAGCTCATCAGATCGCATCCTTTTGCCCGAAAATCATGATGTTTCTGAAGTCATCGAAAATCTGAAAAGAAAAAAATAATAGTACAATAGTGTTGGGTATGTATTTGAAAATTAAATTTAAAGAAACAGCTTAATTGCAAATCCTTTATTTAGATATTTTTTATGACGTTTCAACACAGTTGAGAGAGATTTAATTTTATTATACCCTCCATTAGAGTATTATGCAAGTTAAATAATTTAACGCATAAAGTTCTTTTTAAAAAAGACTTTATTAATCGGAGTGCAAACTTGAACTGCACTAAATCAAATGATACCAAATAGTTTATACCTACAAAATAACTTATTAGCTAAGATCATATTAATCATAATGAACATTACATAGCAGTCGCAATGGTATTCATATTACACGGCGTCGTATAACAAATCGTATGATGTAGACTGGTGGGAATAATGTAGCACATGTTTATGTTAAACATTGCATACGATAACACCTCCCTTCTCAAATGCGAACGTCTCTGTTTGCATGTTTACATCAAAAGTATGGAATTTGTGAAATTCGGAGAAAATCTTTGGTTTCTGGCTTGACTGTTGCGGGTATTTCGGGGACTGACAAATGCACTGATGGTGAAATTGTTGTCACCGTATTCTTCTTATTTGTATTCCAATTAGTTTTTATGAGCACAAGAATGATCAATATCATCAGTATAGACATAAATCCAAAATTTACTGACAGGATCAATTCATGTTTCCTTCCCAGCAGATCAATAGAATCGGTGTTGTTGATGTGTAGTTCTTTAACAGTTTCCAATGTTAAAATTTCTTCAATTTCCGTATTCGGATGTCTTGGTTGAAGTAATGGCGGCAGAGGTTGTAGAAAAGTTACGTCAAAAAAAGTGTAGATCATTCCGTTTACCCGTATTGTTGCATTGTGGTACTGCACGATGTATGTACCGCTTAATGTCTGGGGTTCATTATTAATGTATATGGTCCCATTGAACTGATTTAGTAACAACATTCCAGGTGTTATTTCTTCTACGTTAGACACATTGCTGTTATCTCTCAGTGTACAATTCGACATATGACCTCTCAAAAGACTAGCTATGCATGTATCATTATTTACATTTCGCAAATTGTTTTCATTACAAATAGTTACATTATTATGATATTTGCAAGGCTTCTCCATACCATATATTGTTTCATTGCATTTTAATATATCTTGATATTGCAATTTATTCACAAATTTTCCATATTTAATAGGTTTCACTAATATTTTGTTACATAATTTTGTATCCACTGTGGGTATACTAATGACATAAAACAATGTGTTGTTAATAGATGATATTCCAACATTAGCAAATTCTAAAGCTTCGTCAAAATTTACAAACGGTATGGATTCATTATCATAAGCCTTTTTAATAATATTTATCTCATCCTTTGAGAGAATAAACGAATTTACTATTCCAACTTTTGCCCAATGTATGGCATATTCTATATTCAGAATTTCTTCTTTTAATATATGAATCTGATATTTAAGATTAGTTATTAAACTTTCTTTAACAAACTGATCGGATTTCAACACCTTTATTATTTGATCGGTGGTTTTGGTTAATTCATTTATTTTCTCAATAGTAAGTTCATTCAATATTATCTGTTTATTATTATTTTTTACAATATTATCAGTTTTTCCCATTATTAATTCAAAGTCATCATGGTCAGGATTTCCAGCAATCCATTTCCATGCTGACCCAATGAAATTCAGAGACCGTTTAACTCTAAATTTTAACTTATCTAAAATAATTTGGAGTTGAGTTAATTCATGGTTCAGGAAAGGGAAAATGGGATGGGATTGGTTTATATTGGAATGTAAGGTGTTTCGTATGTCATCAATCAAATTCTGATAATTTTCTGGTTCTACAACATGGACCAGATCGAATGTGCCCCTCTGCAATTTTGCGTATCCCATATCGATGGTAACAACCTGGGAGTTAGAGTAATCAAATATCTTGACATCTGCACCAACAAGTGTTACAGATAATCTGAAAATAAAGACACAATTTTAATTCCTAATATTATTCTTGTGAATTATTTTCCCTGATTCAGTCATTATGGTCGTGTTTCTATCCTCCTTCACTATTTCTTGTCTATAATTTTTACTCAACTTTGTCCCCAGACGCTTATTTTGCTTTACATAAACTTCCTGGCCTACTTCAAATATTTTTGGAGGTTTTTTCTTCTTATTATGGTAAGTTAAATCCTTGGATTGTTTACCCTTAATTCTGGAAATTATTTCCTGTCTCTCTTTTTCCAATTCATCGGGATTTGTCGTAATCCTCCTACCAAAAAATGCCTCTACTGGCTTCCTCAGTATGGTGGAGTGAACTGAATTATTATATTCATAGAGGGCTCTATCTAACAGTTCTGAATATGAGTTATGGACATTTTCAACCTTCAAGCATCGCATTAATTCAGTTAGGGTTGAGTGGAACCGTTCCACCTGTCCATTCACTGAGCTCGAATAAGGCGGAATTTTAAAAACCTTAACTTTATACTGATTCTCCAGCATAAAGATAATCGTGTTGGAATTAAGAGATTTTTCGTTGTCTATAACAACTATTTCCGGCATACCAAATGATAAGAGCATCTCTCTCAATGGTTGTTTTACATCTTCAGTACCTCTTGATCTTAGAATCCTCGCCTGCGCGTACTTTGAGAACTTATCTATAGCAGTTAAAACAGGTGTCTTCCCAGTGATGTATATATCGACATGCACAATTTGTCCCGGAAATTGAGGAATCGGAGTCTCAAAAAGAATTGTGTTGTTCGGATGTCGTTCATATTTGTTCTCCTTACAGATCTTACATGCATTAGTTATCTTCTTTATCTTCGCGTGCATCTTTGGAAAGAAGTATTTCGACAATAATTGAATCCTATTCTCAGTACTGTTCCGGTGCGCTCTATTATGTTCCGCTATTATTACAGTCTCCTGCTCCTCCTCATTCACAAGATCTGTGACAATGAGCCTTGAATACTTAACCCTATATTTATTAAAGTGGGTCTGAAATACTTCCTGAAGTCTACCCAAAACTTCATCCGAAGTCATAATACAATTTGTCACAGACGGATTCAAATATCTCTTAAGAATGTCGATCAGATTTTCCACATTTGGAGATGGTATTACCACTGAGTGTCTGTGATACGTCGGAAATATAATCTCGAATTTATACGAGGGAGAATCCCCATCGGACGAAATAATCAGTTGATTTTTAAAAACATTTACCGGTGTTTCGGTGAACTGAATCAAATTATGCATAGAACTCTCGTCGCTATGCTGCGTAGTTGCCATTGACTCGGTATGCAAGATTTCTTGCGAAGGTCTAGATAATGCATCGGCAACCACATTAGAACTTCCCGGTTTGTAACATAATTCATAGTTATAATCCTCCAGGAATGCTTTCCATCGTTTCAATTTATAATTAGTGTTTTTATTCCTCAAAGCATAAGTCAAGGGAAGATGATCCGTAAAAATCTTAAGCTTGGACGGACCATAAAGATAATTCCTTAACGATTGCAATGCCCATACTATAGCAAGCATTTCCTTCTCGTTAGTGGCATAGTGCTCCTCTGCTCTAGTAAGAACTCGGGACAAAAACACTATGGGTCTATCACCTTGGGACAGAATTGCACCAAGTGCATAATTAGAGGCATCTGTAGTCAGATGAAATTCCCTATTAAAATCAGGGTATGCAAGAACAACATCCTCTGATATAAGTGATGTTTTCAGTTTGTTGAATGCACTAATAGCTTCCTCATCGAGTGTTATCTTTATTTTAGCTGAAACGTGCTTCGAAGCTCGACCTGCCTCCCCTCTTAAAAGCAATGTCAGGGGTTTAGCAATCTTAGCGTAATCCCTGATAAATCGTCTATAAAAATTGGAAACGCCAAGGAAAGATCTCAATTCCTTTAACGTCCTTGGGATCGAAAAGTTCTTTATCACCTCTACTCTGCTGGGGTTGGTCTTTATTCCAGCCTCCGAAATAATGAAACCCAAAAATTCAACCTCCTTTTTCAAGAATTCACACTTTCGCAACTGGACCTTCATGTTCGCCATTTCCAACGTTCGAAAAATTGTCTCTATATTGTTCAGATGGGTTTCCTCATCTTTAGCGAATATTATAATATCGTCAATATACACAAAACAAATCTTTCCTATATGTTCGCGCAAAATATCATCTAATGTTCTCTGAAAAATAGAAGGCGCGTTCTTAAGGCCGAAGGGAAGTCTTGTGAATTCATACTTCCCATTATTTACCGAAAAAGCTGTTTTCTGCCGATCGCTTTCCTTAAGTGGAATCTGGTGAAAACCACTCTTCAAATCGATCACCGAAAACCATTTATTATTCCCTAATTGGGGTAAAACATCATTTATTTCAGGGATCGGATATCTGTCAGCAATAGTTATTTCATTGATTTTCCTATAATCAATTACCATTCTATATTTCTTTTCTCCTGAATCAGATTTCTTGGGCACTATCCAAATTGGCGAATTATATGGTGAACGAGATGGTCTGATGATGTCATTCTCAAGCAGCTCACGCACCTGCTTTTCAACTTCATCTTTCAAATGAGCTGGATAAGGGTAATAACGAGAATACACTGGTGTTTCATTCTCCGTTCGTATCTCTGCTATTACAGAGGAAGTGTACGTCAATTTCTCATTTGGATCACTAAACAAATTCCTATATTGTAAAATAATGTTCCTTATCTTATCCTGCTGCTGTTCTGACATGTGGTTAGTTTTTATATCAATCGAATTAACGGATTGCGAAGTTTGTTGTTTGATCTTCACTTTTATCCTACCGTCAATTATCATATGACCCTTTGCCGTATATATGACAGCTGATAACTCTTTCAAGCTATCGTTACCCAAAATTGCGTGAAATGATCTTAATGCTGGCATTAAAAAAAATTTAATCCCCTTCATGTTCTTATCAAATAAGCTCATATATGTATGGTGAGTTATCTTAGTCCTTCCAGCAACAGAATTTGCGAAAAATTCATTTTCATTGGGTATAGCCGTTTTAATCAAACTAGGTTGGACATAATTTTTGTTAGATCCTGTATCAATGAGAATTCTTATTATTCGGCCAGAACTCGTCCTGCACTCAAAATACGGCAGAGACGAGTCCGTTAATCTAAAAAATTAAGGTCAACAAAGTCTTGAGTAATGAACTGAGAATCGTCCTGATTTTGGTCGTAATTCTGGACATATTCATCCAAGGGTGGTAACTTTCCTTCATCCTCATAATTGTTCATTTGAAGTTCATAATCGGATTCGACACATCCTCCCTCTTCCGAATCGACATCTAAATGGAAGTTTTTCTGAAATTTACTTGGGTGAGTCTGTCTTTCGGATTGTCCCTGAGGTCTTTTCCCTACAAATTTACTATCCTGAGGCGGTCTATTCATATAGTTCACCATTTTAGATTTCATGGATTGATCTACCTCCATGGGTTCCGGGCGTGGTTGCGGTTTAGGCGCAAGTGGTCTCTGGGGTTGGAAGTGAGAAACCGGTTGATTCCTCATAGCCAATTGCACTTGTGGCACATGTTGAGGTTGCCATCTAGGGATGGAATCATAAAAGTATTGAGGTGCCGAAGCAGTATGCGAATTTTGTGGCAGATAATTCGGTTGTTGGAAAGATCTTCTCTGTGGAACTGGAGGTGGCAGTCTCGAATTTGGTTTAACAGTCCTGCCTGGATTGTTGAAAGAGCGAGCATAATCCGCTCTGAAACGTTGGTTTTCCAACTTTAAACATAAATGTAACGCCTGTGGAAGATCAGTTGGTTCTCTTGCACCAAGAAGTTCCGAGAATCCTCCACCCAGCCCTCGAACAAAAGCATCTAATGCTTTGTCCCTATACGTTTGGGTAAGAACGTCTTTGGCCTCTTGACCAATATCTAAACAGGAAAGTTTGTTCGTAATAAGAGACAGATTTGAGCAAACGGTTTGATAATACTCCTCAATAGATTTATTTCCCTGTGACAATATCGACATTTGACATTCGAGTGTCGTCAAGTCACGTTTATCCGCGTAATGTAAGGTCAAACATTTAGAAATGCATTGCCAATTTAAAGGGGCATTGTGGGATTCCAATGCCGCAGAAGCAGGTCCAATAATTTTGTTCCTGATGGCATTTATAATAGCATAATACTTGGGAGTACCCTGAGAAAACGCGTATAAATTCAGCACTCGGTCAACACTTTTTTTCCATGCGCCGAATTCTGAAGGATCACCCGAAAAGTCTCTCAAACATTTCACTATATCGGGAACTTTGTCCAGATCTGATAAATCATTCCTAAATCGATCAGCTATCTCCTGATCTGCGCCATTAATACCCGAGCCTGGGTTAAGAATTTGGCTCACTATTTGTCTGCACTGTTGTGCGCAATATCTAGACACCAATGCTTCAATTTCAACACTTCCTACATTAGGATTTGGATCGGGATTAGGAACGGGATTAGGAATTGGATTGGCAACGTTAAGAACCGGTGGTCTGATTAAGTTATTCATCTCTTTGAATTTCACAAAAATATTTTCTTTAAAATTTAACAATTTTTAATACACTTATTATCACTGGAGGGTCCCGTAGGATTCGCAGTGGTTTTCCAATCAGTTTCTCTTAATGTAATTTTACTTAAATAATTTTATTTCTCACTTTTAATGTAACTTTTATCTTATGACCACTGGAGGGTCCCGTAGGATTCTCAGTGGGGGTTCTAATCACTTAATGCTTACAAGAAGGTATAGATGATCATCGCAAATTTCGGTTGTCGGCGTTATCCTTTTCTACTAGTACTGGGGAGCCAAGCAAACGGAATCAATTTGCGGGTTTCGTCAACGACGTCTTCACTGATCCTCTACGCCAGCAGCCTATGGGATGCGGTTATTTGTAACCTGTGGGATACTGTGGTTTTTATTAACCTGTTGGTTAGGTGGAAAGTCCTCGGTAGCCTGTGGGGTACTTATAGTGACTTCCTTTTAGTTGGGCGCCAGTTAAATAATTTAACGCATAAAGTTCTTTTTAAAAAAGACTTTATTAATCGGAGTGCAAACTTGAACTGCACTAAATCAAATGATACCAAATAGTTTATACCTACAAAATAACTTATTAGCTAAGATCATATTAATCATAATGAACATTACATAGCAGTCGCAATGGTATTCATATTACACGGCGTCGTATAACAAATCGTATGATGTAGACTGGTGGGAATAATGTAGCACATGTTTATGTTAAACATTGCATACGATAACATGCATTTGTTTGTAACACCCAAAATGAAGCGATATGGACCCATTACTTAGTATACCGGTTGACTTAGAATCACTTTCTGAATCGATTTAGCCATATCCGTCTGAATGTCTGTCCTTCTATTCGTGTAATCAAGTTCAGTTCAGTGGATCTGATCGATTCAGAGATATATATAGGTTCTCTACAAATGTCGCCGATTTTACTTTTTCTGGTCTTGAAAGACATATTTATAACATTTTTTATACTCTCCACCTCCAGGATGGGAATAACTTTGTCATTCCGTTTGTAACACCTTGAAATATCGACCTGAGACCCTATAAAGTATATATATTCTTGATCGTCATTAAATTCTAAGACGATCTAGCCATGTCCGTCCGTCTGTCCGTCTGTTGAAAGCACGCTAGCATCTAAACAAAAGGAGCTAGCACGTTCAAATCTTCCATAAATGCGTCTTATAGTCGTAGATCGATTGGGATTGAAACGGGGCGAAATCGACCCAAAGGGAAAAATTTTTCCCTCACAAGGACTAAAAATACCCATAATAATCCCTAATATTTTAGCGTATTTAAGCATGTTTTTTGAATATGTCTGTTTATATTTGCTTGATATTTGGTATGCGCATTCCCCTTATAGCAAAAACGTGCACCATAAAGTGATTCTTATTTGTAGGGGGTGAAATGGGACAAAAAAGGGATAAAAATGGTACATACTAAACGACAACAGCTAGAAACACGATATTCGGTGTGTACATTCCTCTAATTGAGAAGATACATAATATAAAAGTATTTTTCCAAATTCGTACTTTTAAGGGGTAAAATGGGAATAGATGGATAAAAATGGTACCAACCAAACGGCTGTACCTAGAATAATGAAATTCGGTGTATATATTCTGATTGCATAGACAAGTAAAATACACGGATTTTTTATAATTCGTACTTTTTGGGGTTAAAATGAGAAAAGGGGATAAAAATAGTACCAATCAAATGACCACTGCTAGAGTCATGAAATTCGGAGTATACATTCCTCTGACTGTGTAGACACGGAACATAAACTGATTTTTCAAAATTCGTACTTTTTGGGGTCAAAATAGAAAAAGGGGATAAAACTAGTACCAACCAAATGACCGCAGCTAGAGTCATGGAAGCCGCAGCTAGAGTCATGGAATTCTTTGACTACGTAGAAATGAAAAATAAAAGGGCTTTTTCCAAAATCGTATTTTCAAGGGATACAATGGGTACGGAGGGATAAAAATGTAACCAACCAACCGGCTACACCTGGAATAATGAAATTCGGTGTATACATTACTCTGATTACGTAGACACTTCAACTACACAGATTTTTCGAAATTCGTACTTTTTGGGGTTAAAAAGAGAAAAAGTGATAAAAATAGTACCAATCAAATGACCGCAGCTAGAGTCATGAAATTCGGAGTATACATTCCTCGAACTGTGTAGACACGGAAAATATACGAATTTTTCGAAATTCGTACTTTTTGGGGTTAAAATGGAAAAAAGGGGATAAAATAGTACCAACCAAATGACCGCAGCTAGAGTCATGCAATTCGGAGTATACATTCCTCTGACTGCGTAGACACGGAAAATAAACGGATTTTTCGAAATTCGTACTTTCAAAATAAAAAGTTTTTTTTTTTCCAAATTCGTACTTTTCCTTTTACGGCAAAAATTGGTTGAATCATGAAGTTAGGTTATTTTGCACTATGTACGTCTGATAATGGATTTTCAAAATTTGTACTTTTGGAATTAAAATAGAATCGAAATACAACCAATTGTAGCACCAACTATCTTCCAATATTTAAATAATTAATAATTAAAATATTATATTTATTTATACAATTATGTTTTCAATATCTGTATTTGTTTTGGTTTGGCTATATTAAAAAAATTATATTTTCCTGTAACATTACTGCACTTCTACGAAAACCGACAACCTCTGTGGAATGCAATCCATATATAAGGTTCGGTCTGGCCGTTGGACAGTGTAATTATAAACAAATTCAGAAAAAAATCAGAAAATACGATCTACAATTTTTGTATCTGCTCCATCCCAAATATTTCATTTGTAGATCATTGCAATGTTTTTAAACCACTGTGATGTCAAAAAATATGAAAAAAATTTAGAAAAAAAAATATATAAAAAACGTCCATGATGGAGCATTAGTCGACAACTATCAAATTTTATTTTTGTGCCCGGCAGTGAACACAAGCAGTTTGTGGATTTTCATTTGAAGTATCGCAAGACCGCCCAAATATTGGGATATTTTCCAATTATTGGTGAAAATTCAAAAAAAAAAAAAAACAAAATAAGTTTATGTACTGAATCTCTACTTACAGACATACCAAAGGTAGCAATCGTTCTTCTACTTCCAAATTGATTGCAAGTCGTATAGTAATTGCCAATTGCTATTGTTTACGCCTTCACAATTTGCTTCTGTTTGAATGTTGGTCATATTTCTTAAAGAGTTCACTTTGTTTTTTCCATCTATCAAAAGTATTCACAGAAGCATAGGTAGATTGCATGTTGTAATATATGCATATTGTATTAGAACTGTTCGATTGAGCTTACTAGCTTACAATTAAGATACTTGATAAGCTGGCAATGTTGCTACCCATTGGTTTGTCTTAGATGAACCAATAAGAAAATTCTGACAGCAACACTAAGAGAGTAGCAAACTACTTTCCTGTTAAAAGAATAATTTTCAGGACAGAACAGGCCCATTGTCACTGATAAATTAAAAAACAAGTAAGGAAAGGTTAAATTCAGGCGGGGCCGACTTATGATACCCTTCACTTTCTGCGCCAATGCAATTCAATTCGATGAGGAATTCATTCTATTCTATTCAAAATCTGGTAAAATCTGTTTTTTCTAGAGCAGAAAAAGAAAAATCGGCGACATTTGTATGGAACCTATACATAAATCTGAACCGATTTTTGTTCCAATTATGATAAAAATCTGTTAAATTATGGGGTTTCTAGAGCAAAAAAATCAAATTGAAATCCAAATTGTATGATAGCTATAACAGATCTGAACCGATCTGACCTGACCCACTTTCACCATAGATGTTTTTATATGGCATTGTGCCAAATTTGATCAAAATCGGTTGAATTATGTGGTTTCATGGGCAGAAACAGTCAAATCAGGAGCAAAATGTGCCTCGCATGCACATGTATATGTAAATCTGAACCGATTTGCTTCAAATTAAATAGCGTTTGTCCTTGGCCCGCAAAACCTTATTTTGCCAATTTTCGTAAGGATTGGTCAATAATAGAGACCTAAAATTTGATTACAAGAATGGATGTATGGACGGACAGACGGAAATTACTAAATAGAATCAGAAAGTGATTCTAAGCCGATTTTACTCTTTCCGCTCTAGAAACCACATATTTCAAACGATTTTCTTCTAATTTGGCAAAACGTCATACATTTCAACTACAAATAGCTCTGGGAAAAATTGGCCAGATCGGTTTAGATTTATATAGCACCAATACAAATATCTCCTCCGATTTGACTCTTTCCGATCTAGGAAGCACATTTTTTAACAGATTTTCTTCAAATTTGGCAAAACAACTTATATTTAAACTAGAAACAGCTCTGGAAAATAGGCCAGATCGGTTCGGATATACATATATATATGTATATATAGGTCCAATATAAGTTTCGACATCGAATTGATTAATTCCGCTCTAGAAATAGCATAACTGAACAGATTTTCTTCTAATTCGGCATATTGATATTTCAAATAGAAACATCCTTGGCAAAAGAGGTCCATGCTATGCTAAAATTGGATCAGATATATATATATATATATTTATAAAACTTCATCTGCAAGGTCAAAATCGCAAATGTCGTCGAACAAATCTTATAGGCTGTAGTGTGTGTAGGTAGCGTATACGTGCTGTTGATTAATGATAATATCACTCATACGCACTGTAGTCGGTCTGACAATTAACAGAAACAGTCCTGCAAGATATCTTTGTCCTACCTAAACGGTGGAAAGAATCATTCCGTTCATGTTCTTTATGTTCTAGAAAGTTGTTTATTGAGATCTTAGGTAAATTTTTGTAGTTGATTGTTTCCTTGAATTTTGAACGGTATGTAGCAAACCTATGAACCTGAACAGGGGAAAACGGCTAAAAAGTCAAATTTTTATACCCTCCACCTCCAAGATGGGGGTATATTCACTTTGTCATTCCGTTTGTAACACCTTGAAATATTCATCGGAGACCCCATAAAGTATATATATTCTGGGTCGTGGTAAAATTCTAAGACGATATAGCCATGTCCGTCTGTCTGTCTGTTGAAAGCACGATAGCGGCCGAACGAAATGAGCTAGGATGTTCAAATTTTTCCTAAATGTGTCTTATGGTTGTAGATCGGTTGGGATTGAAAGTGGACGAAATCGGCCAAGAGGGAAAATTTTTCCCTCACAAGGACTGAAAATACCCCTAATATTTAGAGTATTTCAGCATGTTTTTTGAACATATTAGCTTGTATTTACTTGATATTTGCAATGCGCATTCCCTTTATAGCATAAAAGGGCACCATAGAGTGATTTTTATTTGTAGGGGGCGAAATGGGACAAAAAGGGATAAAAATGGTACCTATCAAACGACAACAGATAGAAACACGAAATTTGGCGTGTACATTCCTCTAATAGAGTAGATACATAATATAAAAGTATTTTTTCTAAATTCGTACTTTTAGGGGTTAAATGGGGATCGAGGGATACAAATAGTACCAACCTAACGGCTGCACCTAGAATAATGAAATTTGATATATACATTCCTCTGATTGCGTAGACACGTAAAATAAAAGAACTTTCCAAAATTCGTACTTTTTGAGGTTCAAATGGAAAGGGGATAAAAATAGTACCTACCAAATGACAGCAGCTAGAATCATGAAATTCAGAGTAGACATTACCCTGACTGTGTAGACACGAAAAATAAAACGTTTTTCCAAATTCGTACTTTCAAGGGATACAATGGCTACAGGGGATAAAAATAAAAAAGTACCAACTAAACGAATACAGCTAGAATGATGAAATTCGGTGTCTACATCCCTCTAATTGTGTAGATACGTAAAATAAAGAGATTTTAGATAGTCGTACTCTTGAGGGGGCAAAATTGGAAAAAGGGGATAAAATGGTACCAACAAAATGGCCGCTGATAGAATCATGGAATTCGGTGTATACATTCCTTTGACTGCATAGCCACGTAAAATATTTTTTTCCAAATTCGTACTTTATTTTGTTGCTTTTACGACAAAAAATGGTAGAATCATGAAGTTGTCTTGTACTGCGTACGTGAGAGATAAGGTATTTTCAAAATCTATACTTTTGATTTTAAAATAGGATGGAAATACAACCAACCAAACGACTGTAGCTGAGAATACACTCTCTATCCCCCAATATTTAGGGTATTTATGATTGCTCCCTTATATTTACTTTATGAATTGAAGTATTATATCCTTTATATATATAGTATATAAATATTGGTAGTCTTGGCTTATTAATTAAATTTCTTATTTTTATACAGTTAAAATTTGTTGCGGACATTCCTGTTGTAGCTTGGAAGCACCACAAAAAAATAAAAGTTTTAGCGGGCGAAATGGGACAAAAAGGGATAAAATATGGTACCAATGATACGACAACAGTTAGAATCATGAAATTCGGTGTGTACATCCCTCTAATTGCATAGACACGAAAAATAGAGGGATTTGTCGAAATTCGTACTTTTAAGGGATATAATTAAAAAGAAGGATAAAAATGGGACCTACCAAACCGCTGAAGTTGAAATCATGAAATTCGGTGTATACATTCTGACTATGAAGACTCGAAAAAGGGTTTTTTCGAAATTTGTACATTTGGGCGGAGAATTGGTATACTTTTCTTATCACTTTGTCTGTATCTGAAAATGCTTCTTTCTAATGGCGACTTATTGTCGATTTTAAACAGTGCGCATAAGTATACATTATAGTTTGAAATAGTAAACAAATATTGTAATGTGCGTAAAAATATCACAATTTTCGTAATATGGTACTGTACTTCTATGCAAAGTCGACATCCTTTAATCTGCTGGTAATACTGTGGAATGCACTCCGTGGTGGAGGGTATATAAGATTCGGGCCGGCCGAACTTAACGCCTTCTTACTTGTTTAATTTTTTTGCTATTTTGACCTTGAAGATGAAGGCAGAGCAAATCAAACTTCCAAACAGTTTGCAAGACATGAGCCTGAGAAATTGAAAAAGGACACCGAGGCCCTAACTCTTTGGGGGTCCATAAAAAAATACATGACTATGGGCAAAACTGGGAGACACGGGTCTTTTTTGGTCTTTTACAAATAAAGATAGAAGTATATACAACAATGTAATGCTCCCTTCGACCAAAAAATAAAAAATTTCACACGCTGTAAAATGAAACAAAACACGCCTTTTCAGAATTATTGCTACTTTGTTCCAAAAATTCTGTTGGACAGTGTAATTGTTGTAAATAAAATCACATATCGATCGTAACTTTCTTGTTTTCGAGTATTTCCCCCTCAAATAGTCAAAATACAAGCAACGTGACGTCCGTACGGATTTTTCTACACCTCACGAGATTATTATGGCTTTGCGGTTCAAGGACGAATGCAAAGGCAAATCGGTTCAGATTTAGATATAGCCCCCATACAAATGTTGCTCCCGATTTGATATTTTCCGCTCTAGAAACCCCATATTATACTCGATTTTCTTTAAATTTGGCACAGCATCTTATAATCCAACTAGAAACACATATGCAGAAATAAGTTAAGATCGGTTCAGATTTAGATATAGCCCCCATACAAATCTCGCTCCCGATTTGACATTTTCCGCTCTAGAAACGACTCATTGTACCCGATTTTCTTTAAATTTGGCACAACATCTTATAACACTACTCAACAAATTGAAAAAAATTTCATGTACTCCGGATGCGATAATTTTTTCTGTGTAGATAACCTTGACATGAGCTCGAAAAACGCAATAAAAATTTTTTTTTTCGTTTGGTTTTTTTTTTATTATTTTTTTTTTAAATTTTAAAAATTTTTTTTTGGTTAATTTGTTTCGTCCGGCATAACTCGGGAACCACTAGCCCGATTTAATTGAATTAAATTTTAAAAAATTTAAAATTACAATTCCCTTAATCTGTTCATATATTGTTTTCCTATACAAGCAACAGTTTCCAAGTTAAAAATGAATATATAAAGGAAAAAACTTATTTTTTGCCTAAAGATTTAATTTTTTTTTTTTTAAATCCATAAAAAATCCAAAATGAAAAAAAATGTCAAATCTTATTACTTTTACGTAAAGTCACATAACCTATGAGCAAAATGAGACAAAGATCATGAAAATCGATGCACGCGTTTCGCTTTTATTCGCAATTGAGTAAAGGTATGAATTTCAAAAATTTAAAAAATTTTTTTTTGGTTAATTTGTTTCGTCCGGCATAACTCGGGAACCACTAGCCCGATTTAATTGAATTAAATTTTAAAAAATTTAAAATTACAATTCCCTTAATCTGTTCATATATTGTTTTCCTATACAAGCAACAGTTTCCAAGTTAAAAATGAATATATAAAGGAAAAAACTTATTTTTTGCCTAAAGATTTAAATTTTTTTTTTTTAAATCCATAAAAAATCCAAAATGAAAAAAAAATGTCAAATCTTATTACTTTTACGTAAAGTCACATAACCTATGAGCAAAATGAGACAAAGATCATGAAAATCGATGCACGCGTTTCGCTTTTATTCGCAATTGAGTAAAGGTATGAATTTCAAAAATTTAAAAAATTTTTTTTTGGTTAATTTGTTTCGTCCGGCATAACTCGGGAACCACTAGCCCGATTTAATTGAATTAAATTTTAAAAAATTTAAAATTACAATTCCCTTAATCTGTTCATATATTGTTTTCCTATACAAGCAACAGTTTCCAAGTTAAAAATGAATATATAAAGGAAAATACTTATTTTTTGCCTAAAGATTTAATTTTTTTTTTTTTAAATCCATAAAAAATCCAAAATGAAAAAAAATTTCAAATCTTATTACTTTTACGTAAAGTCACATAACCTATGAGCAAAATGAGACAAAGATCATGAAAATCGATGCACGCGTTTCGCTTTTATTCGCAATTGAGTAAAGGTATGAATTTCAAAAATTTGCTCGACATATGCACAACTTTGTCTATGGTAAGGTTTTTTCTTTTTTTTTTTTGATTCTCAGAATTAACAAAACGGAATAAACAAAGGGTTATTTAATTTTTATGATTGCGTAAGCAAAATAATAAACGCTAATAAATGTGTGTGAACATTTAAAAGGAAAAAAGGAAAGGGGACTTTTTTAATTATTTGGGTTTTCTACCTGATGATTCTCGGCTGTCGTCTGAAAGAATTTCAATAATAAGTTATATATGTTCTTGAATTTCGTAATCTACACTTACCTTGAGTCAGCTAGCTGTACGTAGCACCTTGGACATAGAGCACTTGGTGTCCACCGCTCATCTATGTTTGAGACCTTTAAATTGAAGCTCTCTTCAAATGAATCTCTCAATTTAGGTGAAAAACAACGCTTGTTTTTTCAGAAACGTATTCTCCGCACATGTAACAAAAATTACTTGGATTGGTATTGCATTCAAATCCTCGCGAACGTTTGCTCATTTTAACTATCGCGTTCGTCGACACTTGTTGAATGAGTAAAATCGATCAATGAAGACCTATTTATACTGTGTATTGTTTAGTATTTTACTGACAGGTACTTATAAATGGGTGTATATTTTTTTACGGTGGCTACATACCTGTTTCACCATGTGTGAGTCTTAAATTTTCCGAATAATGACCACCCTTAAATGTGGGTTGCATTTCTGTAAAAAAATAATACAGGAAAACCCAAATAATTAAAAAAGTCCCCTTTCCTTTTTTCCTTTTAATTGTTCACGCACATTTATTAGCGTTTATTACTTTGCTTACGCAATCATAAAAATTAAATAACCCTTTGTTTATTCCGTTTTGTTAATTCTGAGAATCAAAAAAAAGAAAAAACCTTACCATAGACAAAGTTGTGCATATGTCGAGCAAATTTTTGAAATTCATACCTTTACTCAATTGCGAATAAAAGCGAAACGCGTGCATCGATTTTCATGATCTTTGTTTCATTTTGCTCATAGGTTATGTGACTTTACGTAAAAGTAATAAGATTTGAAATTTTTTTTCATTTTGGATTTTTTATGGATTTAAAAAAAAAAAATTAAATCTTTAGGCAAAAAATAAGTTTTTTCCTTTATATATTCATTTTTAACTTGGAAACTGTTGCTTGTATAGGAAAACAATATATGAACAGATTAAGGGAATTGTAATTTTAAATTTTTTAAAATTTAATTCAATTAAATCGGGCTAGTGGTTCCCGAGTTATGCCGGACGAAACAAATTAACCAAAAAAAAATTTTTTAAATTTTTGAAATTCATACCTTTACTCAATTGCGAATAAAAGCGAAACGCGTGCATCGATTTTCATGATCTTTGTCTCATTTTGCTCATAGGTTATGTGACTTTACGTAAAAGTAATAAGATTTGAAATTTTTTCATTTTGGATTTTTTATGGATTAAAAAAAAAAAAAATTAAATCTTTAGGCAAAAAATAAGTTTTTTCCTTTATATATTCATTTTTAACTTGGAAACTGTTGCTTGTATAGGAAAACAATATATGAACAGATTAAGGGACTAGTGGTTCCCGAGTTATGCTGGACGAAACAAATTAACCAAAAAAAAAATTTTCAAATTAAAAAAAAAAATAATAAAAAAAAAAACCAAACGAAAAAAAAAAATTTTATTGCGTTTTTCGAGCTCATGTCAAGGTTATCTACACAGAAAAAATTATCGCATCCCGAGTACATTTTGACTGTTGACTAGTGTAATCCAACTAGAAACACCTGTGCAAAAATTGGGTAAGATCGGTTCAGATTTAGATATAGCTCCCAAACAAATGTGGCTCCCGGTTTTACTTTTGCCGCTTTAGAAACCACATATTGTACTCGATTTTCTTTAAATTTGGCACAACAGCTTATAATCCAAGCAAAAAACCTATGGTGAAAGTGGCTAAGATCGGTTCAGATTTAGATATAGCGCAAATACAAATGTTGCTCCCAAATGTTTAACCGATTTTGGCCAAACTATACATATTATATTTCACCTATTTCGTTCCAGATTTCAATATACCCCCATACAAATGTCCTTTCCGATTTAACATTTTCTGTCAAACACATACATTTACCGAATACAAAAATCCTTCCCGTTTTCACTTTTTCACCGAATTAAATTGTATTCGGATAGAAAGTGGAGTGTATCATAGAGTTGGCACCGCCCGACTATAGCCTATCCTTACTTGTTAAAAATAGTTGCAATTTGCTATTTCAAAATGATATGTTTCTAGTACAGCCAAAGAATAATATCTTGACTAGACACTGTTGTGATATTAAAGCGGAATATGCAGTAGATTGCTGCAAGTTATATGTATATATCACATTATGAATAATTTAAATGTCTGTAATTGTGAAGCCACTGACAAGAAAGTGAATGTTAAGTGAACATCCAAAAAGCATAGTTTTGAATATTTGTGTCGAATTTATTAGCATAAAGTGAGGATGTACAGTTGCTATGCAATAAGAGAACGATATGAAAATACCATTTAATTGATGGCAGGAAAATTCAAAGTAATTTGTATGCAATGATACACAAGTTAAAACGATGTTATGTTTGAGGGACGAGTGGTATCAAATATGATAGTGGCATGGTAAACAAAATATTAACTAAGGATATATATAGATCAAATCCAGAAAATTTCCATGGACGGCCCCCAATCAGCAGAATGTACTCCATTGTGGTGGAAATAACAGATTCGTCCCGGTAGAATTTAACAACCCGTCCACTTGTTTATCTGAGAGAGAGTTGTCTGCATGCATACTCCATTGTGGTGGAAATAACAGATTCGTCCCGGTAGAATTTAACAACCCGTCCACTTGTTTATCTGAGAGAGAGTTGTCTGCATGGAGTGTAATTGCTTTAGGACAATTTCTCACACTGGACAGAGATTTCAGATAAATTTTGATTACTCCATACGATGATTACTCGTGCATGACTAACTCTTCTCCACAGATTGACCCATAAAGTCTACCCATTCCAGATTGGATTTAATCTCATTCTGAATCTGGCTGACCATTAACCAAATAAAAAGGTGAATAAAAAGTTTTCCAAAGTTGGGAAACTCATAAAAGTTTGAAATGCCATAAACGGGATAGCAAGTTTAAATTTATGTTATAATTTTATGCGAAACCCTAACCGTTACATTTGTATAACTAAGCTTTTTATTACTTAATTTTGTTGCTTTGTGCCGGTTATTCTAAATGTTTTTTTCGAAAGCAAAAAAAAGTTGAAAGGTACAACAACTCGTTGAAATATGTTAATTTGTATAACAAACAATGCGGTTTTTGTGTTTATGGTTCTGACATATAAAATACTTGTTTTTTGGTATGTACAAAATGTGCTTCATTCATAAAATTTATTTTAAAATCAACAACCACGTATATACTGGTCAGATGAAATCCTTACAATGGTACAATACACACACATGTATCTATTTTTATATTCTCCACCATCAAGTGGTGCAGATGATGATAATGATGATGATGATGTCTTTGTACATTTGTTTGCAGTGCCGAAAAGGAAGCATGATAGATGATAGCTGCTGCCATCTGTCTGTCTGTCCGTACAAATGCATAATTTTATTAAAGTCAGTGAGAAAATTCTATTGTATCCTTACATTTATTAAATAGTCGATGACGGCTGAAAAATGAAACTTATCTTCAAAGCAAATTAGAAAATGTTAAAATCTTAAATTTCTAAAGCCGACATTGAGATATGACGGAATATCCGTAGTAGATATAGATGTAGGAACATGTATTCGCAAAAATGAAGTTGCTCTCAGTTCCGATAAATTAGGAAAGCTTATCGGCGTATAACTTTTCTCCATTGCACATCGACTCACAGAAGTGAGTTTTGGAAGAGATATAGTGGGTCACCAATCATACAGTCCTGTTTTCGGGTTTCATGTCTGTTCTTTTTCCCGTTTATCAAAAATAAATTGTATGGATAAGAATTTTCATGAATAGAAGAAGCGTTAAGGTTTTCATTGGGAATAGAAAATACTATATATACAAACAAGTAAGGAAAGGATAAAGTCGGACGGGGCCGACTCTATGATACACGCCACTTTCTATCCGAATACAATTTAGTTCGGTGAAAAAGTGAAAACGGGAAGGATTTTTGTATCCTGTAAATGTATGTGTTTGACAAAAAATGTTAAATCGGAAAGGACATTTGTATGCGGGTATATTGAAATCTGGAACGAAATAGGTGAAATATAATATGTATAGTTTGGACAAAATCGGTTAAACATTTGGGAGCAACATTTGTATTTGCGCTATATCTAAATCTGAACCGATCTTAGCCACTTTCACCATACGTTTTTTACTTGGATTATAAGCTGTTGTGCCAAATTTAAAGAAAATCGAGTACAATATGTGGTTTCTAAAGCGGCAAAAGTAAAACCGGGAGCCACATTTGTTTGGGAGCTATATCTAAATCTGAACCGATCTTACCCAATTTTTGCACAGGTGTTTCTAGTTGGATTATAAGATGTTGTGCCAAATTTAAGAATATCGGGTACAATATGTGGTTTCTAGAGCGGAAAATGTCAAATCGGGAGCGACATTGGTATGGGGGCTATATCTAAATCTGAACCGATCTTACCCACTTTCTGCATAGGTGTTTCTAGTTGGATTATAAGATGTAGCGCCAAATTTAAAGAAAATCGGGTACAATATGTCGTTTCTAGAGCGGAAAATATCAAATCGGGAGCGACATTTGTATGGGGCTATATCTAAATCTGAACCGATCTTATCCAATTTTTGCATATGTGTTTCTAGTTGGATTATAAGATGTTGTGCCAAATTTAAAGAAAATTGGGTACAATATGTGGTTTCTAGAGCGGAAAATGTCAAATCGGGAGCGACATTTGTATGGGGGCTATATCTAAATCTGAACCGATCTTATCCAATTTTTGCATAGGTGTTTCTAGTTGGATTATAAGATGTTGTGCCAAATTTAAAGAAAATTGGGTACAATATGTGGTTTCTAGAGCGGAAAATGTCAAATCGGGAGCGACATTTGTATGGGGGCTATATCTAAATCTGAACCGATATTACCCACTTTCAGCATAGGTGTTTCTAGTTGGATTATAAGATGTTGTGCCAAATTTAAAGAAAATCGGGTACAATATGTCGTTTCTAGAGCGGAAAATGTAAAATCGGGAGCGACATTTGTGTGGGGGCTATATCTAAATCTGAACCGATCTTATCCAATTTTTGCATAGGTGTTTCTAGTTGGATTACAAGATGTTGTACCAAATTTAAAGAAAATTGGGTACAATATGTGGTTTCTAGAGCGGAAAATGTCAAATCGGCAGCGACATTTGTATGGGGGCTATATCTAAATCTGAACCGATTTGCCTCAAATTAAATAGCGTTCGTCCTTGATCCACAAAATTTACTTGTGCCAATTTTTGTTAAGATCGGACTATAATTGCGACCTGTAGTTTGATTACAACAATAGATGGACAGACAGACGGACAGACAGACAGACGGACAGACAGACAGACGGACAGACGGACATTGTTAAATCGACTCAGAAAGTGATTCTAAGTCGATCGGTATACTTAACAATGGGTCTATCTCGTTTCCTTTTGGGTGTTACAAACAAATGCACAAAGACATTATACTCTCGTGGAGTGTATAAAGATTACACAGTCCGACCGACAGTGCCAATTGAATATGAACACGATCATACCCAAGTAAAACTAGAGATCGAATACTCAGTTATTTTTATACACTCCACGAGAGTATTTAGTCTTTATGTATTTGTTTGTAACACCCAAAAGGAAACGAGATAGACCCATTGTTAATTATACCGATCGACTTAGAATCACTGTCCATCTATTCTTGTAGTCGCAATTGCAGACAGAACCAAATGAAACTTTGCACAACGAAGTTTTTCGGTACAAGGACGAACGCTATTTAATTTGAAGAAAATCGGTTCAGATTTTGATATAGCCCGCATACGAATTTCACTCCCGATTTGACTCTTTTCACTCTACACCATTTCCAAGTGTAATTCAGAAAAGATCAATTGTAATTCAGAATTTCCATTTGAAATTCAGAACACATCAGTTGATATTCAGAATATTTCATATGAAATTCAGAACTTTTCATTTGTAATTCAGAAGTTATAAATTCAGAAATAATATTCTACGCATGTAAAACTTTTTAACAAATATTTACATACAATCTAAATTATTTATTAATTGAGGTTGTATATATTCTTAGCTTTATAGATCGTCAGAATTAGATCATGTAAATCTCTTAATATACAGAGTAGAATGGTAACACTCAAAGATCGAAGAACTATAGGAGGAGAAATCTCACTACTTGTATGCTAACTTCCAGAAATGTGAGAGAAACATTTGGTTCTGCAAAGCACATTCGTTTGTTGTTATTAAACTATTTTACAAGGTTTTGCTAAGAAACAAAACATTTTACAACATCTAATAATAAAAGATATTTAATCATTTCGTTTTCGTGTATATTTTTGAATGTACTCATTGTTTTGCTCATTTTCATATTTTGATTTAACATGTAAACATGGTTACAAAATTTGCATTCTCTGTCATCTCTCAACGTTGCGTCGGTAATGACAGCAAAGAGCGAGATTAGTTGTCTTGAATATAGAAAGTCTTTGGTAACACTCCACTTATCTTGTAAAGTTGTTTAACTCGGCCAAGTTAAAGTTTGAAATGAAAATTATGTAGCGATTACAGAAAAATGCTCTTTTTGTTGTTTTTAATTTCACGTCTATTGACGGTCAAAAAGTGTTTTGCTATTAATTGCCTGTTAAATATTATTAAAGCTTGTGTTCTCCCGTTTCCAATCTAACAATCTATTTCTTGATTTCATTGCATATTTATAATGCAAATAATAAACAACATGTTAAAATAATTAATTGTGTTCTTTAAAGAATTTTATCAATTTAAATATATTTATGTATGGCCAAAATTGGAGTATAGCTAATTATTTCTCCATAAATGTTTTCCGAATTTTATTTGAAAATTTCTGAATATCATATAAAATGTTGTGAAATTAATTTGATGAGTTCTGAATTTCAAATAACAAGTTCTGATATTCAATTGATGAGTTCTGAATTTCAAATAGAATTTCTGAATTTCAATTGATGACTTCTGAATTTCAAACGGAATTTCTGAATATCCAGTGACGAGTTCTGAATTTGAAATGGAATTTATGAATATCAAGTGATGAGTTCTGAATTTCAAATGGAATTTCTGAATATCAAGTGATGAGTTCTGAATTTCAAATGGAATATCTGAATATCAATTGATGAGTTCTGAATTTCAAATGGAATTTCTGAATTTCAATTGACGAGTTCTGAATAACAATTGATCTTTTCTGAATAACACTTGGAAATGGTGTAGATACCACATATTGCAACAGATTTTCTTTAAAATTGGCACAACATCTTATATTTCAACTAGAAACACCTGTGGTAAAAAAAGTTTTAGATTGGTTCGGTTTTATATATAGCTCCCATTCAAATTTCGCTCCCGATTTGACTTTTTCCGTTCTAGAGACCACATTTTTCACTTGATTTGCTTCAAAATACCTTGCATTACCTTATAATTCTACTAGAAACATCTGTGTTGAAAATTGATTAAATCGGTTCAGATTTAGATATAGCCCCAAACAAATTTCGCTCCCGATTTGACTTTTTCCGCTCTAGAAACCACATATTGTATCAGAATGTCTTCAGATTTGGCAAAAGATCATATATTTCCACTAGAAACATCCGTGGTGAATATAGGTCAGATCAGTTCAGATTTATATATAGCTCCCATTAAAATTTCGCTCCCGATTTGATTTTTTTGCTCTAGAAGCCACATATTTTAACAGATCCTCATCAAATTAGGCGAAATATCTATATTTGTTCTATAAACAGCCATGACGCAAATGGGTTAGATCGGTTCAGATTTATATATAGCTCCCACATAAATTTCATTCCCGATTTGACTTTTTCCACTCTATAAATCACATATATTAACAGTTCTTCTTCAAATCTTTCAAAATATCTCATATTTCAACTGGAAACACCCATGGTGAAAATGGGTCATCGGTTCAGATTTACATATAGCTCCCATACAAATTTCGTCCCAAAAATTTCCCATACAAATTTCGGATAGACTTTTTCCGCACCATAAAGCACGAATTTTCACAAAATGAGCTTAACACGTTATATTTGAACTGGATGAACTAATTGTGAAAGTTAGTCACTATATTCCATGTTTGGATATAGCATTTAATTTTACCTAGAATAGAGACATTTGTGTGGGGGGTACAAGAAGCGGCGTGACTAAAGCATAAATACTTTAAGGTTTAAAGTGATTATAAAAACATTTTATAATATCAAATTACAAATGATTTTGATTTTTGGATGTTAATTGGGTTTTATTGTAACAAAAGTTGATGCCACTTATCGTTCCAATATATCCCGTATTCCGCGAATGTAACCACTAAAAAAACATTGCTAAATATCAAATTTCAAAGTATTCCGATAATCAGTATAGAAGTTATAACAGCTTAAATTCTACGTAGTTTTGCGTGATTTGTGTGGAAGGTACTTGAAGGGGCGTGGCAAAACTCATCATATTTAGTACACTTAAAGTGATTATAAAAACATTATCAAATAGCTGATTCCGATTAGCCGTGTGGATGTTATATGAGTTTTAATTTAACATTGGAATATGGGCTGTTTGTGTGAGAGGTACCAGAAGGCGCGTGACAATTTGGCCCATCTTCGATGTTAAACTAAGTATTTTTGGGGAATATATTACTATGTGCAAAGTTTGAATAAATTCCTTAACCCCTTTTGACAGTTATCGTGTTTAAGTACACTAGCCAGACAGACGCTAGGACATGGCTCACACGGCTTAAAAAGTCGATTTGTCCAAACATACTTAAGATCTGAAGTCGTTCTTTCACTGCGCTACACTTTTTTTCCGCCTCAAATGATATATACCCTCCTACTCTGTAGATTGAGGGTATAAACATAGTTTTCTATGTTCTAATGGAATAAATTCTAATGGAAACAAGTAAAAACGGCGTTAAGTTCGGCCGGGTCGGAACTTTATATACCCTCAGCCATGGATTGCATTCCATAGAGGCTGTCGATTATCGTAGAAGTGCAGTAATATTAGAGGAAAATATAATTTTGTTTAATATAGCCAAACCAAAACAAATATAAATATTGACAAAATAATTTTATAAATAAATATAATATTTTTATTATTTCAAACCACGCTCAAAAGGCAAGGCTACCAATACGTTTACATATCGAAATAATACTTCAAGTCAATTCAAAAAATAAATATTCTTCTTCAATGATAAATACAGATTATACAGCGGTAATAGGATGAATCGGACGGACATTTGAAGGGGGCCTATAACAACACTTGAGGCCTGTGCCAAAACATGCGCCTATATATTTCTCATTCACGGTAGGTATTCCTAGTTGAAACGACGACTATATGATACACCCCACTTTCTACCTCACTACAATTCAATTCAGTAAAAAAGTGAAATCGGGAAGGATTTTTGAATCCTGTAAATGTATGTGTTTGACAAAAATGTTAAATCGGAAAGGACATCTGTATGGGGGTATATTGAAACATGGAACGATGTGACCCGCTTTCACCATGTTTGGTGAAATATAAAATATAAAGTTTGGCTATATCTAAATCTGAACCGATCTAATCCGCTTTCGCCACAGGTGTTTATAGATCGATTATAAGTTGTTAAATCAAATTTGAGGATAACCCGCTTATCAATATGGGGACTATATATAAATCTGAACCGATCTTACCCACTTTCAGCATAGGCGTTTCTATTTCAATTACAAAATGTTGTGCCAATTTTAAAGAATATCGGGAACAATATGCGGTTTCTAGAGCGGAAAAAGTCAAATCGGGAGCGACATTTGTATGGGGACTATATCTAAATCTGAACCGATCTAACCCGCTGTCGTCACAGGTATTTCTAGTTAGATTATAAGGTGTTATGCAAAATTTGAAGAAAATCGGGTACTATATGTGATTTATAGGGCGCAAAAAGTCTACTCGGGAGCGAATTTTGGAAAAATCGTTTTATTTTTCGTGTGTACAGTGTACACTGTACACAGTCAGAGGAATGTATACTCCGAATTTCATGACTACAGCTGCGGTCATTTGGTTGGTACGATATCTACCCCGAATTTCGAAAAATCCGTTTATTTTACATGTCTACGCAATCAGAGGAATGTATACTATATATTCTAGGTGCAGCCGTTGGGTTGCTACCATTTGTATCCCCCTATACCCATTTTACGTATGTATCTACTCAACTAGAGGAATGTACACACCGATTTTCACGTTTCTAGCTGTTGTCGGTTGATACGTACAATTTGTATCCCTTTTTGCCCCATTTCACCCCCAACGAATAACAAGTAAGGAAAGGCCAAAATCGGGCGGGGCCGACTATATGATACCCTCCACTTTCTACCCCATTACAATTAAATTCGGTGAAAAAGGTGCAATCGGAAACTATTTTTGGATGGGCCCTATATAATGCTCCGATGTGACATACTCTCACAATGTATGTTTTCATTTAAGTTAAATCGGAAAGCACATTTGTATGATTGTTGTATTAAAACCTGAAAATATGTGGCCCACTTTTTTTTAAATATAATGTATTTTGTCAAATTTTAAGAACGTCGGTTAAAATATATGGTTTCTAGAGTGGAAAAAGTCAAATCGGGAGCGACATTTTTATGGAAGCTATATCTTAATCTGAACCGATCTGGCCCAATTGCACCACAGGTGTTTCTAGTTCAATTATAAGATACTGTGTCTAATTTGAAGCAAATTTCTTAAAACATGTGGTTTCTAGAGCGGAAAAAGTCAAATCGGTGGCGACATTTGTATGGGGGCTATATCTAAATTAAATAGGGTTCGTCCTTGGACCATAAAACTCACTTACGTCAATTTTTGTTATGATCGGATAACAGACGGACAGACGGACATGGCTAAATCGATTCAAAAAGTGATTCTAAGTCGATCGGTATATTTAACAATGGGTCTATCTCGCTTCCTTTTGGATGTTACAAACAAATGCACAAAGAGATAATACCCTAGTGGAGGGTATAAAAATGAATACGCATACTCAATATCAAATAAGTACAAGCAGACATATTGAAAAATATCCTTATATATTCTAAGATTTTAGGGGTTATTATGGGTATTTTTAGTCCTTGTGAGGGAAAAAAATTTCCCATTGGACCGATTTCGACCAGTTTCAATCTCGATCTACGATTAAAGGACACATTATTTTTAATTTACTAGTTCCCTTCGTTTAGATGCTAGCGTGCTTTTAACAGACGGACGGACATGGCTAGATCGTCTTAGAATTTTATGACGATCAAGAATATATACACTTTATAGGGTCTCAGGTCGATATTTCAAGGTGTTACAAACGGAATGACAAAGTTAGTATACCACCATTCTGGAGGAGGAGGGTATAAAAAAACCTAGGTCTACATGTAACCGATTTATGTATAAATGTAGAACAATGACGCTCGTTTTATACCCTACAGCACTTCATGGAATAGGGTATTATTAGTTACTTACAAGCCAAATGTTTGTAACGCCAAGAAATAATTGAGCTAGACCCTCATTTATGTATACCGATCGGCTTAGAGTCCATTTAACGATGTCTACCTGTCCGTCCGTCTCTACATGTCGCAGTTGTTGTCCCATTGTCATGCAATTTTTAGGCCAAGACCTCCATAAAAATATCCCACCAATTTATCCTATTACTGTTCTATTCATGATCATTCTATACCCAACCTAATGCATATTTTGCTTAAATAATTTTGTTTACCCTTTTTGAATTGCAAATGGAATAATTTTTGATTTACAAATAGAATAATTTTTGAATTTCAAATGAAAACTTTTGAATTTCAAATGGTGTCTTTTGAATAACAAATGACAAGTTTTGAATTTCAAATGATGTTATTTGAATTTCAATTGATATTTTTTGAATTTCAAATGGAATTTTTGAATTTCAAATGGATTTTTTGAATTTCAATTGATATTTTTGAATTTCAAATGGTGTCTTTTGAATTACACTTGAAAATGGTTTAGAAATGTACCTCCGATGCACACTATTACTGCTCTAAAATGTACATTTTACATCAGATCTTGATCAAATTTCCCACTCCATCTTACATTTAGACGAGAAACACCAACTTTGAAAGCCAGCAATGTAGGTCTATGTTTTGGTATAGCCCCATTCAAATGGCTCGCCAGTTTAGACTATTATCGCTCTAGAAACCACACCTTACATTGGATCTTGATAAAGTTTTGCAGATCATGTTACAATTACATAAAGAATACCTACTTTGAAAGTGATCTATAAGTGACCACTTTTTAAAGTAGTGGATCCCATTTAAAGTAAAATGGATCCCATTTTTGTTTTTACCACTCTAGAACCCATAGTTTACATCAGAAGTTTATCAAATTTTGTAGATCATGTTATAATTCAACCAGAAACAGCTACTATGAAAGTTAAATATATGGGTCCATATTTTTGTATAACCCCCATACAAATGGGACCCTCAGTTTACTCTATTACCGCTCTAGAACCTACATCTTACATTGGATCTGGATGAAATTTTACAGATCATGATATATTTCAACTAAGAATGCCTTCCGTGAATGAGAACTATATAGGCCCATGTTTTTGTCACAGGGTCAAAGTGTTGTGATAGACCCCCTACCAATTTATCCATTATGACTACAGATTAATTTATAGTCATAATTTATATGAACAACATAAAGTCGCCCCATAAACACTTTGGGTTTACTAATCAAAACGAGGTATATACGCAGGGAGTGGTGGAGGTTATCTATAGTTGGCCCCGCCCGACTTTAGCCTATCCTTACTTGTTTTTATTTTATAAAGTTTTTATAATCACATTAAGCGTACAAAATGACGTGTTTGGCTGGCCCAGCAATATAATGCCCTCCACTTTCTACCCCATTACAATTTAATTCGGGGAAAAATTAAATTTGTATGGGTAATATATCATACTTCCACAATGTATGTTTCCACCTGAAATATAACGTGTTTAGATATATCTCCCTTACAAATTTTGCTCCAGATTTGACTTTTTACGCTCTAGAAACCACATATTTTAATCGATTTTGTTCAAATTTGCTACAACACCTTACATTTCAGATCGGTTCAGATTTACATACAAATTTCGCTATCGTTTTGACTTTTCCACAAAACCAAAGACAAAATTCTTATGATTTGTTTAATGCCATTGCGTAGTTTGCACCGGAAACGTTTAGCGTTTCCATTGGAACGGGTGTGACACTTTTCCTTAAATATATTTAAATATCTCCCATATTCATTGACTGAGATTTTTACTATACTTGAAAACGGCAGGTTAATCTGGATATTATTGCAAATACAAATATGTCTTAGCGTTTTAAATATAGGAGATATACTACAATCTAGAGCGTCACGGGTGTGACCTTAGCTTTGAAAAAATTTGTTTTAGTTTTTTCGTTTGTATTTTTTTTTCTTTTTTTGGTCTGTAATCAATATTTGATTTGAACTGGGATATTGTCCTGGCTCAAGACCATTTTGCATCTATATTTAATAGAATGCAAATTTATTTACAAATGGCATGGTGACATTTATTACTTGGCTGCAGACTACCACTATCATGATTTCCCCCATGTCTAAAGGTTTCATTCAGGTGGCTTCGCAGCGACTTTTCAACATCAAACCCGGCCTCTATAAGGAGATGATTCTCACAAACGAACGAGAATCACAACTCACTTGCCGAATTTGCGTTTAAAAAATCGCACCAAGTAATAAAGTACACATGCCATCTTACAAGCATCTCATTGAGTTGCATATGTAAGTATGTGTATATGCAGGTATAGTTACGCAGCAATACTTCTGCCGTGCCAACGCACATTTGTTTGTTTTTTTTTTTGTCTGTAATCAATATTTGATTTGAACTGGGATATTGTCCTGGCTCAAGACCATTTTGCATCTATATTATTAGAATGCAAATTTATTTACAAATGGCATGGTGACAGTTATTACTTACATGAGATTTTACTTATTTTTTTGAATTATGTAATATTCTTCCATTACATAGTTCATACACCTTCTTCTAAAGTATACATTACCGATATCTCTTTATGAATATAAGAAATATAGGATATTTAAATTGTAACGGGCGACATTTTGACGGAAATCCTGTTACGACACCAGTCTATATCTGGAAAAGGAAATGATCACACCTATTGTTGTCATAATTTTTTTGAAATATAATCAAAAATATGTATTATGAGAAGTATAAACATTACGATTGTTTATCGGTGTTTTCTTAAATTATAAATTGATTTTGAAATTTTGTCGAAAAAATGGTCACTTTACGTGGAATCACCCATGTCCAATGGTATATTGGATAGAAACAAAACTTCTTAACCTTAGTGAATTTTTTAATAACACTATGCGGCAAAAGTTTTGTTTGTGTATATCTATTTTGTGTAATTATATGTATATCTCCTAAACTGTAAGCAAGATTCTGGATCGTGATCACCACATAACAAATTGTTAAATGACGTTATTTGGAAAACGGTGTTTGACAAAAATTTTTTTCTCCAAATTTTTTAATCTGAAAATTTAGAAATTGAAAAAAATGTGTGACGGCTTAGAAATTGATCTTGTTAACAGCCGGCTACGCAGACTGAAGTTCTGCTGCGTTGCTAGCTTTCGGCCAGGCTTGAAGGTTTTCTGCTCTGTATGGAATGGTATGTTCAACTTCGGCTACGCAGAGTGAACGTTTGTTCGTTTTTATACCCTCGACCAGGATATTATGTCTTTGTGCATTTGATTGTAACTCCCCAAATGAGGATAGATAGACCCATCATTATTACACCGATCGACTTAGGATCTCTTTCTGAATCTATTTAGCCATCCCAATCTGTTCATTTATTCTTGTATCCTCACAAAAATTGACACAAGTAAGTTTTGCAAGTCAATTACGTACGCAGTTTAATTTGGAATAAATAGATTCAGATTTAGACATAGCCCCCATACACATGTCGCTCCCTATTTGACATTTTCTTCAAAATTGGTACAACATCTTATATTTTAATTAGAAAAATCTGTGTTGGAAATGAGTCAGATCGGTTAAGATTTATATTTAGCTCAACTACACATTTCGCTCCCGACTTTGAAATTTGGCGCAACACACATTTTAACTGGAAATGTCTATGGTAAATGTGGTTCAAATCGGTTCATATTTATGTACAGCTCCCATACTTATTTGACTTTTTTCCGCTCTAGAAAATGCAGAAAGTGGCTTAAATCAGTTCATGATGTTCGTTCGACCGACGACTATGTGCTTTTATGACTTTTTACTTTTAGAAGATTTGATATAGATAAAACCTGATACCATTCCTAAACAATTCTGAAAAATTTTAAATCACTCCTTCTATTCTGGCAATTCCAAGAGTCGGAAAATCCCAATCAATTTTAAAGACCTTAGATATATAAAATATGGCTTATTCTTACCGGATTCTGATTCGAACTCAGCTTTTCACAACTTATTAGTATTCCTTGGTTGCCATTCGGCATAGTTTAGCCCAGTGTGTTGCAGTGCCATTAACCAGATAATATGGAGGATGACCAATCATCGACTTTCCTATCCCATTCCCCGCATTTTAGTATCAAAATTATTAATTATTATTGTCACGTTTTTCTTTTTTATCATTTGCGATTCGCTGCTTATGATGCATGTTAAGCATCGCGAAATTGCTGCACGTCTACTCGAAATATTGACAACAGAATTTAATTCATATATTTCTCCACTAAATTTAATATTGTTAAACATGTTAAAACCTATAACTAAGATCAGCGATTTCTTTAAACACTTTCACATAGCATTGTCCATTCAACCTTATTTACAATAAAAATTCCATTTCCATATTAATGTGAAATGATCAGTCTGGCTTCCCTTGACTTTCATTCAGTCTAATTATTTCATGTGTACATTTTGGTGTTTTGTAATTATTCACGTTTTCAGACGACATTGGCGTTATTCAAGTTTAAAATCTCAATATACAACTGTTTTCCGATATCACAACAACACTTCCCGCTTCATAAGAAGCTGCTTCAACGTAAAGCGAAAGACTAACAGCTGACTGTCCTTTTGCCACGGCCGAAACTTGGTTGAGTTTTAGACACTCTTTGAATTTATCTGCACAAGATTCCACTTCAAGATGTGAAGTGATGATACGTTGTCGCTCTCGCTCAAATTGAGCAAGCATTGAAATGAGTTTTTGGGACTTCTCTTAGACAATGTAATGCAATAATTCGTTAAAAGAGAATAAATTCATACGCATTTCTCTTTATTGAGAACATTTATTGACAAGTCCTGATTAGATAAATTTCAAACACTTGGCGCTCTCGAGTACATGTGGCACAAGTAATATAACAAATAGTGATGGTAGTGCAGTTTTTTGATACAATAATTGCTTAAACATGGTAAAATAGTGTCAATTGTACAAATATTGTCCTAGGCTATAAATGACCATACGTTTGGTTAAATAAACACTTCCGGTATGAAAACATGAGGGAAAGTTTTTGATCCTGGAAAGGAAAGTCAGAAAATTCGACAAACAAAAATCTTACATTTATACCACTGAATTTATACACTGATAGAATTATCTTGAAAATGTTCATTAAAAAGTCGCCAAAGAAACACTTCATAAAATGTATGAAACATGTTTCATAAAGCACAAATCAATGAAAAGTGTCATAGAATTTATGAAACATTTCTTAGAAACTATGAAATACAGTTCTTCATTCGATGAATTTTTGTTATACAAATTCATTATTTTTCATAATAAAACTTATGAAAATTTTCATAAATTTTATAAATAAACTTCATTAATTTTATGAAAAAGTTTCATAAATATTGATTATTTAAACTGAAGTATCCACTATAAACAAAAAAGCAGAAAAGGGTCTGACTTGTTGACTAACCAATCAAAACAGACCATCAATGCGAGAGTCTTTGCAATGAGTATATCTTTCACCTAAATCAGGGTTCATAATTATGTCAGAGTTAACAGAGGACAAATGAGTATTGCTAGCATTCAACTGAACAAAGTCGACACACTAAAAATGTAGTTGTAAGTTATGAAACATTTCATAAAAACTATGAAATCCTTCATTATATTTATGAAGACATTTCATAACACAACACATTGGTTATGACATATTTCATAATCTTTAAGAATTGTTTCTTTAATACAATGACATCTTTCATTGATCTTATGAAACTAAGTTTCACTAATTTAACAATTTTGTTTTATGAAATATGATGAAACATTTCATTTTTATACACTCCACGAGAGTATTATGGCTTTGTGCATTTGTTTGTAACACCCATAAGGAAACGAGATAGACCCATTGTTAAGTATACCGATCGACTTAAAATCACTTTTTGAATCGATTTAGCAATGTCCGCCTGTCTGTCCGTCTGTCCATCTATTGTTGTAATCAAATTACAGGTCGCAGTTATAGTCTGATCTTAACGAAAATTGGTACAAGTAAGTTTTGTGGATCAAGGACGAACGCTATTTAATTTGAGTCATATCGGTTCAGATTTAGATGTAGCCCCCATACAAAAGTCGCTCCCGATTTGACATTTTCCGCTCTAGAAACCACATATTGAGCCCGATATTCTTTAAATTTAGCAGAACATCTCATAGTCCAACTATAAACACCTATGCAGAAAGTGGGTAAGATCGGTTCAGATTTAGATATAGCCCCCATACAAACGTCGGTCCCGATTTGACATTTTCCGCTCTAGAAACCACATATTGAGCCCGATATTCTTTAAATTTAGCAGAACATCTCATAATCCAAGTATAAACACCTATGCAGAAAGTGAGTAAGATCGGTTCAGATTTAGATGTAGCCCCCATACAAAAGTCGCTCCTGATTTGATTTTTTCCGCTTTAGGAACGATTTTCTTTAAATTGGACTCAACATATTATAATCCAATTAGAAACACCTATGCTGATAGTGGGTAAGATCAGTTCAGATTTAGATATAGACCCCACACAAATGTCGCTCCCGATTTGACTTTTGCCGCTCTAGAAACCACATATTGTACCCGATTTTCTTTAAAATTGGCACAACATATGGTTAAAATGGGTAAGATCGGTTCAGATTTAGATATAGCCCCAATACAATGTTGCTCCCAAATGTTTAACCGATTTTGACCAAACTATACATATTATATTCCAGGTTTCCATATACCCCCATACAAATGGCCTTTCCGATTTAACATTGTTTGTCAAACACATACATTTGCAGGATACAAAAATCATTCCCGTTTTCACTTTACTACCGAATTGAATTATATTCGGATAGCCAGTGGAGTGTATCATATAGTCGGCCCGCCCGATTTTAGGCTTTCCTTATTTGTTTTATTTCTACATTTTTCATACAAATTAAGAAAAAAATTCTCTAAATGTATGAAAAAGCTTTTATGAAATCGCTTCATAAATATTATGAAGGAAAATTCTTTCAGTGCAGTTACATCCTTCTTTATGGTTTTATGTATATTATGTACACTCTACCGATCGGCATAAAATCAGTTTTTGAGTCGATTTTTAAATGCTATTTGTTATTTTACTTATGAACGACTGAATTAAGTGTCTACAATTACATATTTATACACTCCACGAGAGTATTATCCAAAAGGAAGCGAGATAGACCCATTGTTAAGTATACCGATCGACTTAGAATCACTTTCTATTGTTGTAATCAAATTACAGGTCGCAATTATGGTCCGATCTTAATCAAATAAGTTTTGTGGATCAAGGACGAACGCTATTTAATTTGAAGCAAATCGGTTCAGATTTAGATATAGCCCCCATACAAATGTCGCTCCCGATTAGACATTTTCCGCTCTGCAAACCACATATTGAACCCGATTTTCTTTAAATTTGGTACAACATCTTATAATCCAACTAGAAACACCTCTGCAAAAATTGGGTAAGATCGGTTCAGATTTAGATATAGACCAAATACAAATGTTGCTCCCAAATGTTTAACCGATTTTGGCCAATATACGTCCATACAAATTTCCTTTCCGATTTAACATTTTTTGTCAAACACATACATTTACAGGATACAAAAATCCTTCCCGTTTTCACCGATTTAAATTGTATTCGGAAAGAAAGCGGAGTATATCATAGAGTCGGCCCCGCCCGACCGACTTTAGCTTTTCCTTACTTGTTTTCTTTGGCATTTTTATACCCTTCACTAGAGTATTATGGAAAAGGAATCGACATAGACGCATCGTTTATTATACAGATCGGCTTAGAATCACTTGCTGAGCAGATTTATCAATGTCCGTCCTCCTGTCTATCTATTTTTGTAATCAAAGTACAGGTCGCAATTACTGTCAAATCTTTACAAAAGTTGACACAAATAAGTTCTGCGGATCAAGGACGAATGTTATTTAATTTGAAGCAACTCGGTTCAGATTTAGATATAGCCACATACAAATGTCGCTCCCGATTTGACCTGTTCCGCTCTAGAAATCACATATTGTACCCATTTTTTTAATTAGGCGCAACATCGTATAACTCAACTAGAAACACGTGTGGTGGATGTTGAGAAGATCGGTTCAGATTTAGGAATATCCCCCTATTAATGTTGCTCCCGATTTGACTGTTTCTGCTCTATAAAGCACACATTTTAACCGATTTCGTTCAAATTTGGCACCACACCTTATAAAGGGTGTTTTTTATTGAGGTATAGAACTTCGAATTGAAATAAAACACAAGAAAATCATTTTAATGTCCATCAATTTGGCTTTATTGGAAGGATAATTTTATGCCATTAATGTTTAAACATGATTTCGGGCATGTGGCCGCCGCGGCTGGCTCGAATATAGCCAATTCTACAGGTCCAATTTTCAACCACTTTGAGTTGATGGACAAAGCTCCAATTGCTGTGCACGGTGGCGAATCGATTCATTCGGGTCCTCTTCAACACTTTGCTCGAATTAATTGCTCTGATGGACGATTATGTCGACCATAAAATGGACGGAGCTTGCGGTGAACTTCGCGAACTGAACCATTACTTTCGAAATAAATTTGCACGATTTGCAAGCGCTGTTCTTTTGTCAACCTGTTCATGATGAAATGGCAAACCAAACTAAATATTAATCACTTGACAGCGGACAAAATGGCCGCCAGTTAAAAAAGTGATGCCAACTTAAAGTTCTATACCCCAATAAAAAACACCCTATAGTACAACTAAAATTATATTTGGTGAAAGTGGGTTAGATCGGTTCAGATTTATATATAATTCTCCTACAAATTTCGCTCGCGATTTGACTTTTTTGATCTAGAATCCACATAATTCAACCGATTTTGATCAAATTTTGCACAATACATTATATTGCAACTAGAAACATCTATTTTAATGTCAGATTGGTTCAGATTTATATATAGCTCCTATATATTTTGACATATTATCTTCAAATTTAGCAAAACACCTTATATTTGAACTAGAAACGTCTCTGGTGAAAATGAGTCAAATCGGTTCTGATTTATATATAACTCCCATTTTGCTCAAAGTTGGCATCACCTTACAGATTTTAATTTGACACAACACATTATATTATAACTAGAAATATCTGTCTTGAAAAGGGTTCAAATCGGTTCCATACAAATGTCGCCGATTTTACTTTTTTGCTCTAGAAAACACATAGTTTGTTGATTAGTGATATGTGACACTTTCCAAAATCCTCATCGAATTTAATTGCAATGGCGTGAAGGGTGTCATATAGTCAGCTCCGCCCGACTTTAGCCTTTCCTTATTTGCTTCTTAATATTAAACAACGTTTTAAAAATTGCCTCCCTTTGTGTTGTCTCTCACGATCTCGTTGGCTTTAAATCTAAAAACCACATACTTTAGCCGATTTTATTCAAATTCTGGAGAATATATTATGTTCATGTTTATTAATTATTAACACTACATAATATCAGTGAAACTGAGTAGTATTAATTTATATAATGGTAATTGAATATAATATTAATTTGCGTTATATATTAATTCATACTAAATAAATATTTTGTTAAGTTTCCTATTGTCAGTTCTAACGAACAAAATGGATTGCTTTTTTAGTTTTATAAATAAAGATTGTTTAATTTTGTATACCTTAAACAATTTAAACATTTTTCTGAAAAAAAAATACAAATTTATTGCTTTACTAATGTAATTAAAATATTTAATTTTTCTACATAATATTAGTAAAATTAAGTTGTGTTAATTTATTTAATACTTATTTAATTTAATATGTGTTTGCGTTTTATATTAATTCATATTAAATAAATATTTTGTTAAGTTTCCTATTGTCAGTTCTAACGAACAAAATGGATTGCTTTAGTTATTCAGCACTCACAACAGAGCATAGCTGAGATGGTTAGAGTGCCGTAGAAGCAACCAGAAGGTCCGCTGTTCTACCCCCTGCAGCGGCGGATTTTGTAAAACAGAAATGGAAACTAGTGAAAATGTGGATCCTTTGCAACACTTTAAAATAACTTTTAAGTCTTTCAAAATAAAGCACATCCCTCCTATGACAACTCCATGTAAATTCATTGGAGAAGATCCCAATTTTCCGATTCATAAGATGAACATCTTTTTCACTTCTTTGGGTGCTCTCTTTTTGCTGGGATACGACGAAGTCGGCACGTTTGTTCTCCTCGTGGCTGCAATTTTTTTGATTATACAATTTTGACATTATTCAATATAGATTGTATTATATGATTGATTGAAGTTGGCAAGTTACATTGTTTCACTTGGAAGTAGCTCAAAATGAATGACATTATCATTACTCCTAAATCATGCATCCAAGCAAATTCATTCTAAATAGTTTCTCAAATAAAAATATTTTTGTCATCTAATGAAGTCTTTCAAAAGCACTTCCAAAAATGTAGTGTAATACTTATTCCCAGCAATAAAATGGAAGTATTTCCAAATGAATGAATGACAATTGCTTCCCAATCATTAATTCAAGATATATAGCTTCTCATATGCGAATAAATAAATTTTAAATTAGAATTTTCTCTATCAATATGATTAAGTTAAGCTTTTCATTTCATTTCTTATAGAAATTCCTTATAGAAAATGTAAAATAATCAAATATCGAAAAAATTAATTCTGTTGCGTTGTATGTTAAATGACTAATTGCGGTTTGTGTAATCGATTTTAATATGGGTCTTATGGGTAGAATAGAAATATCGATCTCATTTTGTATACTGAATAATGTAGGAGTCATAAAAATACTGTACTAATGGGTCTATGACGAAGGAACGATTATTATAAATTGAGAACATTTTTAGAATATAAAATGTTGGTGACATTTTTAAAATAAAGTTTTACAATTTTAAGTATTGTTAATTTTTGAATTGTTTGGGCAAAACACTAAGAAGGACATACTGAAAAGTATTTTAAATCGGAGAGAGAACTTAAGAATTGCGAAGAATTCTACAAGAGAAACAAAAACTGCCGCTGATCAGAATGTTCCAGAGAAATTTCTTTCAAAGAAAATACAACATGTACTCAAAAATTATATAACTTAAAACTAAATATATTTCTAAAACTATTTGTATTGTTTTTAAAATGTGCTAAAAAATTATTAAAATTAAATCGAAGATTCAGATTTCTTCCACTTCATTTTCATTAATTCAGAGAAATGGTTCATTAGAACTTTCACCACGTATCCAAAAGTGAATAACTTTCACCTATCAAAAAATGTCATGTAAGCATCGAACATGCAATGCTTCTAAGCACTCATTCGAACGAAGTGATTGTCCTTACATAACGCCATTTAGATTTTTTGCAAAAAATTTCAGAAAATAGCCCACAATCTCCTATAAAACCAGTTAAAATTTCAGGTTGGGATCATCATGGGAATTAAAACCAGTAAGGAAAGGCTAAAGTCGGGCGGGGCCGACTATACGATACACTCCACTTTCTATCGGAATACAATTCAACTCGGTAAAAAGTGAAAACGGGAAGAATTTTTGTATGTTTCCTTATCATAGGCTAATATGATCTGGTCCAATTTGTCAAATCGAAAAGAATATTTGTATCGGGGCTATATCCAAACATGGAATAAAGTGACTAACTTTCAAAATAAGTTCTTCCAGTTCAAATATAACGTTTTGTGGTCACTTCAAAGAAATTCGGAGAAAATTTGTGGTTTCTGGGGCGGAAAAAGTCTATCCGGGAGCGAAATATGTATTGGATCTATATGTAAATCTGAACCGATCTGACCCATTTTCACCATGGGTGTTTCTAGTTGAAATGTAAGATGTTTTGCCAATTTTGAAGAAAATCTGTTAAAATATGTGGTATCTAGAGCGGAAAAAGTCAAATTGGGAGCGAAATTTGTATGGGAGCTATATATAAATCTGAACCGATTTGACCTATTTTCATCATGGGCGTTTCTAGTTGAAATATAAGATAGTTTGCCAATTTTGAAGACAATCTGATACAATATGTGGTTTCTGGAGCGGAAAAAATCAAATCGGGAGAGAAATTTGTATGGGAGCTATATATAAATCTGAACCGATCTGACCCATTTTTACCACAGATGTTTCTAGTTGAACTATAAGATGTTTTGCCAATTTTGAAGAAAATCTGTTGAAATATGTGGTATCTAGAGTGAAAAGAGTCAAATCGGGAGTGAAATTCGTATGGGGGCTATATCTAAATCTGAACCGATTTTCTTCAAATTAAATAGCGTTCGTTCTTATCCCGAAAAACTTAGTTGTGCAAAGTTTCATTTGGTTCTGTGTACAATTGCTACCTGTATCGTGATTACAAGAATAGATGGACGGACAAACAGACAGAAAGACGGACGGACATCGCTAAATCGATTCAAAAAGTGATTCTAAGTCGATCGGTATAATTAACAATGGGTCTATCTCTCTTCCTTTTGGGTGTTACAAACAAATGCACAAAGACATAATACTCTCGTGGAGTGTATAAAAAGTGTTGCCTTCCTTAATGGGTTAGAAAATTCCGAAAAATCTGAATTAGGGGGGCGATTAATTATACAGTGTAATATAAATGCATCTTTAGTCAAATTTAACGAATATGGCAAAATGGATTGGCTGTAATAAGTTGAATCTGAATCTATGTAAACAAATCAGAAACTGATAATGAGCGGTGAAAATGTAATCCAGATCAGATGTAATATGAAGGATTTAAAACGAAAATATTGAAAATTGGTGGGACAGTTGTATTTGGAAACATTGACCCATATGGTCCAATTTTCGTGTAGGTATTCCGAGAGGAAATATAATATGATCTGGAAAATTGTATCGAGATCCAAGGCACTATGTAGGTTCTAGAGCTATAATACAGTAGAATGGGGGCCCAATATGTATGGGGGTTATACCAAAATATGGACCCAAATATTTGATTTTCATAGTATGTATTCTTAGTTGAAATATAATATAATATGCAAATTTTGATTAAAAAGTGGACGCTTATAGATCACTTTCAAAGTTGGTATTCTTTATTAAAATATAACATAACATAATCTGCAAAATTTTATCAAAATCCAATGTAAGATGTGATAATAGTGTAAACTGGGGGCTCACTTGTATGGGGGCTATACCAAAACATTGACCTATATAGCGAGTTTTCAAAATAGGTGTTTCTAGTCTAAATGTAACATTGTGTGGGAAATTTGATCAAGATCCGATGTAAAATGTGCATTTTAGAACAGTAATATTGTAAATCGAATGTACATTTGTATGGGGGCTATATAAAACCATGGACCCATTTGGTCCACATTCCGGTTAACTGTTTCTAGTTCAAATATAAGACGATCCTGAAAATTATATCATGATCCCATGCAAAATGAGTATTCTAGAGCAGTAATAGTGTAAATTATAGGTGTATTTGTATGGGGGCTATATCTAAATCTAAACCGATTTCATCCAAATTCAGCAGACGTACAGACAGACATCCTTAAATCGATTCAGCTGGTGATTCTAAGCCGATCCGTATCCGTACAGGGTTCATATTAGTACCAGCGGTCACATACGACAAATGAGAAGCGCTGATAAACAAAATATTCCACCGAACTAAGTCGACACACAATACACACGAGGTACAGTGAAGACGGGACATACCGTACAACAACAACCTTTGCATTGTTGCGAGAACATGCATAACATTGAATTGGCAAAGTGAGATTTTTAGTGTGTCGACTTAGTTCGGTGGAATATTTTGTTTATCAGCGCTTCTCATTTGTCGTATGTGACCGCTGGTACTAATATGAACGCTGATTTAAGTTAAAGACATACATTCGTTGCGAAAGTTCTGACGAGATGGGGTAGCGCCCATCGAAACTGCACAGTCAACTTTTAGCTGCAACAATAAAGGTCTCGCCTTTTTGCTAATTTTGGGTTCTGCTGAAGACTTCAGCACAACCTTTGGTCTTAAACCAAAATAAATGACAACACATACAACATAACAGACCAACAATACATACAAACAACAATTATATATATTTTTATAAATAGCGCAAAACTATTTGGGTTTTATTGAATTCATTTCAGCCTTATACAATATAAAATATCTTAAATCTAACAGTGGTAGTTTACATCCTAGCATACTATAGTATCTTTCAAGGACAATTTTCCCTAAAAAAATTATATAAAAAAGGAAGATCTTTCTTAAACTAAATGCTTACAAACTACTTAAAAACTATTATATACAAATTATTGGTTGGTATTGTATACCGTGTCGTCAATGTGCAAGGCCTTAAACCGTCTGTGGTAGAACAAGATGGTCTCATAGGATTCCATCAGAGCACATGACTCGCATGAGTTCCAGACAGGAAACCAAAATCGTCCCTTATAAATAGCGCGAAAAGTGAAACACTGAAGTAAGGGTTCAATCGTTGTGCCATCTACATTTCATTTTTTGTACCACCTTTGAAAAGTCGTTCGTGGTAGCCAAGACCTAATCCAAAAAATGAGAAAATTAAAAAAAAATGCAACAGATGTTATCAAAGTATTATTGGAAACTGGAATGTTTAGCAGGCAATGATGGTAAGATGGTGAACGGTTAAAAGTTTTGTGCCATCTACATTTCAGTATTTCAAATGGCATCCTCTGCATCTCTGGTTGTAAAGCTATGGCGATTGTATTTTGAGCGACACCTGCCGCCTGTTAGTAACATAGTTTGTCGATGCTCAATCACAATAAGAACATTATTATGATATGTCCTATAAAAATATCATGTTCAACAACCAGAACTTGTGTAGAGATTTGTCAGTGCCATATAGTGTCCAAATCGTTTTTATACCCTACACCACTACGTGGTCTAGGGTATTATAAGTTAGTTTCGCGCCAAGTGTTTGTAACACCAAGAAATAATCGAGCTAGACCCACCTTTAAGTATATAGAAAAATTGGGTAAGATTTGACATTTTCCGCTCTAAATTCCACATATTGTACCCGATTTTCTTTAAATTTTGCAGAACATCTTATAATTGAACTAGAAACACGTATGCAAAAATTGGGTAAGATCGGTTCAGATAAAGATATAGCCCCCATACATATGTCGCTCCCGATTTAACATTTTCCGCTCTAGAAACGACATATTGTACCCGATTTTCTTTAAATTTTGCAGAACATCTTATAATCCAACTAGAAACACGTATGCAAAAATTGGGTAAGATCGGTTCAGATTTAGATATAGCCCCCATACATATGCCGCTCCGGAATATTTAACCGATTTTGGCCAAATTTTACATATTATATTTCACCAATAAACGTTCCAGGTTTCAATATACCCCCATACAAATGTCCTTTCCGATTTAACATTTTTTGTCAAACACATACATTTACAGGATGCAAAAATCCTTCCCGATTTCAATTTTCTACCGAATTGAATTGTAATGTGATAGAAAGTCCGTCCGTCTTTAGCCTTTCCTTACTTGTTTGGGAGATGCCCATATGTCCATACTTTGGTATAACCCAAATGGGGCCCAATCTGATCTATTACAGCTCTAGAAACTACATCTTACATCGTATCTTCATCAAATTTTGCAGATCATGATATTTTTCAACTAGGAATACCTACCGTGAATGAGAAATATATAGGCCCATGTTTTGGACCAGGCCCAAAATGTTGTTATCGGCCCCCTTTTAAAATGTCGGTCCGATTTCATCTACACTCATAAAAAAGTTAACCCTATAATGAGTTTCATCTACACTCATAAAAAAGTTAATTATAATGAGTTAAAATTAACTAAAATTTAGGAAACCAAGTACATTTTTACTAAATATAAGTAGAATTTTGCTGAAAATTTCCTAAATCTAAGTAAATTTTTCCTAAAACTAAGTAATTTTTTACTAAATTTAAGTAAAATTTTCCTAAAATTAAGTAAATTTTTTCTAAATCTTAGTAAAATTTTGCTGAATTTTGTGTGAATTATCTCTTATAGAGGCCGGCAGGCCCGTGCGCAGGATTTTCACCCGGGGGGGGGTTGTTTTCATCTACACTCATAAAAAAGTTAACCCTATAATGAGTTTCATCTACACTCATAAAAAAGTTAATTATAATGAGTTAAAATTAACTAAAATTTAGGAAACCAAGTACATTTTTACTAAATATAAGTAGAATTTTGCTGAAAATTTCCTAAATCTAAGTAAATTTTTCCTAAAACTAAGTAATTTTTTACTAAATTTAAGTAAAATTTTCCTAAAATTAAGTAAATTTTTTCTAAATCTTAGTAAAATTTTGCTGAATTTTGTGTGAATTATCTCTTATAGAGGCCGGCAGGCCCGTGCGCAGGATTTTCACCCGGGGGGGGGTTGTTTTCATCTACACTCATAAAAAAGTTAACCCTATAATGAGTTTCATCTACACTCATAAAAAAGTTAATTATAATGAGTTAAAATTAACTAAAATTTAGGAAACCAAGTACATTTTTACTAAATATAAGTAGAATTTTGCTGAAAATTTCCTAAATCTAAGTAAATTTTTCCTAAAACCAAGTAATTTTTTACTAAATTTAAGTAAAATTTTCCTAAAATTAAGTAAATTTTTTCTAAATCTTAGTAAAATTTTGCTGAAAATTTCCTAAAACTAAGTAAATGTTTACTCAAATCAAGTAAATATTTACTCTAACTGAGGACAATTTTGCAGATTTTTTCCTCAAAACGAGTAAATTTTTACTTGAACTGAGGAAAATTTTATTTTATATTTTATACAAGGAAAAAGGTTCAATTTAACTAAAAAAGCAATCAAATAGTTTTGCTTCAGAGTATACAAAACTGCGAAGGCAAGATAGGCGCCTTCGCAGTGGTTGTTTAGAATAATTCATAAAGTATTTAAGAAATAAGTCTCTGAAACGAACGAGAATTGCTGCTTAGATTAATATTCAAGAATTTTCTTAACAATTTCAAATGTTTTTTATAAGTTCATTACTTAAATGTATGAAGAACTCTGCAAAAATTTCAGTAAACATTTAACTTCATTTTACGAAAAAAACACATTTTTAAGGAAAAATTTCCTAAATGGAATTTTTCCATACAAAAAAAATTTTATTAGATCCAAAGAGATGTATTTAAGTAAGTCTACTACCCTTTTTCTAGTAAATGAACTATTTACTATGGCTTTGAAAGAAGGAAACTTTACTCATACTTAGTTAATTTTCCAACTTGCTGTTTTTAGCAATATATGTGATACGCATATTGTCCCAAGATAATATACAAGAAAGTTCGAGCTAAAATCGCTTATTAACGTTTATCTATTTTTATATTTTAACAGCCAATTTTAGCAGACTGCAAACTCTTTAGCAGTGTGAATGGTGATGTAAGATTGCAGAAAACTGCTGTTATGCCAAAAAAACGGAAACAGTCTGCTGATAGACATGTCAATCGCTGCTTTCATTAACAGACTTGTTCTCGAAGTGTATAACTTTTTTTAATACTTGATTGAAATTACATACATACATATCGCGGGCTTATATTCATAAGTGGCTATGAACAAAAACATAACTTTTCAGGAGTGCGAAAAAACTGATTTTCTCCTTAATTTGAAGAGAAATTATTAATCATTCTTCTACAGTTTAATCTAAAAAGGAATACTAATTGCTACGATTAAAAAGTTTTCGAAATTTCCTATTATTCGCGGTTTCATGGTTCATAGCCACTTTTGTATGTGTAAAATTGAGCACTATGAATGTTGAAATAACAATACGATTTATTGTAAACACTATAACTTTTTTCATCAAATCTTGGCAATGTTGTAAAGAAAACACGTTTTCTGTGGTGTACACAGCGAATTTAAAGATTCATGCTTCATCCGTCAGTCGCGAAAATCGCTGCAATTGATGAAAAATCCAAAATTCGTCATTGCAATTCCTTATATTTAACTTTCTTCATTCATAATTCTGAAACTTTTCATGCACAAATATTCCCCATGAAGTCAGCAACCACATGCCAAAGAAATATTTTGGTATTCTCAATATAATAAAAAGTTACGCCGGCTTTTCTAAATATACTTTTCACAATTTTTGACTTTACAGCCACCATTTTTCCTAGTTTAGCCTGATAACTGGGGAATCAAAATGCTATTAACGCGAAATGATGGAATTTGATAGTACGATATGCTCTAAATCCAGAAAAATGATTTAAACAAAATCGTTGTAGCGAATTATAACCTTCGGTTTTATGCTGCTCCATTGTTGAACTATTTTATTTCTATTATTTTTATGTTCATAGCCACTTATGCAGTCGCAAACTTACGTGCGAGGGGATAGCCAAATCAGAAAATTAAAAAAATGGCTTTAGAAAAGAATATTTTCCAAATTTATATGACAGATGACATCCAAATCTGAGAATAGTTTGGCATCAAAAACTCATTTTCGAGAAAATGGTTCATAAGCCCTCGATATATATTTTGAAGAAATATTACACAAAAAACGATCAAATTTCTCGGCGATAAAATCTTCAGTCCCGCATTTTTTCTATGATTGGAAATACTTTTTGACAAAGTATGGGTCTAAATAGGATGTCTAAAGAGTTTTGGGGTTTTTAATTTATATATGACATGAGTAACAGGATGTTTACTCAAAATATTTATACGCATATTCCGATTAAATAAAAAATATTTGGAAATGTTTCTTCATTTTTATAATCCTAAATATGTATAAGTTCGAATTACAAGTACAGTTTTTTGTATTCGATGAAATGCAAGAAGAAACAACTAGAGATTTTATTTTCAAAAAACCAAATAATTGGTATTTTAGAGTTACGTTTTCCTACGTAGATCCAAGTTACTGAATTTGTTGTTTCTCTTTTGAATAATACTTGTTACATATGTACTCTACAAGCATCAAGCAAATTATTTGCTTTTATTAAGAATATTTTAGATTTTATTATGATATCATAGTGATTCTTATCTACACTTTTTTAAATTTGTTATTAAATTTCCAAACTTATATTGCAGTACACAATTAAAACTTCATAAGATATAGCTTTAATTGAATGTCAAGAAGTGGTATCGGTAATAAAAATGAAAATGTTCCGAACAGTTTGGTGTCCATTAGCGAAATGAGCATTACACAATCTTGAAATTGGCACAATTCGTTTAGTTTGTTTGTATTTTTCATAACCTCTGTCCGAAATTCAAGAAAGTGTCCACAATTTTTGTGTAATTTCTCGTGTTTTCATGATTTTACTGCAAAATTACCATTTCAGACGAGTTATTTTAAAAAGACCTTAAAAATTCTATATTTTATTGATTCAGAAAGTCTAGAAGGTTTTAAAAAGTATATGTTCGAAACCTCTCTAGGGGGGGTTTGAACCCCCAAAACCCCCCCTGCGCACGGCCCTGTTGAGCCAGGACAATATACCAGTTCAAAACTTAACTTAAAAAAAATAATAATAATAAAAATAAAAATAACTGTTTAACAGTTTCCAAGTAAAATGAAGTCGTTTCTTGTGAAATTTATGTGTGTTTTAAGGGCCAAACTTTCATTCATATAAGTCGTATTTTATTAGCAACTCGCTAATTCCAATAACTTATACTTATTAAATATTGATTACAGACCAAAAAAATACAAACGAAAAAACTAAAACAAATGAGCGTTGGCACGGCAGAAGTATTGCTGGGTAACTATACCTGCATATACACATACTTACATATGCAACTCAATGAGATGCTTGTAAAATAGCATGTGTACTTTATTACTTGGTGCGATTTTTTTTAACGTATATTCGGCAAGTGAGTTCTGATTCTCGTTATTTTGTGAGAATCACTTCCTTAAATAGGCCGGGTTTGATGTTTAAAAGTCGCTGCGAAGCCACTTGACAAAACCTTTGACAGGGTGGAAATTGTAATAGTGCTAGCCACGCTAATAAATGTCACCATACCATTTGTAAATAAATTAGCATTCTATTAAATATAGATGCAAAATGGTCTTGAGCCAGTACAATATCCCAGTTCAAATCAACGATTTTTAAAATATTAAATTTGATTTAATTTATAAAAAGCTGCTAACTAAGGGAATTTTGAATTTCCGATTTGCACTAAGAAGTGAAAGGAAAAGAGGTTTGGGAAATGTAAAAAATAAATAATTGCAAAACACACATTATTCAATTGTTTGTATCCACAGTTCAACATGAATTATCTTCGAAAAACACTATGCAACAGAAATTTTGCCGAAGGAATGTATATAACCTTTTCTGATGTATTTTGGCTTTCTAGACTCGAAAACTATATTAAAGATTTCTATGGATACATTTTTTAAAATTTTGTACTACAATTCCAATTTTCACCAAAGCTAACTTTATTTTGGAAATATAGGTCCGATCATAATTTACTTTCACATAGAAGCAGTGGTTCTGGAACAGTCTTCAAAAAATCGGGAAAAAATATTTTTTCTTTCTATAGCTAGCATTCTACTGCAGAAACGAAAAACAGTAAATCACTGTTTCTATGTGATAGTAATATTTTCAATTTTTTAAATATTTTTCAATGCAAATAACAACATTTATGCGGACAAATCAATCTTTTTAAGTGGCTTCAATTAATATTTCGATTAAATAAAATCCACTTGCGTCTAGCTGCTTTGCTCCACTTTTCAACCAGATCATTAAAAATCGTTACTAACCTTTTAACCTTTTTTATTATATATATATATATATATATATATATATATATATATATATATATATATATATATATATATTACATATATATATTTCAACATTTTCCCTCAGGGCCGAATTCTCCCATTTGAAATTTCTTGATAAGATGTTTCGTTATGTTTCGCGTCCATATAGGAATCAACACACTTTTACCACTTTTATCGTTTTTAGAATGTTGGCCCTAAAAGTACGATTTTGGAGAAATATTCATATTGTGCGTGTATGCAAAGACAGACGAGTGTAACCACTGAATTTCAAGATTCTACCTACAGCCGTTTGTGTGGTTCCAATTTTATCCCGTTTTAATCCTAAAGGTATGAATATCGAAAGATATCTTTATTTTTCGTGTCTACGCACTCACAGCAATGTATGCACAGAATTTCACTATTGCAACTGCAACCGTTTGCTTGGCCCCATTTTCCGCCTAAAAGTACAAATTTCGAAAAATCCTTTATGTTTCGCGTCTACACAGCCAGATAAAAGCAAACGCCGAATTTCATGATTTTATCTTCAGCTGTTTGATTGGTACCTTTTTTATGTCTCTTCTCCAATTGTATCCCTTAATAGTAAACATTTCGTAAAATCTCTTTATTTTACGTGTCTACGTAATTATACATTGTACACACCGAACTTCATGTTTCTAGCTGTTGTCGTATCTTTGGTATCATTTGTATCCCTTTCGTCCCATTTCACCCGCTAAATAGCCGCAGCGCCCATACAACCCAAATTTTACTTTAACACCAATGGCATACAATTATCTTTGCATAAAGTCAGTTTTCATTTGAAGTTTTATAATCGATAATTTTATTTCAATTTAATGTTCTACCAGATCTTCTGAATTGAGCTATAATATATTTCGCCAAGTTCATTCGCTTTCTAACAGATAATTCGCATCTTTCGTTGTCAATATTTTAAAAAGCGTCGTAAAGGTTAATATGCTTCAACTGAAATAATGTTATTATCACAAATGTTAACCAATTGATCACATTTAGGCTCGCGAACATACTGAACTCCCATCAATGCTTGTCTTCCTACATCTAAAAAATAACTACAAGACATAGTTAAAATTTTAAATATGTATATGTTTAATTTATTAACATTGGGCTTAAATCTGTATATGGTTATTCTCTAAATTAATCACAACTCGATAATATGTTATACATACATTATGTGGTACGATAAAAACGAAAAAAAAAAACAAAACAAACAACATTATAAATATATTTAATCGTAAAAAAGTAGCAAAATATATATGTACATATACTAAATCTAAGCACACTGCGGTTGAGTCGGTTGCGTATGTGTTTGTGTCTGTGCATCGCACTGACGATGGATGCGATAACCCAAATAAGCATCGAATGCATAGAAACTGAAGGCGAGGAAGGCAAAAAACTGAAATGGAAAAAATAAGCATTTAAATTAGTATATGTTTACGAAATATTATTATCGTTTGAAACGAAGCCACTTCTAACACATATTTGAATATCCATATCCGTATAAGGGACATTTACAACCTCTATTAGTGTTGCCAACACTTCCGTTTTATGATCGGTCAAAATTGTCATCGTATCGAAGTTAATAATTTCAATCGGAACTGAATTTTACTATGTTCAGCAGATTAATATGCATAGTTTTAATGATTAGGTGGATGTACTAACAACTACACCATGCATTGCATTCCAAAGATGGCCACGTACAATTTCATCGCCTTTGGAGGCTAATGTTTCTTTGCGCAAATTATGTGATAGTATACAATAATAATAAATGACAGTTATTTTACAGTAGTTGTAGACCATACAAATTTCTTCATTAATATATGAAATTTTACATCGTTTAGAAATGAAAATATATTTGATAAACATACACATACATTTTTTCGTTAATATGTGAATCTTTTCATTGGCTGAAAACAAGAATACTTTTGACAATTATTTTCGTTGATGTGTGAATTTCTACATCAATTAAAAAAACAAGTAAGGAAAGGCTAAATTCGGACGGGGCCGACAACATAGTACCCTGCTTATATACCTCGCTTTGAATACTAAACCCAGGTGTTTCGTGTAGTTCATATTAATTATATACTATAAACTCATGTTTAGAAAAAATTAACAAATATTCTAAATAATAAGGAAATTGATCCAATTTTCCTGTAGATATTCTGAGTAAAATAAATATAACATCTGGAATAAGTAAGGAAAGGCTAAAGTCGAGCGGGGCCGACTATATAATACCCTACACCACTCCCTGTGTATATACCTCGCCTTGATTACTAAACCCAGGTATTTCATGGGAGCAATTTTTGTTGGTTCATATAAATTATACAGTTACTATAAATTCAGCTTTAGTTAAATTTAATGACTATGGTAATAATAAAGTAATTGATCCACTTTTCCAGCAGATATTCCGAGAAAAGTAAATAAAACATGATAAATGGGAAAAATTAATCATCTTGATCAATGATAAATACAGCGGTAATAGGATAAATCAGACGAACATTTGTAGGGGGCCTATAACAACACTTGAGGCCTGTGCCAAAACATGGGCCTATATATTTCTCATTCACGGTAGATATTCCTAAAGTATGGACATATTGGCTTCTCCCCAACAAGTATGGAAAGGCTAAAGACGGACAGAGCCGACTATATGGTACACCCCACTATCTATCTCACTACAATTCAATTCGGTAAAAAAGTGAAATCGGGAAGGATTTCTGAATCCTGTAAATGTATGTGTTTGACAAAAAATGTTAAATCGGAAATGACATTTGCATGGGGGTATATTGAAACATGGAACGATGTGACCCGCTTTCCCCATATATGTTTATTGGTGAAATATAATATGTAAAGTTTGACCTAAATCGGTTAAAGATTCGGGAGCAACATTTGTTTTGGGGATATATCCAAATCTGAACCGATCTTACCCACCTTCACCGTAGGTGTTTTTAGATGGATTATAAGATGTTATGCCAATTTTAAAGAAAATCGGGTACAATATGTGGTTTCTAGAGCGGAAAAAGTCATATCGGGAGCGACATTTGATGGGGGCTATATCTAAATCTGAACCGATCTTACCCACTTTCAGCATACGTATTTCAAGTTCAATTATAAGATGTTGTGCCAATTTTCAAGAAAATCGGGAAAAATATGCGGTTTCTAAAGCGGAAAAAGTCAAATCGGGAGCGACATTTGTATGGGGGCTATATCTAAATCTGAGCCGATCTTACCCACTTTCACCATAGGTATTTTTAGATAGATTATAAAATGTTGTGCCAATTTTAAAGAAAATCGGGTACAATATGTGATTTCTAAAGCGGAAAAAGTCAAATCGGGAGCGATATTTGTATGGGCGCTATATCTAAATCTGAACCGATCTTACTTACTTTTAGCGCACGTGATTCTAGTTCAATTATAAGATGTTGTGCCAATTTTCAAGAAAATCGGGGAAAATATGCGGTTTCTAAAGCTGAAAAAGTCAAATCGGGAGAGACATTAGTATGGGGGCTATATCTAAATCTGAACCGATTTTCTCCAAATTCTGTACCGATCGTCCATGGCCAAAAAAAGTAACTTCTGCCAAATTTCATGATATTCGGACAGCAATTGCGACCTGTAGAGTGCGAACAAGCATAGATGGGCAGCAGTCGGACCAACGGACGGACGGACAGACAGACATCGGTAAATCGATTCAACTGCTGATTCTAAGCCGATCCGTATACTTAAAGGTGGGTCTAGCTCCAGTATTTCTTGGTGTTACAAACATTTGGCGGAAAACTAACTTATAATGCCCTAGTCCACGAAGTGGTGTAGGGTATAAAAATTGTTCAAGATCCAATGATAAATACAGATTATACAACGTTAATAGGATGAATCGGACGGACACTTGGGGCCTGTGAAAAAAGCATCATTCACGGTAGGTATTCCTAGTTGAAAAATATCATGATCTGCAACAATTGATCAAAATCCGATGTAAGATGTAGTATAACCTTTTGGGATATACCAAAGTATGGATATATTTGACTTTCATAGTATATGTTCTTAGTTGAAATATAATAAAATCTGCAAAATTTTAAAAACTTTCCATGTAAAATGTGAATCATTTGTAAGAGCGCTACTTTAAAAAGTGGACCCTTACAGATTACTTTCAACATGATCTTCAAAATTGTATCGAGATCCAATGTAAGATGTGGGTTCTAGAGCGATAATAGTGTAAACATTTGTATGGGGGCTATATCAAAACATTGACACCTATATAACTGGCTTTCAAAATAGGTGTTTCCGATGTAAAATGTGCATTCTAGAGCATTAACATTTTAAATCGGTGGTACATTTGTATGGGGGCTATATCAAAACATGGACCATGTCGTCCACTTTACCATTAGCTTTTTATACCCTACACCACTTCGTGGACTAGGGTATTATAAGTTAGTTTCGCGCCAAATGTTTGTAACACCAAGAAATAATCGAGCTAGACCCACCTTTAAGTATACCGATCGGCTTAGAATCACCAGCTGAGTCGACTTAACGATGTATGTCTGTCCGTCTGCTGTCCATCTAAGCTTGTTCGCACTCTACAGGTCGCATTTGTTGTCCGATTCTCATGAAACTTGGCAGAAGTTATTTTTTCTGGCCAGGGACCATCGGTATTGAATTTGAAGGAAATCGGTTCAGAGTTAGATATAGCCCGATTTGACTTTTCTACGCTTTAGAAACCACATATTGTACCCGATTTTCTTTAAATTGGCACAACATCTTATAATCCAACTAGAAACGCCTATGCAGAAACTTGGTAAGATCGGTTCAGATTTAGGTATAGCCCCATACAAATGTCGCACCCGATTTGACTTTTTCCGCTCTAGAAACCACATATTGTACCCGATTTTCTTTAAAATTGGCACAACATCTTATAATCCAACTAGAAACACCTATGCAAAAATTGGGTAAGATCGGTTCAGATTTAGATGTAGCCCCCATACAAATGTCGCACCCGATTTGACTTTTGCCGCTTTAAAAGCCACATATCATACTCGATTATTTTTAATTAGGCACAACATCTAAGCCGATCTGTATAATAAACGTTGGGTCTAACTCGTTTCCTTTTGGGTGTTACAAAGAAATTCACAAAGACATAATACTCTTGTGGAGTGTATAAAAACGATGGTGAAAGTGGGTAAGATCGGTTCAGATTTAAATATAGCCCAAATACAAATGTTGCTCCCAAAAGTTTCACCGATTTTGGCCAAACTATACGTTTTATATATCACCTATTTCGTTCCATTTTTCAATATATCCTCATACAAATGTCCTTTCCGATTTAAAATTTTTTCAACCACATACATTTACAGGATACAAAAACCTTCCCGTTTTCACTACTTCACCGAATTGAATTGTATTCGGTAAAAATTGGAGTGTATCAAAGAGTCGGCCCGCCCGACTTTAGCCTTTCCTTACTTTTTTTCTGAATTAATAGACCCATGGAAGTACTTTAAATAAAATTTTTTATTCTTGTCTTAGAATAACTCATTGGTAGAAATATTGGGCGTTTATATTGATTTTTTGCGGGTTTTCAAGGTGACAGTTAAAAATTCATATTTCTTGGAAACATTTTGTAAGAGGTGTAATAAAAAATAAATAGGAGGAATCATGGCTAAATGAAATGATTTCGAATGATGGCTAAATGATGAATAACGGACGGAAAATGACGACACTGACTCCATTTTGTAAAATAATTTAATGCAGGCGATGGTTTTCACAGCCAAAATGTTCAAACACTTTTTACAAAAGATGAGCGCTGCGGCGTCAATTTCATTCCGATGTTCATCATTTAGGCATCATTCGAAAGGTATTGAATGCAGCTATTTATTTTTTTTGTTTATACTGAATGCTTAAAGACATACTTCATTAGTCTAGCTCGTTATATTATGAAAATATTTAAAAACTCATTCACGAATTTTACTATTATCATTTGTAAAACTACCATAATTGCGAACTGAAAGCCATAAGTCACGTAGAATAATTTTGTGACTCGATTTGGATATGCCATCTGTCTGTCTATATTCTGACAATCAAATTACAAAATAATATCAATTTGGTAATTCAATAAAACATGCCACATTTCACAGAAGTGGACATTTTGACCGACCAGAAAACATAAATCACACAGTGTTCCTTCCAAACCGACTGTGTTTTTTTTGCAAGTGTCCATATATAAATATGTTATATACTTACTGTTGCCACTGTATATGCTAGCACGTCCAAAGATATACTGACACAGCCAGCAATGAAGCAGGTGCACGCCAGGAAGACATTCACGTACAATTCATATTTTACGGCGTTGAATGTTAAGAATTTGCGTTGCCATACTTGGAAGAGGCGAGCGAGCAGCATAAATCCCGTACAAATGAAGGCGAGCACCACGATAACGATGTAGAAGAAGCCACGAAAATTGTGTAATTGCACAAAACTGCAAACGATGCACAGGAATCCAAGGAAACAGCAAAACTGGGTTCAAGTAGACGGGGTAGTCAGTAATTCCAATTGAGTTGTCAATGGATTGATAGCGTATCCAGCAAAAGCACATGAAATAACAAAGTGGACAATATGTTAATTAAAAAGATAAAATTAAACATTTTTTAGTATCATCTAATTTTTACTATCATCACTATTTATCTGCACAGATTGCATAATTTTTTTCCTGTAAAAATGCGTTTTTTGTAGTCTAAATATTAATATCGTTTATATAATACTTGCAATGCTCGCTACTTCGCACGCGGAAAAGCCAGTTATTTGTTATGCATAATATTTAAGCACATTTTTGACGATTTCTGCTTTGGCAAGTACATTTATCCTATTTCACTCTTTTTTTCATCCTACTATTTCACTCATTTTATCCGTGTTTAAAAAGTTTTCTAGAATTGCTTCAGAAACCCTGGTAGAGAAAGTTGAAATAAATGTAATTGCAACCGCGAATTGTGGTTGTTTGCCACAATTGCAGCTTTTTTGCGACTGACTACATTTATGTTACAACCGGCATTGGTTTTCAATACAAATGCAAAAAATCAGTCGGATCCGTTGGATAGATCGCGAGAAAATTCCAAAACAAAAATGTCATGCATACAAAATCATTTTAGTCATATCTCCAGCGAAAATGAAAATTTTGCAAAAATATTCAATTTGTGTGTTTTGTTGTTACCGTGGTCTACCAAGATACCCACATTATTTGTCGAAAATCATCGATTTTTGTTGGATAAGTTGGTGTCTACTTTTGCAATTTAAGCGGAAGAGCTTTATTTAAAACTTTGGCTACCCCCACTAAAATTTTCCGCCAATTTTTTTCGTTGAACTTTTTAACAAAGGGTTATTTTTTACCTATTATCTTTTTGGCAACACTGGTTTAAACAGCTGACGCACGTTTTGTGTTTTGTTCCACTGTCAAACATCTTCAGTTTGGTCTATAATTTAACCATGGATCGTCTTACAAACGAACAACGCTTGCAAGTTATTGAATTTTATTATAAATATTTAAATATTTATTATAAATATATAATAAAATGCGTGCTCTGTTAAGAAAGTTCAAGAAATCCGAAGATCCACTTTTTTACAGAAAAATTGTGTTCAGCGACGAAGCTCATTTTTGGCTCAATGGGTACGTAAATAGGCAGAATTGTCGATTTTGGAGTGAATATCAGCCAGAAGCATTGCAAGAGCTACCAATGCATTCAGAAAAAGTCACAGTTTGGTGCGGTTTATGGGCTGGTGGCATCATTGGACCGTACTTCTTCAAAGATGATGCGAATCGTAATGTAACTGTGAATGGTGAGCGCTACCTTGAGATGATATCCAACTTTTTTTTTGCCCAAAATGCAAGAGCTTGACATGCATGACATGTGATTTCAGCAAGACGGTGCCACATGCCACACAGCACGCGCAACAATGGCCTTATTGAGAGGCGATTTTATTTCACGTTCGGGACCGGCCAATTAGCCGCCTAGATCGTGCGATTTAATGCCTTTAGACTATTTTTTGTGGGGCTATGTTAAAGCTCATGTCTATACAGACAAGCCCGCTTCAATTGACGCATTGGAAGACAACATTGAAGCATTTATTCGTGAGATACCGGCCGAAATGTTGGAAAGAGTATGCCAAAATTGGACTAAACGGATGGACCATTTGAGGCGCAGTCAAGGTCAACATTTGCATGAAATAATATTCAAACATTAAATTATATGGACCGTACTATCGTTTCAAAAAAATATTTCATGTATTTTTCTGAATTTTATGTGTTTTTTGAAAAACTTTCCTATAACTTTTAAAAAATCACCCTTTACTTAAATGTCCTTTTTTGAAAGGACTTTTCTTGATTTTCTCAAAAAAGGACCAAATTTACCCATAAAGAGAGGAGCTGGAGGATTCAAATATTCCACGTAAAAGATCCTCATACAATTCCACAACATAGTTCTGACAATAAAAATTCTCTCAGACATTAACGTATAGGGTGCTGAAAAAGTCGCGAATGATTTTAAAAAATTAATAACTCTTCTATTTATTTTTCCCTCATTTTATACCTTCCGTGTGTAACACCTTAAAATATTCGTCGGAGACCCCATAAAGTATATATATTCTGGGTCGTGGTAAAATTCTAAGACGATATAGCCATGTCCGTCTGTCTGTTGAAAGCACACTAGCTTCCGAACGAAATGAGCTAGGAGGTTCAAATTTTCCCCAAAATGTATCTTATGGTAGCAGATCGGTTGGGATTAAAAGTGGGCGAAAGCGGCCCAGAGGGAAAATTTTTTCCCTAACAAGGACTGAAAATACCCCTAATAACCCCTAATATTTAAGTATTTAAGCATGTTTATTCAATATTTCTGCTTATAAAGGGTGATTTTTTAAGAGCTTGATAACTTTTTTTTAAAAAAAAACGCATAAAATTTGCAAAATCTCATCGGTTCTTTATTTGAAACGTTAGATTGGTCCATGACATTTACTTTTTGAAGATAATTTCATTTAAATGTTGACCGCGGCTGCGTCTTAGGTGGTCCATTCGGAAAGTCCAATTTTGGGCAACTTTTTCGAGCATTTCGGCCGGAATAGCCCGAATTTCTTCGGAAATGTTGTCTTCCAAAGCTGGAATAGTTGCTGGCTTATTTCTGTAGACTTTAGACTTGACGTAGCCCCACAAAAAATAGTCTAAAGGCGTCAAATCGCATGATCTTGGTGGCCAACTTACCGGTCCATTTCTTGAGATGAATTGTTCTCCGAAGTTTTCCCTCAAAATGGCCATAGAATCGCGAGCTGTGTGGCATGTAGCGCCATCTTGTTGAAACCACATGTCAACCAAGTTCAGTTCTTCCATTTTGGGCAAAAAAAAGTTGGATATCATCTCACGGTAGCGCTCACCATTCACAGTTACGTTACGATTCGCATCATCTTTGAAGAAGTACGGTCCAATGATGCCACCAGCCCATAAACCGCACCAAACTGTGACTTTTTCTTTATGCATTGGTAGCTCTTGCAATGCTTCTGGCTGATATTCACTCCAAAATCGACAATTCTGCCTATTTACGTACCCATTGAGCCAAAAATGAGCTTCGTCGCTGAACACAATTTCTTTCTTTCTGAACTTTCTTAACAGAGCACGCATTTTGATAATAAAATTCAATGATTTGCAAGCGTTGCTCGTTAGTAAGTCTATTCATGATGAAATGTCAAAGCATACTGAGCATCTTTCTCTTTGACACCATGTCTGAAATCCCACGTGATCTGTCAAATACTAATGCATGAAAATCCTAACCTCAAAAAAATCACTCTTTATTTACTTGATATTGGGAATGCGCTTCCCCTTATAAAAAAACGTGCACCATAAAGTGATTCTTATTCGTAAGGGGTGAAATGGGGATAAAAGGGATAAAAATGGTACCTATCAAACGACAGCAGCTAGAAGCACGAAATTCGGATTGTACATTCATCTAACTGAGTAGATACATAATATAAAAGTATTTTTTCCAAAATCGTATTTTTAAGGGGATAAAATGGAAACAGAGGGATAAAAATGGTACCAACCAAACGGCTGCCCCTAGAATAATCAAATTCGGTGTATACATTTCTCTGATTGCGTAGACACGTAAAATAAACGGATTTTTCGAAATTCGTACATTTTGGGGATAAAATGGAAAAGGGGATAAAAATAGTACCCACCAAATGATCGCAGCTAGAATCATTCGGAGTATACATTTCTCTGACACGAAAAATAAAAGGTTATTTTCAAATTCGTACTTTCAAGGGATTCAATGGGAGCAGATGGATAAAAATGGTACCAACTAAAAGCCTACAGCTAGAATGATGAAATTCGATGTACATCCCTCTAATTGTACAGACACGTTAAATACATAGATTTTCGAAAGTTGTACTCTTAAGGGGGCAAAATGCAAAAACGGGGATACAAATTGTACAAACAAAATGGCCGCAGATAGAATCATGCAATTCGATGTATACATTCCTCAGACTGCATAGTCACGTAAAATATATATATCGTAAAATTTGTTTTCCAAATTCGTACTTTATTTTGTTGCTTTTACGACAAAAAATGGTAGAATCATGAATCTGCGTACGAGAGAGAGAAGGTATTTTCAAAATTTATACTTTTGAAGTTAAAATCGAATGGAAATGCAAACAACCAAACGACTGTACCTGAAAATACATTCTCTATCTCCCAATATTTAGGGTATTTATGATTGCTGCCTTATATTCACTTTATGAATTGAAGTATTATTTCCATTATATATAGGGTCCGCCAAATAACTCTTTTTTTTTTTGAAAACGCTATAAAAACTACTGAATATTTTCTCAAATGGGACAAAAATGGATAAAATATGGTACTAATGATACTACAACAGGTAGAATCATTATCTTCGGTGTGTACATCCCTCTAATTGCATAGACACGTAAAATAGAGGTGTCTACTTTCATCTGATTGCTAAGATGCGAAATAAAAAGGATTTTTTTGGAAATTTGTACTTTTAGCCGGATATTGGGGAGAATGGGGATAAAAATGGTACCAATCAAACGGCTGCAGCTAAAATCATGAAATTAGGTGTATACATTCCACTCTGAAACATATTGGTTCTTCAATATTAGAGCTTTTGCAAATAGGAAAAATCGGGCTTCAGGGAAATTGTTTCTACCTAATAATATTTAAGGCACATTTTTCAAGATTTCTGACTAATAATTATTAGAGTGGCTTCTTTTGTGAGGAAGGAAAAAATGTTGTTGATGTTACCGACTAAAATGAAAGAATGGTTTGTTTTATGTATTCTCCCAAAATATTTCGCTTTTATCATTGTCCGTTCGTGAGCTGAACGCGTTCAAAATAACCTCCATAAATCAGGGTTTTCTTGAAAAGAATTCACGATGACAATGGTATTGAGAAAAAAGAGCTAGAAATTAACATTATCAAACCATATTAAACACTTGCAATATGTCCCAGTATAAAGGACAGATTTATAATATTTTAGTGCAATTTTTGATGAATTTTTTATAAAAACCGTAATAACTTCCGCATATTTAGTTCGATGTATGTTTTTAGGGGCTCGTTGGAGAGGTATTAATAACCAATTGCAATTTTTAGAATTTTCTAACCCATTAAGGGCCGTACATTTTTTTCATACTGTTAATACTCAGTGGGTTAAATGTGAAGTAAAATCGGACATATGGGGTTATTTGCATGGTAAACACATTATAGTCTTACATAAAGATAATTTTTGGAAAGAAATTCAATTATTTCAAAATTTCCCCCTTAAAAATTAGAACATGAATAATTTACATAAACATTTTAAAGGGGAAAAATCTTAAAGTAACATAGATAGTCGAAAGAAATTTAAAGTATATTTAGAAGATTTTTCTCCTATTTCATTTGATACCCATATCGCCATTGTATGACACGCAAAAGTGCAAAAATAAATTATTGAAACATTTACATCCTTTGGAAATTACAAGTCCTGTTAAAAGACAAACGACCACGAAATAAAACAACTGAGTATGAGTTTTCCTATTAGTGACCTATAGTTTCACTTCTATATAATCTCGTTCTTGGAAGGGAAGTTATGTCGCACCATTTTATGGTAACATCTTATGTGAAGTTTTCCTCCCAATTTATCCATTGAAAGACCAAAATTTCAGATGTTTTTTCAAAAATTAGCTTTTGTAAGACTAGAATGCAAGAAAGTGTTTACGATGCAAATAACCCCATATTTCAGTTTTTACATCACATTTAACCCATTGAGAACATACAGTAAGAAAAAAATAGTCAGCCCTTTATGGGTTAGGAAGTTCTAAAAATTGCATTGGAGATCAATACCTCTTCAACGAACCAACAAAAAGACAAATCGAACTAAAAATATGGAAGTTATTGCGGTTTTTATAAAAGATGCAACAAAAATTGCACAAAAATGTTACAATTCTACCTTCTATTCTGGGTTAGAATGCAAGTTTTTGATATGGTTTGATAAGGCTCGGGCCAGATTTTAATTTCTAGCAGGTTTTTCTAAATATCATTCTCACCGTGAACTTTATTCAAGAAAACCCAGCTCACGAACGGACAATAATAAAAGCGAAATATTTTGGGAGAACACTTAAAACAAAGCTATCTTTCATTTCAGTCGGCAACATCCACAACATTTATTTTGAAGCCACTCTAGTAATTATATTAATTATTATATAGTAGAGGACTATTTATATTATAATAATGAAGAATCACAATATTCCTAATATGGTAGTGCACTTCTGTGTAATGTCGACAGCCTCTAATGTATCGATAATACTGTGGAATACACTTCGTGGTGGAGGGTATATAAGATTCGGCCCGGCCGAACTTAACGCCATTCTACTTGTTCTTTTTAGGACTTGTAAAATAAATCTGAGAGATTAATCATGGAAAGTTACAACGTTATCCAACGAACCAAAATCATAGAATTTTTTTTTGAACATCATCGATCAATAATTCAAACTCAACGAGCCTATCGTCGTCATTTTAATGTGCGGAATTCACCCTCCGAATCAATGATTTGAAGCGATTTCGGGAACAAGGCTCAGTGAGGGATCTTCCACGAAGCGGACGATAGGATCGCTATTCTGTTCCATTCAAAAAGTCTTAATTTGTTGGACAGTGTACTTAAATGTATGAAGAACTCGGCATAAATTTCAGTAAACACATTAACTTAATTTGAAGAAAAATCATATTTTTACATAAAATGGATTTTTTCCATACAAATAATTTCTTAATATTTTGTTCTTTCTTACTTAAAACCTTAGAAATTTTCTTCCACACGATGATTTATTTAATCAATTGTAAGAAAATTTTATTACATCCAATAAAAATTGTTTAAGTAAATTTACTACCCTACTTCTAGTAAATGAACTATTTACTATGGCTTTGATATAAGGAAACTTTATTCATACTTAGTTAATTTTCCTACTTTTAAGGAAATTTTTACTAAGCTGGAGTAAATTTGAGTATAGATTTTAGTCCAATTTAGGAATGCTATAGTTCTGAGTGTATGACCTAAGTCCCTATTAGTCCAAAGAGAAAGACAATTAAGTATAATTGTCGACATGGTGGTAATGCAGGCAATTATCTGCACCCTTTTCAGCACATTCAAATAGCACCAACCAAGACTCAGTACAGCAGAATCGGACGATCTATTATATTTTCTTTGAAGTAAAGCCTTCTTTCAAGAACGATGCCCAGATAAAAACAGCTCTGAGCCAATTATTGTGGGAGGGATTATGTGAGCCACTTATTGCCAAGCCCCCTAACACTTGGCCATCGTACCAGCTTGTTTACAGAATTCAGTAGATTATTCCTAAGGGTAGTAGGAAACTTTCCACTGTACGCAATATTTCTTTGTAGGCAACCTAGCTTAATAATCAAAGAATACTTTGATTTCAGGAATAGATGAATAGAAAAAAGTGATTATTAGAAATATAAAAAAGTGATTATTAGTCGATCGGTATAATAAACCTCGAAACCACATATTGCAACTAGAAATATCTACAGTGAAAGTCGACCACATTGGTTAATGTTTTGATATTATATTTCCATATTATTACGATTAATTCATATTTGAAAACATTGTTATTTAAACTGAACTTCATATAGAAAGATTACGTGCATAAAGTTTCTATTGCGGTTGGTTTCTTCATAAATCTAAAATTGCTAAATGATGCGTCATGGACTTGGTCTCTCTAACCTTCTTACACTGAGGATTTATAATGCATTGTCATTGCTGTTCCTAAGGGCCAGTTGCAATCAATTTCTATACTTATCTCGAGTGTGGAGCATGATCGAAACCAGAGCATCATAAACAAAGATGAGGTAACCAACTCGATGTTTTCGATATTTTCAAAAAAATATGATATTCAGGTTGGTATTCGAAACAAAAGAGCAAATGTGTTCAACTTTGTTTTTGATCACATGATTTTTTATTTCTTTCTAATTTTCCACCTTAACCTTCTAGATTCATTTTTTCATCCTCATATTATCTTAGAACTAAAATTCTCATAACAAATTGTATCATATTTCGATATCAGTGATTAAAGGGCTCACTTATTTTCCACTTCAGCTATAAATAAATGTTCTACCTCGCTCGTATACTTTCAAAGCTATACTCGTACTTCATATTACTGCGGTAGCAATAATTGCTAAAAAATATTTCATTTCACTCTCGCGATGGAACATTCTTTATTTTCCAAGCGCTATGGAATGCAAAATAAAGTAAAGCGTGAAAGAAAACAAGAAACACTTTTTAAAAAACAGACATGAGACATGTTCGTAAAAACGAACATTAGGGTGTCCCATGCAATAAGGGAAAAATAAAAAACTCCAAAAATTATTTTTTTTCCACTGAACCAACACTCAGGGGATGTCCCCTATAAATGCAGTGCATTGCGTTGGTGGAAGAAGATCAGGTATTGGAAGGAGAAAAGAGGGAGTAGTGTCTGTTGACACCTGTTTTGAATCTCTGAATGTCGTAATTGGAGGGAAAGATATTTGCCGGAAGTCGATTCCACATACGGATAGTACGGGCGAAGAACGCATTTATTGTGTAATGTGTAGTGCGGCCGGTTGCCCAATCGACAACAAATGGGTGAGCGTTCCTGGAGAGTCCCGTATCTCTACCGAACGTTCTTACGGGCGGTATAAAATCACGAATTTCCGAAGAACAAACACCATGAAAGTATCGATAGAACAATGACACACAACCATCATTACGACGGTGTTCAAGGGAGACAATAGAATTGGATATCCTACCGTCGCCCTCCTCTGGACACGGTCAAGTAGCTCCAGTGATGAAACCCGACCATATATGGGAGTTGTATTCCATCTTTGGTCTGATGTAGGTAGTATAGATATTGAGAAGATCAGAGGGTGTGAAATATTTCTTACATCGTTTTAAAAAGCCTAAACATCTGAATGCTTCTTTCGACACATCAAATACATGTTTTGTCCAACGAACATCACGTTGTATTTTCATGTCAAGAACGTCGAGAGTATCTGATTGCTCAATATCTATACCGTTCATTAAAAATGCCTTCATAATTATAATAAAGGATTTCATAGTTTTTATGAAATATTTCATAACTTACAACTACATTTTTAGTGTGTCGACTTTATTCATTGAATGCTAGCAATTCTCATTTGTACTCTGTTAACTCTGACATAAGTATGAACCCTGATTTAGGTGAAAGACATATTCATTGCAAAGACTCTCTCAATAATAGTGTGTGTTGATTGGTTAGTCAACGAGTCAGATTATATTTTCAGAGAAATTGGTGCAGTAAAAAAGCAACAAAAATGGTTTACCAGAAAGCCGTAAATACCACATAAAAACCTTATACAGTCGAACTTCCGTACAACGAAGTTCTCTATATAACGAATTTATTTCCAGAACACTGCAATTTCGTTAAATTTTCAGTATGTTTTGATCTCCTTATAACGAGTTTCCTTATAGCGAATATTTCTTTACTACGAATTTTTTCTACGCCCGTAACTCGAATGCTCATGCGTTTTTGATCTCCGTATAACGAGTTTTACATAAACACATTTTTCACTCTCACCATACACACACATATTTTCATTCATTCATTCATTTTATTTGTTTTTGTGTGTGAGATTCACATTATAGACAACTAAACCGTATAGATGTGCCAGTGCTTTTTCTCGAGTTACACAAGATTAAGTCCGATGGTATTTCTTAACAGATTTTGGTGGTGTTTTTTAGGTACAATAAAAATAAAATTTTTTTAAAATAATTCTATATTACGAATTTTTTTCTATATAACGAATTTTTTTTGGTCCCCTTGAGATTCGCTATATGGAAGTTCGACTGTAATATTTTTAAATTCATCGTATCATAATCCATTTCGAAATGAAGTTTCATTATATGCTGACAACTCCTTCTTATCTTGTGCAATGCTAGTGTGGGGACGGAGCGGTGTGAGAAGGATTTCTAGAATTTGATCTCGATGAAGAATGTATCGTTACCCTAATATAAAAAAGACTCAACTAATCGAGATTTTTGGTTATTTTAACAAAACACAACAACTTCGGTCATAATAAACAAAAATATCGATTTGCAAAAACTGTTAGTTGAGTCTTCTTTATATAAGGGTAACGGTATATACGTCGATATTCGAGGCGAGGGAGGGTATAAAAATGAATTTGCACTTTTATTTTTATTTATTCCAATACGAAGCGATTTTGATTTTTAATTTAATTTTTATTTTTATTAATATTATATTTCTTATATATATTTTTTTTCACTACAGACAATTAATTTATCAAAATAAAATTCATTATTTTTTTAGATCTTTTAAGATCTTCTTTGTCACTTTGTGTTGTCCGATAATGTTTATAAATATTTTTCATCATCTCTAAATAAACTCGCGCCGTTTTAGTGCTTATTCGCGAACACCCTAATACATTCATACACACACGCACGTATCTACAATATTAATCTTTGAACGATGATTAATAACGGACTGCCCGCTATCCGCATACATATCTTCAAGCGCATAGTAGAGCATCGCACACTCACTCTTACTCTTACTCACACTCTTACTCACATACATACCATGCAACAGATTTTTAAAATACCGGAAATGGATTTTAAATATGTGCCATCGTACGCCAATGGTGCAGACATTTTAGCAGAATCTAGTCGGCGCGTTCGGCACTAGTTCAGATTTAAGCAGCGTCTGAGAGAAATGTAGTTTGAGATATCGTCTTAAGTTGCTCATAACTCGTTTTCCGGTGGCATTTACTTGTACATACATATGTATGTATGTAGGTAATCAATCGAATAGTGTCCGCGCGTTTAGGCTTTTAGCTTTCTTTCTGTTTTTGCTTTAATTAGACGATTTTTCCCGTATTGCGGCTGGCCGGCACTCTCTATTTGATTGGCACTTATTTCGGAACTGGAATTGTTTTCGCTTTAATGCTTCCACTTGTTTGGTTTGCTACGAACTGAAAACATTTCTCCAGTTGTTGTTTGGGGAGCGTAGCGTGTGTGCTGTGCGCTGCGAGATGGAGCGCGCAGCGTATGCGTGTGTGCCAACATAAGAGTGAACAAGTGTTGGGTAAACATTCTATGAAGCTCGCACTCGCACATCGCACAATTCCGAGTTCTCGAACTCTGCTGTTGTGGGGGGTGGGGGGGGGTCTGTTCGACCGTCTTGTCCGATTACCAAATCAGAATCGAAACCAAGCCCGCATATTTAGCACCGCACACTCGCTCTTACTTCCCATATGACTGGTGACTGGTATGTGGCTGTGACCACTTGGCCGTCATATCGCGCTGCTCCAGTGCTGGCGTGTGTGTGTGCATGCTTTTGTTTTATTTTGATTTATATATATTTTTGTGTTTTGTTGTGTCTTCTTTTTGTGGTGTGGTGTGGTTTGTGTTTTTTGTTTTGATTACGATAATAATTTTCATTTTAAAATAATTAAACAAAACGCGACTGCTAAACGACATGCAAAGTGTGTATGAATTTTTCGTGGTTAATGGGTGAAAATAAAAACACATCATAGGTTGGCTTACGTGGCCGCTCTCACGAGAGCGTCAAGTAGTGCCTTAAGTGTATGACGGTTTCTCCGTCAACTCTTGGGTCAAAATGTTAAGACGACCTAGCCATGTCGATCTGAAAGGATCCAGGATATACAAAATTGCCAAGACTATGTAGTTATTGGTAATGATTCAATTTGGCGAAATCGGTCCACAGGGATTTTTTCTAACAAGGACAGGAAATGCCCCAATAACCCCTACTATTTCGAGTATGTAAATTTTCTGTTGGAGATTTCTGCCTTGTACATACTTGTTATTTGGAAATTTCCATCCTTATATAGCGTGAACACGCACCATATTTTTTTCATATTTTTAGGGGGTGAAATGAGATAAATAGGAAATAAAATTAGTGTGTACATTAAGGTAGGTACATTTTTTCTTGCACTAAGCGTTTGGCAAAAATGTAATTTACGGTAAATTCTAAGAAAATTTCTTCAAAAAACATAGGTGTAAGAAGAATTTCTAGCCCGCGGAAATCGACTTCAAATTTCATATTATTAATTTTTCCACCCATACAAAATGACCCCCCCCCTATTGTACATCCCTCTAATCACATGTAATACAAATTAATTTTTCGAAATGCGTACTTTTAAGGAAACTAGTAAGGAAAGGCTAAAGTCGGGCAGGGCCGACTATATGATACACTTTATATCCGAAGAGAATTCAATTAGGTAAAAGGTGAAAACAGGAAGAATTTTTGTATGTTTCCTAATCATAGGCCAATATGACCTGACCTAATTCGTCATATCGCGTCATATCGCGAAGAATATTTGTATCGGGGCTATAACCAAACTTGGAATGTAGTGATCCACTTACACAATAAGTTCGTCCAGTTCAAGTATATCGTGTTAAGCTCAATTTGAAGAAATTCGGTGAAAATACGTGGTTTCTGGGCGTTTAAATCAAGCCGGGAGCTAAATATAAATCTGAAACGATCTAACCTATTTTCGCATTGGGTGTTTATAAGATGTTGTGCAAATTTAAAGAAAATCGGGTACAATATGTGGTTTCTAGAGCGAAAGAAGTCAGATCGGGAGCGACATTTGTATGGGAGCTATATCTAAATCTCAACCGATCTTACCCAATTTTTGCATAGGTGTTTCTAGTTGGATTATAAGATGTTGTGCCAAATTTAAAGAAAATAGGGTACAATATGTCGTTTCTAGAGCGGAGAATGTTAAATCGGGAGCGACATTTGTATGGGGCTATATCTAAATCTGAACCGATCTTACCTAATTTCTGCATATGTGTTTCTTGTTGGATTATAAGATGTTGTGCCAAATTTAAAGAAAATAGAGTATAATATGTGGTTTCTAGAGCGGAAAATGTCAAAGCAGGAGCGACATTTGTATGGGGCTATATCTAAATCTGAACCGATCTTACCTAATTTCTGCATATGTGTTTCTTGTTGGATTATAAGATGTTGTGCCAAATTTAAAGAAAATAATATGTGGTTTCTAGAGCGGAAAATGTCAAAGCAGGAGCGACATTTGTATGAGGGCTATATCTAAATCTGAACCGATCTTACCGAATTTCTGCATAGGCGTTTCTAGTTGGATTGTAAGATTTTGTGTCAAATTTAAAGAAAATCGGGTACAATATGTCGTTTCTAGAGCGGAAAATGTCAAATCGGGAGCGACATTTGTATGGGGGCTATATCTAAATATGAATCGATTTGCCTCAAAGTAAATAGCGTTCGTCCTTGATCCACAAAACTTACTTGTGCCAATTTTTGTTAAGATCGGACTATAATTGCGACCTGTAGTTTGATTACAACAATAGATGGACAGACGGACATTGCTAAATCGACTCAGAAAGTGATTCTAAGTCGATCGGTATACTTAATAATGGGTCTATCCCGCTTCGGGTGTTACAAACAAATGCACAAAGCCATAATACTCTCGTGGAGTGTATAAAAATCCTTCCCGATTTCACTTTTTTGCCGAATTGAATTGTAATGAGATAGAAAGTCCGTCCGTCTTTAGCCTTTCCTTACTTGTTTGGGAGATGCCCGTATGTCCATACTTTGGTATAAGCCAAATGGGCCCCATTCTGATCTATTACAGCTCTAGAAACTACATCTTACATCGTATCTTCATCAAATTTTGCAGATCATGATATTTTTCAACTAGGAATACCTACCGTGAATGAGAAATATATAGGCCCACGTTTTGGACCCAAAATGTTGTTATAGGCCCCCTTTTGAAATGTCGGTCCGATTCATCCTATTACTACTGTATAATTTGTATTTGTCTGTCGGATAATTGGGTCGATTACCATATTATTAACCATATACGTTAAATATGACTATAGATGAATTTATGAAGATGTATAATTTATATGAACTACATCCGAATCTCTAGATGCATCTTTTCCACTTCTTCGGGTGCTCTCTTTTTGCTGGGTTATGATGAGCAAAATTTGATTCAGAGCCGATGTAGGATATAGCCCATATAGAACACTTTCATAGTAGGTAGTCTTAGATGAAATATAACATGATCTGCAAAATGTTATTAAGTTCCGATGTAAGGTGTGGGTTCTAGAGTGGTAATTGTGTAAAATGGTTGCCCATTTGTATGGGGACTACCACAAAACATGGGCATACATAGTAGGTGTTTCTTGTTTGATCAAGATCCGATTCAAATCAAAATGCATATGGTACACTTCGTGATTTTTTCATCTTCAATGATGAGGCACATTTTCACCTCAGCGGATTCGTCAATAAGCAGAATTGCCGCATTTGGCGAAGAGTGATTGTCGAAAAAACCAATGCACCCACAAAGAGTGACTGTTTGGTTCGCATCATCTGGCCGTATTTTTTCCAAAATGATGCCCGGCAGGCAGTTACTGTCAGCGGCCTTCGCTATCGTGATATGATAACGAACTTTTTATGGCCCGAATTGGAAGATATGGATGTGGACGATATGTGGTTTCAACAGGACGGTGCCACTAGCCACACAGCTAACGAAACAATGACTCTTTTGCGCGACACATTCAATGGCCGTGTTAACTCACGTGGTGGCGATGTTCAAGATCATGTGATTTGACTCCGTTGGACTTCTTTCTTTGGGGTTATTTGAAAGAAAAGGTGTACGTCGATAAGCCAGCAACAATTCAAGAGCTAAATGATGAGAAAATTCGGCACATTACCGGCATAGAACCTCAATTATGCCTCAGCTTCATCGAAAATTTGGACCATCGCATGGAGGTGTGCCGCCGAGGTAGCGGCAGCCATTTTGCCGTTATTTTGTTCTATACATAATATAATAATAATACCAATATTATCATAGCAAAAATAAATGAAAATAATTTCCTAAATAATTTGTGTTTTATTCAAAATCAACATCGGCCCTTAAAATTTAACCACCCTTTACGATTCGACCCAGTCTTACATAACACCACGTCCACTTAAAACCATTGGTTCTAATTCATGAATCTGATAATATGTTTGGAGCAGAGGGCAATGTTCGCAGTTTTTTCAATGTTTTTCTTAATATATATAAACAAATTTCGTAAAGCAAATGTTGATAAAAATTAAGTCAATATTTGCCAGCAAAGCAATATCTTTCTGTCACAATTCTGCCACAGATACTAACCACGACAACACTTGAACCCTCTGCAAGTGATAAGTAAAACAGAGTACGCATTTTCTCTCACTCTCTTGATTATCACAGTATTTACTTACTGTTCTCATTGAGAGAGAATTGACACACATCATACAACTCTCGCTATTGTGCAATTTTTTCTGGAAAATGTAAACAAAATATGATCGATTTATATGCACATCTCATACAGCGGGGAATGATTTATGATAACAAAATTGACGGAGAAACGCCACTTGGCACCAAAAACAAATCAGCTGTACAAGAGCGAATGATAAGGTGAGTGGAATCGGAATGGGCAAATTAATGAAATCTTCTCTAGGCGCTCTCGCTCTCCTCCGCCATATCGGTCAATGGCAGCCCAGTGATTCATTCGCCCAAGCGAAGAACGTGCGTATTTAATTAAGAATAATAATCGAAGTCATCAATTGTACGTGTGTGAGTGTCTGTCTGTCTATCGTTAAATTTAAATAGATTTTTTTGCGTAGTGGGGCATGGGGCGTTTCTTCACACTTTACCCTAGAGGCAAATTATTGTTTGGATAAACAGACGGAAAAACACAAGTGTTTCTGCTTTTATGCACACAACACTTTTCTTCTCTTATTTATAACAGCAAGGCCATTGGGTGAAGTCAGCCAAGGTGATGTGTTGGAATGGTGTAAATTTATTAAGTGTGTACCACTTTTCTCATAAAATACAACCGCACAGGAAATATGCGGATACCAAAACACTTTGTGGGCGCATCCTATAAATTGTATTGTATCTGAGGAAATTTGGCCGCATCAGGCTATAACACCGTCCGAAAGTTCATATTACACTTGAACCGGTCTAAAACTATAGGCAAAATTGGCATTTTCAGCTATTCATTGCCTCATCCTGTTGCCCCTTAAAAAGACTACAAAGTTTCAAAGGATACAATTTTTCAAAAAATACGTTTAAATACTTATTCATATCCTACGATACTGCCATAAGTATCAAATTAACGAGCAGATTATCTGTAAAAAAAAATACTTTAAATTTCATGTTTCAATTTGTATTATATCCAGTTTTATCAACTAATCCTCTTTAAAATATCTGATATCCGCTTTATCTGTATCGGTTTAAATCCTATTTTTAAATTAAATAAATTTTTAAAATAATTGTTCTCTGTTGTAAATATTTCAGCCATCGTTAAGTTCCTTGTCTAGTACCCACAACCATAGGATGGGAGTATACTAAGCTTGTAATACCTTGAAATATCGACATTAGACCCTATATAGTATACATATATTCTTCACAAAATTCTAAGACGATCTAGAGAGGTTCGTCCGTTAGTCTGTTTGAAAGCAAGCAATCACCTAAACGAAAGGAGCCAGGACGTTCACATTTTTTAAAAATATGTGCAACAGTTGGGGAATCGATTAGAATTGGGCGAAATCGGTGCAGAGGGAAAAATATTTCCTAATATTTGGAGTATTTAAGTAATTCTTTTTAGCAATGTCCGTCTGTCTGTCCGTCTGTCCATCTATTTTTGTAATCACGATACAGGTCGCAATTGTAGCCAGAACCAAACGAAACTTTGCACATCGAAGTTTTTCGGGACAAGGACGAACGCTATTTAATTTGAACAAAAATCGTTTCAGATATTGATATAGCCCCCATACGAATTTCACTCCCGATTTGACCCTTTTCACTCTAGATACCACATATTTCAACAGATTTTCTTCAAAATTGGCAAAACATCTTACAGTTCCACTAGAAACACCTGTGGTAAAAATGTGTTAGATCGGTTCAGATATATATATAGCTCCCATACAAATTTCGCTCCCATACAAATTTCGCTCCCAATTTGAATTTTTTCGCTCCAGAATCCACATATTTTAACAGATTTTCATCAAAATTGGCAAAACATCATGAAAATGGGTCACATCGGTTCAGATTTACATATAGCTCTCATATAAATTTCGTTCCTCCAGAAACCGCGTATTTTAAGAGAATTTCTTAAAATTGAGCATAACACGTTATACTTCAACTAGAAGAACTTATTGTGAAAGTTAGTCACTGAAGAAAAAATCGCAGCTGTATCGGCCAGTGTTAATGATGACCATCAATTATCGATTCGTCGCCGTTCGCAGCAATTGGGCCTCTGTTACTCAAAAACGTGGAAATGCAAAAATTTGACTAAGCGGATGTCCATCCATTTGAGGCGCTGTCAAGGTCAACATTTGCATGGAATAATCTTCAAACATTAAATTATATGGACCGTACTATCGATTCAAATAAAGATTTCATGCATTTTTTGAATTTAATGTGTTTTTTTTGAAAAACTTTCCTATAGCTTTTAAAAAATCAACCTTTATTTTTTGATATTTGGTTTGCACATTCCCATTATAGCATGAAAGTGCACCATAAAGTGATTCTTATTTGTAGAGGGTGAAATGGGGTAAAATGGTATAAAAACGGTACCTATCCAACGACAACTGGTATAAACACGAAATTATGTGTCTAAATTCTGTATACATAAAAGGTATTTTCGAAATTAGTTTCCCAAATGGTGGCTTTGAAATGGGAAGAAAATGGTACCAACAAAACGGCTATAGCTACAGTAATGATTTCTTCTGTGTATTTACTTGATATTTTGGGTGTGAAAAAGGGATAAAAATTGTACCAGTGAAACGACAATCGGTGTGATAATCGCATGTATATGTAAACTAAAGTAATTCTCATAATTCGCACTTTTAAGGGGGAACTGTGGAAAAAGGGATACAATTTGTACCGACCAAATGGCTACAGCTAGAGTAACGAAAATCAGTATGTACATTCTTATGGGTATTTTTCAAAATTTGTACTTTAATGGAGAAACGGGGAGAAAGAGGAAAAAATCGGTACCAATCAATCCGTTAAAATTAATAAAAATATTTCCTGTATTGCGGTCTTTCGATACTAGTACTTTTAGGGTTAAAATGTGATAAAATTGGTGTCAAAAAAAAAAGACTGCAACTAGAATCATAAATTTGTAGTGTACATTCCCATAAAGTTTTTGGAAATTTGCACTTTCACTGAAAACGGAACAAAAGGGGTTAGAATTGGCACGGCTGCAGAATCATGAAATTCTATTAATAAATTTCTTCGACTTCGTAGACACGCAAAATAAAAGGCTTTCTCCAATTTCATACTTTTAGGGTAAAAACGGGGTAAAGGATATATAAGTGGTACCAAGAAATGACTGTAGCTAGAATCGTAAAATTAGGTGTGAGTGGATTTTCGATATTCGTACTTTTATAAAAATGGAACGAAATTCAATATATATGCTCTGGACAGTGTGGAAGGATGGAATTGAAAATAGTTGGAACCGGTCCTAAATGGAAACTTTCTTTCCTAATACTTAAAGGCTTGCCTACACATTTTTATTTTATTTTTTGAGAGTACTTGATCATATATATCAAAATAACTCTTCAGAAAGACAGCAAGAAATGTACATAACAACCGTACATTTTACATATCCTTCTAATACCTTCCACACAAATGATACTGTGACAAGTAAAATTTAATTCCTTATAACTTCCGTATATATGTTCTTTGAGAGTTCGGGTATAAATAAGTCGGTTTAGTCGCCTTAAGCTTACTTACTTGTTTTTTGTTTCTTTCTTTTCCCCGCAAAATATCCGACACAAGTATCTATTTATCCCATTTATCCTAGTTCTGTAATACCATCAATTTGTTTATAACATGGTTCTCTGTTGACGATTTCTTCCCCCTGTGAACCCTAACACTCCCATAGACAAATCTGCCAAAAACGAAATTCTAAATTAATGCCACTTTATTGCATCTAAAACATGCCCCCAATAGGGTACATTTTAAATAGCTTCTAAGATGTGGTTTATATTAGGTGATTCCAAAATAAATCGACATAGAAAAAACAATTTAATGTAGTTTGTAGTAGTTTGAATATCCTTACATAACGCCAGTTGGCAGAAAATAGCCCACAATTTTCTATAAATCCTGTCAAAATTCAGAATGAGATCTGCGGATTGGTCCTTAATGGGTTAGGAAATTCCAAAAATCTGAAATACCGAGCCCTTTCAAACACAAATCGAACCAAAAATGTGGAAGTAAAGCTGATTTTATAAAAATGCATCAAAAATATCACTGAATTCTTCGGCTGATGGTTATGGGGTTGATTTGGGGTTTCTGTCGTTCTGTCGTGTGATACTCACGTTGCCTTGAGGGCTATTATATGGGGGTATAATGTATATCCAACCACATTTCAGTGAACAGCTTCGGTCATTATACCTAGGCCATGCATATCCATCATCCAAAATCTGGTCAGACGCAGGGAGTGGTGTAGGTTAAACGAAAGATAATCGTAAATTTTTTGAATGATAAGGAAACTTATAAAATGAAGAAGGGAAGTGAAAGCAACGCCAAGTTTTCGAATCCCAGTACGCGCAAGATTTTAAACGCTGCAAGTAATTCTAAGCTACCATAAGCTGCAAAATGCTCAGTGCTTTAATATCCCCTCGTGTGAGCAACGGCTTAGGGAATTGTAAATACATCCGAAAATATTGTGAGAGATAAAGCAAGTGAATTCAGGGAAAAAAGTGATATCTGGTACGATTTTTGTATGGTTACTATATATGTGGTCTATAGGGCGGAAACATTGATAGTATGGGAGCTTTATCGAAATCTGAACCGATCTGACTCACTTTCACCATATATTTTTATTTGAAATTTAAGGTGCTGTGGCGAGTGGAAAAAGTCAGATCTAGAACGAAATCTGAACCGATCTGACTCAAATTCACCATAGTTTCTAGTTGAAATACATCGTGCTGTGCTAAATTTGAAGAAAATCGGTTAAAATATATGGTCTCTAGCATATTGAGTGCCACGTCGTACGTTTCCGTACGATACCTAGTCCGTCGTGGGGTGCCACGTCGTACGTTTCCGTACGATACCTAACACTTCGTGGGGTGTACGACAGTGATTGCTTTTACTATAGCCCAAAAAATGTTTGACATCCTGGGAAGGTTTGCGTCAAAACCGCTTGGCACTCAATGTGCTAGAGTGGAAAACGTCAAATCGCGAGCGAAATTTGTCTGGGAGCTATATCTAAATCTGAACCGATCTGAACTATTTTCACCACAGATATTTCAAGTTCAATTACTAAGTTCAAGGAACTGTATGAAATTTGAAGCAAATTGAGTGAAATGTAAGGTTTCTAGAGCGGAAAAAGAGAATTCATAACAACGAAACTAAAATGTGAAATGCGAAATAAACTTTCCACTTCTTGACTGGACTGCATGCTCAACGGATCTGAACCACATAGAAGATCTGTTTAGTTGTATTGGTTCCTAACATTCACGCCAAAAGGTGTCAGTGTAACACTGTTGCAGAGGTAAAACTCGCCATTTTAATGGATTGGTCAAATATGGACCTAAACTTAGTTCATAAAATAGCTAGTTCTATGCATTAAAAATTGACTATTAAGATGTTTTAGAAAAAATGCTTTTTCGAGATATGGTTCTTATAGTTTCGAGATTTTGTATATATGATTATCGCCAGACGTAAAACAACTTGATTAGTTCAAATTTTTAGAGGCACAAAATATAATTTCATACATTAATATTTAAGGGACTGTATATTACTTCTACTAAATTGGAGGGTATAAAAGATGCGGCCCGGCCAAACTCTACGCCATTTTATAATTGATTGATTCCATAAATATTTTTATACACTCCACGAGAGTATTATGTCTTTGTGCATTTGTTTGTAATACCCAAAAGGAAACGAGATAGACCCATTGTTAATTATACCGATCGACTTAGAATCACTTTTTGAGTCTATTTAGCAATGTCCGTCCGTCCGTCTGTCCATCTATTCTTGTAATCACGATACAGGTCGCAATTGTAGACATAACTAAATGAAACTTTGTTCAATGACGTTTTTCGGGACAAGGACGAACGCTATTTAATTTGAAGAAAATCGGTTCAGATTTAGATATAGTCCCCATACGAATTTCACTCCCGATTTGACTCTTTTCACTCTAAAAACCACATATTGTATCAGATTGTCTTCAGATTTGGCAAAACATCTTATATTTAAACTAGGAACACCTCGGTTCAGATTTAGATATAGCCCCCATACGAATGTCGCTCCCGATTTGACATTTTTCGCTCTAGAAACCACATATTGTACCGGATTTTCTTTAAATTTGGCACAACATCTTATAATCTAACTAAACAAAACTAAGGGTAGGATCGGTTCAGATTTAAATATAGCCCAAATACAAATGTTGCTCCCAAAAGTTTAACCGATTTTGGCCAAACTATACATTTTATATTTCACCTATTTCGTTCCAATTTCAATATATCATCATTCAAATGTCCTTTCCGATTTAACATTTTTTGCCAAATTTTGTGCCACTTTTTTCTAACAAATGTGCCACTTTTTTTGAAGAAATCCCCTTTTTGTGATACTTTTTGAAATTTCTCAGCGGTAACACTGGCCAGGATGGTTTCTCAGCTGTCCTACACCGACTAGTTTTAGAACCAATCGTGGAGATTTATACGGCGACACCTTGCGCTAAGTCTAGTTAGTTAGTTAGTTAATAATTATTTCGGACAACCACCAACTTGTTAGTACAGCTAAGTTATAAACCAAAAATTCATGTGGGAACAGTTATGCGGAAAAACCATTGATAGATGTCGCTTACGCTATAATGTGCAGCAAAAATATAGTTGCGATGAAAATTGAAATAAATATTCAGACAATCTAAATTGCCAGGTTTTTCTTAGAAAAAGTACCCAGCAAAAATAGAATACCCAAAGAAATGGATAGCGTTTGGGGTCCAGAAATTCCCATCCTTAATTTATACGAAAATATTGGATATTGTCCTGGCTCAAGACCATTTTGCATCTATATTTAATAGAATGCAAATTTATTTACAAATGGCATGGTGACATTTATTACTTGGCTGCAGACTACCACTATCATGATTTTCGAACTGTCTAAAGGTTTCGTTCAGGTGGCTTCGCAATGACTTTTCAACTTCAATGTATTACATGTATTCTATTAAATATAGATGCAAAATTGTCTTGAGCCAAGACAATATCAGAGTTCAAATCAAATATTGATTACAGACCAAAAAACACAAACGAAAAAACTAATGAAAAGTGAGCGTTGGCACGGCAGAAGTATTGCTGGGTAACTGTACCTACATATACACATACTTACATATGCAACTCAATGAAATGCTTGTAAGATGGCATGTGTACTTTATTCTTTGCTGCGATTTTTTAAACGAGAGTCATCTCAACGAAATTTCATAGATTTTCCAGATTTTTTCCAGATTTACAAAATTCAGGATCTGTAGTTGTTATGGGGGCCACTGATTGACCCTCTAAAGTTGGTCAATGTCAAACTGTACAACAATTTCAAACTTTTTCCAAAATTATGGGGTTCTGACAATAAATTCTGAAAGAGGAGACTAAAAAATATACGTATGTCGGCGTTTTGACAGATCACGTCGGAATTTCATTTTATAGACGATTAAGGTTTCCCAACTCTGACCTCTTCTTGCAGCATATCGGTGTATAAAACTATGTTTCTTTACATCTGAGGCATAGGGTATGTTCAGCCACTATATAGATAATGATATGGCGACTATTTTTGTAGAACATATTAACCCTCTAACTACCCCTCATAACGAAATTTCACATGCTAGGAGCAGATGTTTTTTTCCAGATTTACAAAATTCAGGATCTGTAGTGGTTATGGGGGCCACTGATCGGCCCCGCCCGACTTTAGCCTTTCCTTACTTGTTTATGAGAATTTTTGGTTTACGTAAAATGAAGCAAGTGATGAACAGTGATTCGATATTAAAGTACCTTAATTAAGATATACATAGCATGTTTATACCTTTTTATAAGAAATGACATGACGATCATTTAAAAATAATTTGTTTCAACAATACAGATAGATTTCAAGGGACTGACAGTTATACAGCCCTACTGCGGCAGTTGTCAATTTTCTTCCGATGTTCGAACAGTATTGATTGCATCTATTATTTAAGTACTTCCTTAAAATGCTAACAAGTTCTAGTTATCACTACGACACAAGTAAGGAAAGACTAAAGTCGGGCGAGGCCGACTATATGATACCATCCACTTTTTTCCCCATTACATTTGAATTCGGTGAAAAAGGTGAAATCGGAAACGATTTTTGTATGCGTACTATATTATGAACTGATGTGACCCACTTTCGCAATGTATGAATAACGTGTTCAAATTGGATCAAAACTTTAAAGATATGTTTCTGAGAGAAAAAAGTTATGTCGAGTATGATATTTGTATGAGGATTATATTAAAACATGAAGCGATGTTGAAATCAATTAAATATATGGATACTAGAGTGGAAACAGTCAAATTAAGAGCGACATGTCTGTGATGCCTATATATTAATTTGAACCGATCTGACCCACTTTCACCACAGGTGTTTCTAGGGATTCATATTCGACACATGGTTTCTTGGAGAAATGTTCTTAGAATTTTCCGTAGATTTTGTTTTTGCCTGACGCTTTGTTCATTTTTTCCACCCATACAAATGAACCCGACCTACTGCACATGTCTTTAAAATAATATAACACAAATATTGGATCGATTCCTTTTGCATGGATCGTTGGACCTCCCAAAGTGTTTGTAGCTTTCAATATGACGTATATATGATAATCACTTCATCTGTAAAGACCACTGAATTTGAAATTATATAATAATTGTCAGTAAACATGGTATCAAAAGCATTAATGCTCACATCATAAATCAGTTCATAACAAGTTACTGCCAATTCCAAAAATAAAACCTGATACAAATTAAGACATTTAACATGTGTCCAACGACAGCAGAAGTGTTACGTGTCGTTGCAAGCGTGTCACAGTGTTGCAAAGCAAATGTACTGTCAATAGAAGTTAGAGGGAACATGAAACAATTTTTAAAAAATTTCCTTAAACTTTAACTCTAATAATCAAGCTTAGAGTTCATTGAGTGTTAATGTGTGCAGTTGTGAAAAAATGGATGGTATATGAAAAGTGGGCGTGGCACCTCCCATATTAAATTAAAACCTATTATCAAAAATATTAGCTTATTTGATACCGATATACCAGAAATGCATTAAGTGTTGACCATTTTTGAAGGATATAATTATTCAAGTATTTTTTGGTAATTTTTCTGTTAGTCCTAGAAACGATACTGATACCAAATGAAAGAGGAAATGTTGAACAATCAAAATAATTTTGTGGTTTGAGGATGTGGAACAAAAATTATCTTTAAAATTTTATTAGGTAGAAATTTTGGGCATTACTCTTTTTAAATTCCTTAACCCCTTAATGCCCACAACATATATTTTTTAAATTAAAACTAGAAAACCACCCAGATCCTTAAAACTCAAATCGGACCAAAAATTGTGGAAGTGAAATGTGTTAAAAGCGATAAATATGGAATCGACGTCCTGATCAAACGGCAGCAGCCAAAAATATGAAATTGTGGGTGTATATTCGTCATACTATGTCGATTTTGCGAAATTTGTACGTTTACGGGAGAAAAGTTATAAAAATAAAGTATTGCAGCTTGAATCGTGAAAATGGATTTTACGGAATTTGTATTTTTAAGAAAAGGAACATAAAAGGATACACATGATACTAATCAATGTGCTCCAGCTAGAATTGTAAAATTCTGTGTGTATATCCCCCTGATCTTCCAACGTAGTACGCAACGTAATGGGATGATGGAAATATTCAAATGGGCAACGAGACATATAGTGCATAATTTTTCGAACAAACAATACAAAATAGTTTATAGTGAGACAAAATTGTTGTACTTTATATAATTGTATACAAACTGATAGGTGCAAAAATTCTCGCGTGCTTTTTCTACAATGAAAGAATTTTAATTTTTAAAACGAAACTTCATTGTTTTTATAAAAAAGAAAGTTTCATAAATATTATTAATATACTTTTCTTTTCATAGTTGTTGTTGTAACTCTTACTCAAGATCATTCGTTTTTTTTTTCTTAAACAGATAACAATGTATTCTAAAAACAAGCAAGGAAAGGCTAAAAAAAAAAAAGTCAAATCGGGAGCGACATTTGAATTGGGGCTATATCTAAATCTGAACCGATCTTACCCACTTTCACCATAGGTATTTTTAGTTGGATTATAAGATGTTGTCCCAATTTTAAAGAAAATCGGGTTCAATATGTGGTTTCTAGAGCGGAAAAAGTCAAATCGGGAGCGACATTTGTACGGGAGCTATATCTAAATCTGAACCGATCTTACTCAATTTCAGCATAGATGTCCTTGGCCAAAAAAAGTAACGTCTGCCAAATTTCATGATAATCGGACAGCAATTGCGACCTGTAGAGTGCGAACAAGCTTAGATGGACAGCAGACGGACGGACAGACAGACATCGGTAAATCGATTCAGCTGGCTTAGAAGCCAATCCGTATACTTAAAGGTGGGTCTAGCTCGATTATTTATTGGTGTTACAAACATTTGGCGGAAAACTATCTTAATATACCCTAGTCCACGAAGTGGTGTAGGGTATAAGAAGTGTCTGACATTTATTTGGTTCGGTTGCTAGCAGGCAGACGATTGTTTCAAGGGACGCTACTCCCCCCTATCAATGCCCACTGCAATGCAACAACTACTCTGGTTAATTATTGGTCTGTATATCTGCCTCGCAAACTCAATTGAATGAGAACTGCTTCGGACTTAAATATACTTTGTTTTCTGTTTAAGAAAACAAAAACAAATGATCTCGAACCTGCGTAAGAGTTAGAACAAAAAATATTGTTTATATATTCCAATATAAACAAAAAGTAAGTAAGTAACGAATGTAAGAACATCCTTTAAAAGAACCGTGTCTTTATACCCTCCACTAGGGTCTGTACGTCTGTCCATCTATTGTTGCAATCAAATTACAGGTCGCAAATATAGTCCGATCTAAACAAAAATTGAACAACTAAGATATGTGGATCGAGGAGGAACGCTATTTAATTTGAAGCAAATCGGTTCAGATTATAATTTAACTAGAAACACATATAATGAAAGCGGGTAAGATTTGTTCAAATTTAGATATAGCCCCCCATGCAAATGTCGCTCCCTATTTGACCTTTCTCGCTATAGAAACCACATACAGGACCCGATTTTCTTCAAATTTGGCTTAAGACCTTATAATCCAACTAGAAACAACTATGCTGAAAGTGGGCAATATCGGTTCATGTTTAGATCAAGGATAGAGTCGTAAAGGGGATTCACAGACAGCTCCAAAATGGATTGTGGATTTGGTTCCGGTGTCTTCTCTGAAAAAGCTAGCCTAGTATGTTCATTCTGCCTTCCTATGAAGCATGCAGTAGATTTCCCTCTTTATACACAAGAGGTCGCATAGGAATCTTTGTAGACAGTCAAGCTGCCCTTCCAGACTAAGCTGTCTGTCTGATGTCAATCTTATATGGATCCCTGGACATAGGGAATTTATGGGAAATAACGAGAAGACTCCACGCTACGGAGTTGGTCGCGACACTGATAGGGTCCAGTAAAAGTTGTCTATTCACGCACTACCTAGACCGAGTTAATTTCACGTGTCAAATATCCATTCAAACCTCACCTCAATATAACAAGAGACCTTCTAAGCCAAAGTAGAAGAAACGTATCAAGAGTGATATTAGTGCTGACGGGTGATTGGGCAATTGGAAACCACGAGCGACGAATGAAGAGGAAGAAGAGACGGTCGAACATTTCTTATACGACTGTCCAGCTCTAATAAACCCACGGTACAGGACCATTGGAAAGAACTTACTACACGACATTGACGAGATATTGGAGATTGATATTAGAGATCTAATCAAATATCTCAATCTTTCAGGCTGGATATATTGTTAGCTACTAAAAAATAAAGCAAATATTATTTTCCAATTCTTGATTTGAAGTGAGATATTCTCCTGGCTCAAGACAATTTTGCATCAATATTTTATAGAATGCAAATTTATTGACAAATGTCATGATAACATTTATTAATTGGCTGCACACTACCACTATCATGATTTCTTGTCCGTAATTCTTTATTTTTATGAAGTTTGTCGTGCGAAAATATTTTTTTTAGTTTTAGTTTTTTCGTTTGTATTTTTTTGGTCTGTAATCAATATTTGATTTGAACTGGGATATTGTCCTGGCTCAAGACCATTTTGCATCTATATTTAATAGAATGCAAATTTATTTACAAATGGCATGGTGACATTTATTACTTGGCTGCAGACTACCACTATCATGATTTCCACCCTGTCTAAAGGTTTCATTCAGGTGGCTTCGCAGCGACTTTTCAACATCAAACCCGGCCTCTATAAGGAGAAGATTCTCACAAACGAACGAGAATCTCAACTCACTTGCCGAATTTGCGTTTAAAAAATCGCACCAAGTAATAAAGCACACATGCCATCTTACAAGCATCTCATTGAGTTGCATATGTAAGTATGTGTATATGCAGGTATAGTTACCTAGCAATACTTCTGCCGTGCCAACGCTCATTTGTTTTAGTTTTTTCGTTTGTATTTTTTTGGTCTGTAATCAATATTTGATTTGAACTGGGATATTGTCCTGGCTCAAGACCATTTTGCATCTATATTTAATAGAATGCAAATTTATTTACAAATGGCATGGTGACATTTATTACTTGGCTGCAGACTACCACTATCATGATTTCCACCCTGTCTAAAGGTTTCATTCAGGTGGCTTCGCAGCGACTTTTCAACATCAAACCCGGCATTTATTAAATATAGATGCAAAATGGTCTTGAGCCAGGACAATATCCCAGTTCAAATCAAATATTGATTACAGACCAAAAAAATACAAACGAAAAAACTAAAACAAATGAGCGTTGGCACGGCAGAAGTATTGCTGGGTAACTATACCTGCATATACACATACTTACATATGCAACTCAATGAGATGCTTGTAAGATGGCATGTGTGCTTTATTACTTGGTGCGATTTTTTAAACGCAAATTCGGCAAGTGAGTTGAGATTCTCGTTCGTTTGTGAGAATCTTCTCCTTATAGAGGCCGGGTTTGATGTTGAAAAGTCGCTGCGAAGCCACCTGAATGAAACCTTTAGACAGGGTGGAAATCATGATAGTGGTAGTCTGCAGCCAAGTAATAAATGTCACCATGCCATTTGTAAATAAATTTGCATTCTATTAAATATAGATGCAAAATGGTCTTGAGCCAGGACAATATCCCAGTTCAAATCAAATATTTTTTTTTTTTTCAAAAAGTTTCTAACCTACTCTCTCTATGTGTCTCCCTAATTGTACATATAAGCGGATGTTAGAGTTCTTATATTTCCATAATGATACTGCAAATGTTAAAGGTACCTTCGGAGAGTCTTGGAATTTTAAGAAAAAAATTAAAAACTAGATGTATCTATAAAAAAGTTTTTAATATCGTTTTTCAGTTTAGAAAAATAAACCTGGAAATGTTGTACATAGTTCTTCACAGAAGCATAGCATAGTAAACTAAAATAGTCGATTGATTATTAAAATTTGTTATTGTAGAAAATCATGGTATTGTAAAATCTTAGTTCATAACTTTAAGTAGTGCCTTAGAATAATAAAATATAGTTTCTCGTTATTTGTCGCTCAACTATGAATGATGTTGGGGTATATCCTGGTCGGAGCATTTGTTTATTTGTAGTAATAAATAAATTAAATGTGAGTACTCCTTAAAATATACTTGATTGCATGCAACTGATGTAAGATGAAATGTAATTGATAACAGTCATTAGAGTAGAAAATATTAACTGCGAGAAACCATTAAATCTAAACAATCTATATGTGGACTATTTACACAGTTAACCCAGCAAACGATTTGAAATGAAGTGTTGAAGTGAATAGAAAGTATTTCTATTCTATTTCACTCTCTTATTATTTGAAAACGCCATTACAATACTTTGATATATTTAAGGAAGTAGACTTTGCTATGGAAAATTATATAAAATCCCTGTTTTAAATTTAATAATTCTGTCATATTAAATTGGATGTGTAAGTACCACAGAAAACTCTATATTGATCCAGCGTATAGTTACTGCTGGGAAGTGGAAATTAACCTGGCTCGTAATCTACTCATTACCTGCAGCGTATTTCAAGACGAAGTTATGGATATTAGAGAAGTTGATTTTTTGGAGACTCTGCCAATGTTTCTATTTGAAAGCGAAATTTGCAACATTTGTAGCTATCATAATTGTCTTAAGCGGGTGTGCTTTCCAAATAGAGAATACAAATATTATACGTACCTCCGTAATTTTTATTTTAGTAAACAATTTAAATTTTAGTAAAAAATTAAAATAATATCCATAATTTCTAATTTTCATTTTTTAATATCGGTTGTCAAGTAAAAAAGTAATTAAATAATTTGCCAACAAAAATTTAAGTTAAATTTTAAATAATTTTCTTTAGAAAAATTAAATTTGAAACCAGTGTGCACTGTCACATATGCCCACATGTTTACATCCCTACATCTCCTTGCAATGTTTGCTGGGCTTTAATATTGATTCACAATATTATGTTAGCTTCGCCGAGTGTTGTTTGTTGTTAATCAGTAAAGATATATTCAAAACAGATATAAAGAAGACAATGTCCCCCACCACCTAAACGCATAATAAATTAACTCAAATTTCAATGAATAGAAAAAGTAATCCTCAACAACCGCTCCATGAATCAGGTTGTCCCACTTCGTTTGAGTTACGAGGAAATAATCATGAAGTTGTAATTGAAATCATTTCACCGATACTTAATTGCCGTATCGTATTTTCGTTTTGTTGTGCTTCTTTTTCTCATATTCAAGCTGCTATAAAACTGTCATCATCTCATAAATTGTGTTTCGATCATGAATAGGATTTTACCAGCGTAGCGCATGTTACGTTGTGTGTGTTTGTTTGTCATATGTTCGGATTAAATCGATAAAGATGCAAAAAATCAATGAGTGCTTAAACCCTCAATTATGGGTGAATGTATAGTAAAGTGGGTCGCTCGTAAAAAATAAAATTTGTTTGTAACACCAAAAGGAAAGAAAGAATGATAGTCATATGTTCGTCCCACAGTGGAACCAAATCAATTTTTTTATGGAATTAATTCTGTAATTTTTGAACGGGGAAATATATCTTAACGAAATTTGACATGGTTAGAGAAATTTTCCAACATTTTGGAGGCTTCTCCCCAGGTGAGGACCAACATAATGCAAAAGATGTTCATCAATTTTGTCATATTCGTTAAATTAGACTATTGAAATTTGGACTACATAAAACCCAGCGATGTTTAGTATCGCTGGGTTTAGTATTAAAAGTCAAGTAGAGACGCTGGGAGTGGTGAATTTAGCCTTTATTTATTTATTTTTGAATTTGTGGTTGAAGAATAAAACAAGTCGTATTTGGAGAAAATCTATGTAGAAAATCTATGTGTAAAATGATAAATTATTTTGTCATAGTAAGCACTTCAACTTCTGGTGAACCACTCTAATAAACACATTTATGTATGCGTATAAATCACAGTGAATTTAATCAATTAATTGATTTGTAACTTTGGCTTAATTGCAGTCAAATCGTGAATTGAGCGGATGGACTCTTGGGTGATTTATCTTCTTTTTCTTGGGGTTTGGTCGAGATTCCGATCCGATAGAGACTTCTTGTGCCAGCTTAAGTTGTTCGATGCATACTTCAAAAGTAGGTTGACACAAATGATGTGTTTTTCGATTCGCTGAACATACAATCAATTCAGATTATGACACATATTCCAGGATTTATATCGATTGCACAATATTTCGGCTGTAATGTAATGTAATAGGCGACCGTTACAAGTCATTTACAAAGAAAGTGCTCATGCAACTGGTGTTGATTAAATTCAAAAGTAAATATTTCGAGATTTGTGAAATATTTTAGCTCGGCAAGATGGAGTGTGAAAAAAGGTCTACATCAAACATTATGCAAAAACTGAACTTAGAGTATTCAATCCAAGCATAAACTTCACTCTGTTATATGGATGCGAAGCATGCAACATGGCACCGCGTGACACACACATAGATTGCATGTACTCGCCAACAAATGTCTGCGGATAAGCCTACGCATCTTCTGGCCAACGATAGTGTCAAACAATGAAAATAAGCCAACCAACAGTCATTCGAAGTTCAAAGAAAACAAGTAAAAATGCGTTAAGTTCGGTCGGGCCGAATCTTATATACCCACCACCATAGACTGAATCTCATAGTATTACCGGCAGATTGGAAGCTGTCGACTTCAAGAGGAAGCGTTGTAACATATTAAACAAGTAAGGAAAGGCTAAAGTCGGGCGGGGCCGACTATATAATACCCTACACCACTCCCTGCGTATATACCTCGCTTTTATTACTAAATGGGAGCAATTTTATGTAATTCATATAGATTATACAGTATACTATAAATTCATCTTAGTCATATTTAACGAATATGGTAAATAATTGATCCAATTTTCCGGCAGACAAATACAAATTATACAGTAGTAATAGGATGAATCGGACCAACATTTGAAAGGGGGTTTATAGCAACACTTGGGGCCTGGTCCAAAACATTCTCATTCACGGTAGGTATTCCTTGTTGAAATATATCATGATCCGATATAAGACGTAGTTTCTAGAACTGCAACAGAGTAAAATGGGGACCCCATTTGGGTTATTCCAAAGTATGGACACATATATTTGACTTTCATAGTATGTATTCTTAATTGAAGTATAATACAAAATGCAAAATTTGAAAAACTTCCGATGTAAAATGTGGGTCCTAGAGGGGTAATAAAAAAAATGGGGCCCATTTGTAAGGGCGCTACATTAAAAAGTGGGCCCATATAGATCACTTTCAGAATAAGTATTCTTAGTTGAAATATGACATATGTGCAAAAATATATCAAGATCCAATGCACTATGTGGGTTCTAGAGATGTAATAGAATAGAATGGGGGTCCAATTTGTATGGGGATTATACCAAAATATGGACCCATATATTTGACTTTAATAGTATGTATTCTTAGTTGAAATATAATATAATCTGCAAAATTTGAAAAACTTCCGATGTAAAATGTTGGTCCTAGAGGGGTAATAATAAAAATGGGGCCCATTTGTAAGGGCGCGACATTAAAAAGTGGTCCATTATAGATCACTTTTAACGTAGGTATTCTTTATTGAAATGTCAAAAATTTATCAAGATTCATTGTAAAATGTGGGTTCTAGAGCGATAATAGTATAAACTGGTGACTCATTTGTATGGGGGCTATAAAACAAAACATTGACCTATGTAGCTGGCTTTCCAAACACGTATTTCTAGTATAAATTTAACATTGTGTGGAAAATTTGATCAAGTTCCGGCCTAAAATTATAATGAAATTTGGCAGAAGTTACTTTTTTTGGTCAAGGACGCTTGGTATTGAATTTGGAGTAAATCGGTTCAGATTTAGATGTAGCCCCCATACAAATGTCGCTTCCGAATGTTTAACCGATTTAAACTTTGCATATTATATTTCACCAATAAACATACATGGTGAAAGCGGGTCACATCATTACAGGTTTCAATATACCCCCCTAAAAATGTCCTTTCCTATTTAACATTTTTTGTCAAACACATACATTTACATAATTCTAAAATCCTTCCCGATTTCACTTTATTACCGAATTGAATTGTACTGAGATAGAAAGTGGGGTGTATCATATAGTCGGCTCTCTCCGACTTTAGCCTTTCCTTACTTTGTTTGGGAGATGCCCATAAATTTATACTTTGGTATAACCCAAATTAGACCCCATTCTGCTCTATTACAGCTCTAGAAACTACATCTTACATCGGATCTTCATCAAATTTTGCAGATCATTCTATGTTTCAACTAGGAATGCCTACCGTGAATGAGAAATATATTGGCGCATGTTTTGGCACAGGCCTCAAGTGTTGTTATAGGCCCCTTCAAATGTCCGTCCGATTCATCCTATTACCGCTGTATAATCTGTATTTGTCTTTTGATCTTGATCAATTTTTCCAGATAATAATATATTTACTTTACTCGGAATATCTGCTGGAAAATTGGATCAATTACTTTATTATTTATCATATTCACTAAATTTTTCTAAAGATGAATTTATAGTATAATTTATATGAACTACATAAAATTGCTCCCATGAAATACCTTGGTTTAGTAATCAAAGCGAGGTATATACGCAGGGAGTGGTGTAGGGTATTATATAGTCGGCCACGCCCGACTTTAGCCTTTCCTTGCTTGTTTTTTATACTATTTTTTACATTAATTGCTAGTACTTGTTGAATACATTTTTATTTTTCATTATTACAATTTGCAATTAAAATTAATTTAAAGACTCGTCCACTTATAGAGCGAAACTACATATATAGTGCGATGAAATTCGGTGTGTACATTCCTCAAAATGCTTAGAGACACAAAATGAAAGAAATTTTCGAAATTCGTACTTTTCAAGTGTAAACATGAAAAAAGGGGATAAAAAAGGTATATTTGTCTACCAGCGTAGATGATACATATACGCTCTTACTCTGTTGGGCGATTTATCCCGAAAGGGATATCCTTACACTTCAGTGCACTGGCACAATTTCGAAATATGTAATAAAATATTAAAATTAAATCCCATTTGAGCATTTTCCGCGTACGAAGTAGCGGGTATTTGCTAGTACTATATATATATGTATATCAAAATAATACTGCAACTGCTGTAATCTACAAAAATTATGTTTAAATATCCTAAAGAAGAAAAATTTTCCCTGTGGACCGTTTTCGGCCATTTTCAATTCCAACTTTACATAGGAGCGTCATTTAAAGTTGATTGATGATAAAAGTTAGTAGCTTTTTTATCCAATTTTTATACGAATTTGGAAAATCTATTATCTTTCGCGTTCACAGTGGAATGTATATGATGTATGATATATATGGAATATATCCAGCCATTTGATTTTTGCCTGTTTGAATCGAATGTCATGATTCTGGCTGCAGCCGTTTGATAATTATCCCACGAAACGGGAATTATCTGTATACCCTTATTTTATATACTTTGTCATTCTGTTTGTATATATTCTTTATCGTCATAAAATTGTAAGACGATCAAGCCATGCCAGTCCGTTCATCTGTCCGTCTGTTGAGAGCACGCTAGCATCTATATATATATATATATATATAATTAAGACTTTTTGATAGGAACTGAATAGCGACCCCATAATTCTGAAAGGGCGTGGGTAGACAATTTTTGCAGAATAAACTTATAGTCCTACTTGGTCAATGTTTTAAAGGGTTAATGATTCTCATAAATAGATCAATAGAGTATAATGCTCCCTTCGACCAAAAAATTAAAACTGTGAACCACTATAAAAACTGTATTCTACAAAAATGGTGTACTCAACATCTCAGTTCAGTCCCATGCTCTTTTCTCTTCCAATCAAAAAGTCTTAATTTGTTGTTCCTCATAAATGTAGTGCATTGCGTTAGCTGAAGGAAAATAAGGTACTTGAAGGAGGAAAGAGGGAGTAGTGTCTGTCTGTTGTATTCCATCAAAAATCTCAATTCTTGCTTTAATCGCTTGATTGATGCCAAACTTAATCCAATTTAGATGCTGAAGGCACGAATATCGGAAGATCTCTTTATTTTTTGCTTCTACGCAGTCAAAGAAATGTACAGTGTACACTAGGGCGTACCTCAAAAAAAAAGTTCGCCGTACACCTTCGAATATGAAGTATTATTGAAAGGTAGTTTCAAAAAAAAAATTTTTATTTTTTATGCCGAACGTAGGGGTCGCGCTTTTACATTTTTCTATATAACTTGTATTTATAAACGGATTTTAAAGTGTGATACATCGATGTTTTTGTCTCGACGAGGCCGATTTTTTTGTCTTTGAAGTCATTGAGCTCAAGCACCCCCTTCTGGTACTTACCCATCATTTCTCAGTTGCTACTACCCTAATGTACCACTCTAATAATCGAAAATTAAAGCTCGCATAAAATCATGAATCATGTTTGAGCTCAATGACTTCAAAGACAAAAAAATCGGACAAAAACATCGATGTATCACACTTTAAAATCCGTTTATAAATGCAGAAGTTATATAGAAAAATGTAAAAGCGCGACCCCTACGTTCGGCATAAAAAAATAAAAAAAAATTTTTTGAAACTACCTTTCAATAATACTTCATATTCGAAGGTGTACGGCGAACTTTTTTTTTTTTACTTGTAACCTGGTACGCTCTAGTGTACACACCGAATTTCATTATTATAGTTATGGTTATTTTTATTCCCATTCGCCCCATTTTCCGCCTAAAAGTACAAATTTCGAAAAAAAAACTCCTTTTTGTTTTGCAGTTTCACAGTCAGGTGAATGCATACACCGAATTTCATGATTCAACTTCAACGGTTTGGTTGGTACCATTTTTCAAATATTAGGAAAAGTTTTTCCCTTTATGCCGATTTCTCCCACTTTCAATCCCAACCGATCTGCAACCTTAAGATACATTTAGGGAAAATTTGAATCACCTAGCTCATTTCGTTCGACGACTAGCGTGCTTTCAACAGAATTTTACCACGACCCAGAATATATGTACTTTATGGGGTCTCCGATGAATATTTCAAGGTTACAAACGGAATGACAAAGTGAATAAACCCCCTTCCTTAATATTATTTGGGTAATATATCATTTAACGTAGCTGAAAGTAGTACATGCTTTGAGTATTACAGTGGTTCAAAGTGAATACTCTTGAACGTTTTTCATTATTGATGTAATAACTTTGGAGAGAGGTTTTTATGTTCTCATTGGGAGTGTAAGAGGAAAGTATGTCCACATAGTCTAATTTTTTCCTATAAATGCAGCTCATTGCGTTGGCGGAAGGAAGATACGGTATTGGAAGGAGGAAAGTGGGAGTAGTGTTTGTTGACTTTTGTTTTAAACTTCTGAATATCATAATTAGCTGGGAAGATATCTGCCGGAAGTCGATTCCACATACGGATCGTGCGGGCGAAGAACGAATTCATTCTGTAATATGTGCTGTGGTCGGTTGTCAATTTTATAACAAATGGCTGAGAATTCCTGGAAAGTCGCGTATCTCTACCGAACGTTCTCACGGGAGGTATAAGATCACGAATATCCGAAGAACAAACACCATGAAAGTAACGATAGAACAAGGACACACAAACCACATTACGACGATGTTCAAGGGAGACAATAGAATTGGATATCCTACCATCACCTATCAACACCATCGCCTTCCTCTGGACTCGGTCAGGTAGCTCCAGTAATGAAGCTGGAACACCCGACCATATATGGGAGTTGTATTCCATCTTTGGTCTGATGTAAGTAGTGTAGATATTGAGAAGATCAGGGGGAGTGAAGTATTTCTTACACCGGTTTAAGAAGCCTAGACACTTGAATGCTTCTTTCGACACTTCAAATACATGTTTCATACATGTTTTGTCTAACGAACATCAGATTGTATTTTCATGCCTAGAACATAAAGAGTATCTGATTGCTCAATATCTACACCGTTCATTATTCGCTTGTGAGACAACAAGGAGCACTGGATCTTACGTGCATTAAAATCAACTCTGTCAACTTGACCCTATTCGGAAATGGCCAGTAAATCCTGGCTGAGTGACTCATTCATAAATCGCCTTTTGTCTTCAATTTCTTGACGAGTTGGTCTATGATCGAATGAGTATGAATGACAGAGGTTGCTGTCATCCGCGAATGAGTATATTGGATTCACAGTCCGATCCAAGAGGTCGTCGATGAAAATAAGAAAAGGGAAATGGAAAGGATAAAAAATGGTACTCCTGCAGTTAACCTATGCTCGTCGGATGAGAACCCATCTACAACAACAAGTATAGTGCGATCTCTGAGGAAGCTCGATATAAATCGAGAGAAGTCACTACCAACACCAAAAGCAATAAGCTTTGATATGAGTGCGCCATGCCAAGCTATCAAAGGCGTTGGAGATATCTACAGCAACGACCTTACTTTCTCCAAGCTGGTGGATGGATCGATTCCACTTTTCGGATAGCAGTGTCATCAGGACTCCCGTAGATCGATTCCTACGGAAGCCATACCGTCGATCATTAAGTAAGTCATTGTTTTCTAAATTCCTCACAAGATGGTGGTTAACCATACTCTCCATAACCTTCGAGAGCGCTGAGCAAATCGCGATAGGTCGAAAGTTAGCAGGGTTATTAGCCTCACCTATTTAGGGATGGGCTGGATGTTCTCAATCTTCCAATGCGCTGGGAAAACCCCTGCACGGTATGCCAGGTTGACAATATTTCGAAGGGGACGGGCAAGCGTCGAAGAGCACTTACATAGGACAAGTGCTGAAATGCCATCCGGGCCCGGAGATTTATTTACGTCGAGATTTGCGAGAACCCTTTTAACTCCACGTGTTCGAAAAAATATCTGAGGCATGGAACTTAATATATTTTCGATCACGGGGAGTGGTTGATTGCTTTCCGACAAGGATGAATTCCTTGCAAACATTTCAGCCAATAGGTTAGCTTTGGCAACCGGGTTAGTGAATATCTGGTCATCTTTAACAAGAGTTGGGATTGATGAGGAGTTATCCTTTACTCTTCTTACAAATGACCAAAAGCTCTTACTTCCCCTGGGAGAAGAAATAGCTTTGGCACGAAGACGTTGTTCGTACAGAAACTTTTCCCGTCTAAGTACCTTGGCACACATGGTTCTTGTCTGCTTGCGTAGCAGATCAGTGGTGGCATTTTTATTTAAACGCCATTTCCTGAACGCTTCCTCTTTGGATCTGATAGCAGTCTTGCATGTCTGGTTAAACCAACTTTTATTAGATGGTTTATCCGAAATAACTTTAATTGGAATAAATGACTTCATTCCAATCAAGATAATATTTTCAATCATTTCAGCCGCAGCATCTATATCGCCATTTAGAAAGCAAAGTTTCCAATTGAAATGCTGGTTAAAGTTGTTGAGCTCGGCCCAACGTGCCTTTTCATATATATATATATTGTCCGCTTTGGGGCTGGGACCGAAGCGACACGAAAAGGATGCTGAAACAATACAGTCATCCGAATTACCAAGAGGTGCTAAAACGTTAACTTCATACTTTTCAGGGTGTGATGTTAAGAAAAGATCAAGAATATTTGAGTGTTACCCTTAGACACACGGAATGTGGGTCGGTTCATTCACTAGTTGCGTCAAATCATTATGCGCGGCAAAAAGCTCGGCGTATTGACCCTCCAGCGTTGAGTGACTCGAATGGGCAAGCCAAGAGGAATTATGGACATTGAAATCGTCAGCAACCACAATTTCACTGCCAGGACAATCCTCTAAATTTTTTGTAATTGAATCGGAAAGGGCGTCAAAGCCATTTAGGGATACCTCCCTTTCCGCGTTTGGACTTCTACACACAAATCCGAAATGTAGTACGTGTGTCCCAAAGGGAGTAAAATTATGGATTTTCTGAGCTTAAGTTATGCTGGCTCTGAAACACTATATTTTTACGTACGTATACCACAAGACTTCTGTGGGGGATAAAAAGAGATAGGGTGTGATACCCAGGAATGTGAAAATCCTGTGGATCAGAATCCTCACACACATGGGTCTCACAAAGAGCAAGAACATCGGACCGGAAAATGGAAATGTACGTGAGCGTACACGGCAATAAAATTCGATCTAAGCCCTCGTATGTTGGCAAATTGTATTTTAAACTTGCCAACCATTATGATTTAGAAAAATAAAAAAACTGAGTCAAAATATGTAACCAAAATTGTCACACCTCCCTCCTTACCGTTGCTGTACTCGCCAAATGCCTAGTGTTATGCCTAAGGCATTGGGCGAACAACGACAAGAAGAGAAGATCGACAATTCAATCGCACGAAAAGGAACGGGAGAGGATGGGGAGGGGAGCAACGAACACGCCAAGAAGTGAACATACAATTGTATTCGGGGATAAAAGTGAAATCACGAATAATTTTTTTTATCATGAATTGATGTGACATACTTTCTCAATGTATGTTTCCAGCTGAAATATAACGTAAACTGCCAAATTACATGGAAATGTGGAAAGGTATGCATCAGATAGAAAAAAGTTAAGTCCGAAAGGACATTTGTATGCGGTTTATATTAAAAGATACCAAATTGAAACAGATCGTGTAAAATATGTTGTTTCTAGAGCGGAGTCAAATTAAAAGCGAAATTTGTATGGGGGAATTTTTATCCAAATCGGAACCGATTTGCTTCAAGTTAAACAGTGATTGTCCTTGACACGGAAAACTTACTTGTGTCAATTTTTGTTAGGATCGGGCAATAATTGGATCTGCACTTTGATTACAAGAATAGATGGACGGATGTGCAGACAGACGGACATTGCTAAATCGACTCAGAAAGTGATTCTACGCCGAACTGTATAATAAATTCTTTTGGGTGTTACAAACGAATGCACAAAGACATAATACTCTAGGGGATGGTATACAAATATCCTCAATTACTGACAATGGACCAAACTGTTTCACAAGTCAAATCAATTTCAAGAAACGAAGTTCTCCGTATATCAATTTATATAAACTTTAAAATACTTTGATCAATTGCCAGAAATTTTGGGATTTTTTAAATGTTTTTAGAGATGAAACAGGAACCACATGTAGAAATTAGTGCAGCACCAATAGCATAACAGAAATTATAGAAGATAAGGATTAATAGAATATCAGGGACAACGGATGAGGCAAAAACAAGGATCATGCAATAAAACAGGAATATTAAACTGGAAACAGGAAAGAGTTGTTGAAATTATAGCAGGAACATGTGAAGGGTCAGGGACAAGTAACAGAAACAAATGATGAAAACTTGACAAACTTTGGCGTATAAATAAAAATATTAATTAGTCGAGTTGAGAAGAATTACTCTATGTTGGGAATAGCGGACATGAAGTGTTGAAGTTTCTACAAAGTTACAATAAATTCATCAATGCAGGCGACGTTTATAAGTAAAGGTCCTGTCTAAAAATAGCATTCGGGTTTTGGAGCTGCCACAAACGTTGTGCCCCTTTCTAATTGGATGATTGTTCCGTACATGATGTTTGTGGTAATCGATGTTGTTTGTTAGTTCTCACGTCCCGGTATATATTGAATTAATAATTGTGGCCAAATAAACAGTTGTACTATATTAGCAGAATCCAACTTTCGCAATTCCGTTTTGGACATTAGGCAAATAATTTATTATAAACGAGCATTTGCCTTTTTGTTCGGATTCAAATGTGCTCATGATAAATGTGAGATAATAAACCTGTAATTAAAATTGAATCAATGTAACAAATAAGACAAATTGCCCACCACCAACCGCCGAACAATTAGCATTAATAATTCTCACACAGCCGACACTACAACGCGGCAAAATGTTGTTGTTTGACCAAAAAATGTTGGCCCAAAATGGTTGCACAGGCTGCCAGGCTTTGCCGGACCATTAAATTGATATTGACCAAGTAACATGAATATCATGTAATCGTAAAATGTTATCGTCTGCAACGGCAACAAACTTGGCCAAAAAGAAAATTAATGACTTTTGTTGGCCGGAGCAACAACTGAAGACACTTCCCGGTCTGGTTATAACAAATGTTTGATTTAAGTGTAAAAAATGTATTTTAATTGTGTGTCCAGCTAGCTGACGGTACGAGCGCGCGCGTCTGCGTACAACCCAGAAAAACAGTTTAAAGTGTTTCTGTTAAACTTCCTTTTGGCCAGATAACTTAGTAGCCGCGTCTGGAAGACCATAATAAAATAAACCTTTATGAGAGCTACGCCAAAATTTTGCTCCCGCCAAAGGCCACGGCATGCAATTGGTATCTACGTATCTATACGCACAGTGTGGTGCTGAAGGCTCTGCACGACTACGGTCTCGAATGTGGTGGGCAGCATCTAATTTGTGTACCGTCATTTGTTGTATGCAACATGCAACATTCGTTTAATGCGTTGTAGTACCACAAACTGTGAGCCGAAAACGAAACCATAACAAGCCAACATCGAATAATACAATTGTTGGCCAAAAACGGGAGAGAGAAAAAAGGCTAAATTCAAATGACACGCAACAAGGTTTTGGTATTTGCCAACCGACAAAACATAACACATCCACCCATGGGCGTTATCTAAGGCTTACTAACAACTCTATCTCGTCGCTTCGTGGAGTTGGCTTGGACACACACATCTCGCTTAGGTACCCTATGTGAGGTACAAGTGCGTAACAGGAAATCATTTTCTACACAGGCCGACGGCATGTTGGAGTATGTACGACATGCTTTCCTACGAATATCATATGTGGGATAATTTAAATTTCTCAATACCCAGCGAAACTTTTTCGTGGAGAATTATCATTGCTACTCTCGAACCTATGGAGCAATTGTGGTTTAGGTGGAAACTTACTTTCACTGGAGTTTCCAGTATTGTCTTAAGGTACAGGATGGTTTATTTCGAAGGCTAACGTGACACGGTCCAAGGAATAGTATTGTAAACATTACAAACCTTTGTTATACATACAAGCAAGGAAATGCTAAACTCGGGCCGTCTGTACGGGTTCTGATAACTAAATTGTTTTAATATCAGTGGGACGATTTTATATAACCTATAACATAACATTGAGCGACAATGGGGAAAATGTTGATCAAAGTCTAATGCGGTAAGGTGACTGTCTAATTCAAACATCAATATTGAAAAAAAAAGTTGGTAGTGACTTCTCTCGATTTATATCGAGCTTCAACAAAGATCGCACTATACGTGTTGTTGTAGATGGGTCTTCATCCGACAATCATATGTTAACCGCAGGAGTACCACAGGGCTCTGTCCTTTCCCCCTCCCTTTTTCTTATTTTCATCGACGACCTCTTGGACCGTACTTCGAATCCAATCTATTCATTCGCGGATGACAGAAACCTCTGTCATTCATACTCATTCCATCATAGACCAAGGCGATTGATGGATGAGTCACTTAGTCAGGATTTGCTGGCCGTTGCCTAATGGGGTCGAGTGAATAGTAGATTTTAGTGCATGTAAGACCCAGGGCTCCTTGTTGTCTCACAAAGGATTCACTGTTCCAAAGGTGTCGTCGATTTCAATGAACGGTATGGATATTGAGCAATCAGTTACTCTCGATGTTCTAGGCATGAAAATACAACGTGATGTTCGTTGGACAAAACATCTATTTGATGTGTCGAAAGAAGCATTCAAGTGTTAGGGTGTTCACCTGATCTGATCTTCTCAATATCTACACTACCTTCATCTATCCGTATGTGGAATCGACTTTCCTCTTTCCAAAACCTGATCTTTCTTCCGCCAACGCAATGCGGAATACAATAAGGAAGGCTAAGGCTAGAGTATATATACCCTCCACTAGGGTATTATGTCATTGTGCACTAAAAGCACCTTATAATTCAACTAGAAACATCTATGGTGAAAGTGAGTCAGATCAGTGCAGATTTATATATAGGCCCCATACAAATGTCGTTCCCGATTTGGCTTTTTGAGCTCTAGAAATAATATATGTTGATCGATGTTTCTCGAGCACATACTTTTACAGATTTTGGTATAATTTGGCAGATCATGTTATATTTAAGTTGGAAACATACATTCTGAAAGTAGGTCAAATTGGTTCATGATTCACTTCACTTCACTTTTTTCACCGAATCGAATTGTAATGGGCCAGAAAGTGGAGAATATAATATAGTTGGTCCCGTCCGATTTTAGCCTTATCTTACTTGTTTGTGGTGTGTACATTAAAATCAGTGTAAGTTCCACACGTATATTCTGAATCAGTTATGTATTAATATTTGAAAAGGTTTTTATAATTACTTTGTGCATGTACAAAATATGGAGCCACTCTCCTTCTGATACGCAATTATGAATCCCGGGAAATTCGTATGACAATTCCGTGAGAATTCAGTAGAAACATAAACATATTTCTTCGTATATTTTCCCATAATTTCGACAATAAAGTTAAAAATGTTGTACAATAATTTAGCTCATATCGCTTTTAATTAGGTATGACAAATATTGCAGTTGGATGACAACATTGCATTTTTTTGTAACACCCAAAAGGAAACGAGATAGACCGATCGTTTATTACACCGATCGACTTAGAATCGCTTTTTGAGTCGATTTAGCAATGTCCGTCTGTCCATCTATTCTTGTAATCAAAATCCAGGTCGCAATTGTGGTTAGAACTAAATGAAACTTTCCACAACGAAGTTTTATGGGATAAGGACGAACGCTCTTTAATTTGAAGCAAATCGGTTCAGATTTACATATAGCCCCCATACAAATTTCGCTCCCGATTTGACTTTTTCCGCTCTAGAAACCACATATTGTATCAGATTGTCTTCAGCTTTGGCAAAATGTCTTATATTTCCCCTAGAAACAACCATGGTGAAAATAGGTCAGATCGGTTCAGATTTATATATAGCTCCCATAAAAATTTCGCTCCCGATTTGACTTTTTCCGCTCTAGAAACCACATATTGTATCAGATTGTCTTCAGCTTTGGCAAAATATCTTATATTTCCACTAGAAACAACCGTGGTGAATATAGGTCAGATCGGTTCAGATTTATATATAGCTCCCATACAAATTTCGCTCCCGATTTGACTTTTTCCGCTCTAGAAACCACATATTGTATCAGATTGTCTTCAGCTTTGGCAAAATATCTTATATTTCCACTAGAAACAACCATGGTGAAAATAGGTCAGATCGATGCAGATTTATACATAGATACCATTAAAATTTCGCTCCCGATTTGACTCTAGAAGCCTCATCAAATTAGGCGAAATATCTTATATTTGTTCTATAAACAGCCATGGCGCAAATGGGTCAGATCGGTTCAGGTCGGTTCAGATTTATATATAGCTCCCACACAAATTTCGCTCCCGATTTCACTTTTTCCATAATTTAACAGATCTTTTTCAAATCTTTCATATTTCAACTGGAAACACCCATGGTGAAAATGGGTTATCGGTTCAGATTTACATATAGCTCCCATACAAATTTCGGATAGACTTTTTCCGCACCAGAAAGCACGAATTAGTATGAAAGCTACATATAAAACTCAACCGATGTTATCTATTTTCACTATAGATGTTTCTAGTTATAATATGAGGTGGCGTTCCAAATTTAAAGAAAATCTGTAAAAAAATATAGTTTCTAGAGCGGAAAAGTCAAAAAAAAACTGCGATAACAAAAACGTTAATAAAAATTAAATTTTTTACTCAAAATAAAACAAGTAAGGAAGGTTAAAGTCGGGCGTGGCCGACAATATAATACTCTACACCTAGTCATTATACCATGTGGTATAGGGTATTAAAAGGTCGTTAAATTTGAACCGGGTGATATACAATAAAACTGTAAATGCAGAATATACTAAAAATTCCATACCTCTATCTGTGTTTGTACGCAAATTTTAACACAAACTTTGAATGGAAGCTATATATAAATCTGACCCGATATGGTCTTTTTTCACTAAAGCTGTTTCTAGTTGAAAATTATTTCTAGTTGTTTTTCCAAATTTGAAAAAAATCTGTTAAAATATGTGGTTTCTAGAGCGGAAAGACCCAAATCGGAGGAGACATTTGTATGGGAGCTATATATAAATCTGATCCGATATGGCCTATTTTTACCAGAGCTGTTACTAGTTGAAATATATGGTGTTTAGTCAAATTGGAAGAAAATCTCTTGAAATATGTGGTTTCTAGAGCAGAAAGAGTAAAATCGGGTACAAAATTTGTATGGGAGCTATATCAAAATCTGAACCGATTTTCTTCAAATTAAATAGCGTTCGTCCTTATCCCATAGAACTTCGTTCTGCAAACTCCTTACCTTGAAAACGTAATATGCACTTATAATGAACTCACAAACGTTGCTGGGTTTAATGACTTTTAACCGCATGTATGTATGTGTAAATGTGCCTTCGTATGTTTGTCATAATTTATAATTTATTTTTCGTGTGTTTATGTTTCGTTTTACGTCTTACAAAATATTACATATTTATCTTAATTTAATTTAATTTCTTTCAAATGGCACATTCTCTTTTTCAGATGACTTACAAAAGACTACAATTTTTTCATTTATTTATGTTTCTGTTGAATTACAAAATGATGAGTGATAAATTATCAAATGCAATATGACAAGAAAACTATAATAGAGGATTTAACCAAATCTATGTATGTTTATCTGAAATTGAAACGATTTCAACGTTCTCTTCCAATGACACTAATCCTCGACATTTACTTTTGAGAAATATTTTTTTTTTGATATGAAGTAATTATATTTGCAACACTTCTGGAAATAAATATTAGTGGCGACATATACAAACACAACGTTAGGTTATTGCAAAATGTTTGTTGTCATATCCACTTTTTGGTAGACAGATCGGTTAAGAATGAAACGATTTTATGGCGCCTTTCTGTCCATCCTTCATTCACTCCGTTTGTCTAATACTTATAGTAAAGTAATCTAAATAAAATTAAATTTTAAATTTAAATAAATAGATAAATATCAAGGTTACGAAAATCCTTTATCCACAGTGCACACACTTTCCCCATTTTGTCTCTAAAAGTACGAATATCGAAATATCATTTTTTCGCGCCTTCTTGCTAAAGCCCTTCGATTTTTACAATCTTTATCACATTTCGAACAATTCGAGCTAAAGTACGAATATCTACATTTATTTCTTTATAAAAGTACAAATTTTGAAATATCCAGTTAGTTTTAGATGAGAAATGCAAAAAGTCTGTAAAATGGAGACTAATGGAGACGGGATATCTCTGGACTAAAGTAATCATCATATTATATTGGCCATGGTCAAAATTAACAAAAATTATTTAAAACACATTGCGGTTTCATACTAATAACAACCGTCGATATAATGGATAAAAAACAAAAGAAAACATTCAAACACAATATAAATATATACAATAACCAAAAATTAGTTTTTCCACATATATTTTGTATTATTTTTGGCCGAATTGACCAATTTTACTCAATCGTCAGTTGATAAAAATGACAGGATTTCCGGACAACTTTTATCAATATTATAAATTATTTGAAATACTAAATACTACTTTTCGATATAAGCGTTACTTATCGGTATAGAAAATATAGCTGAGACCAATTAAATTAGGTTTGTGACACTTTCTATACCACATTTTGTAAAAAAAATGTGAAATGTGTGTGTGATATTTTTTCATTTAGTATGCCCTTAGGAAGAACTCCATAATCAACTGGAAGGCTGTAAATGTTAAAATGGAAAAAAGGGTCATAATAGAGTGGCTTCTATTGTGAAGAATGAAAAAATGTTATTGATGTTCCCGATTAAAATGAAAGATTGGTTTGTTTTATGTGTTCTCCCAAAATATTTCGCTTTTATCATTGTCCCTTCGTGAGCAGGACGTGTTCAAAATAACCACTATAAAACAGTTTTTTCTTGAATAAAATTCATGATGAGAATGGTATTGAGAAAAAACTGCTAGAAATTAAAATCCGGCCTGAGCCTTATAAAACCATATTAAAAACTTGCAATATGAGTCAGTATAAAAGGCAGATTTTTTATAAAAAACCGCAATAACTTCCACATTTTTATTTCGATTTATGTTTTTGGGGGCTGGTTGGAGACGTATTGATAACCAAACGCAATTTTTAGAATTTTCTAACCCATTAAGGGCCGCAATATTTTTTCATACTGTAAATACTCAGTGGGTTAAATGTGAATTAAAAACTGAAATATGGGGTTATTTGCATCGTACACACATTCAAGTCTTATATAAATCTAATTTTTGGAAAGAAATTCAACCATTTCAAATTTCCCCCCTTAAACGTTTAAACATGAATAATCTACATAAACTTTGTAAAGGGGAAAATTGAAATGCTTGTTAATGATAAATTAACATAGATAGACGCATGAAATTAAAAGTATAATTAGCAGATGTTCTTCTCTTTCATTTGATACCCATATCGCCATTGTATGATACGCAAAAGTGCGAAACTAAATTATTGAAACATTTACATCCTTTGGAAATTAAAATCCCTGTAAAAAAGACAAACGACAACGAAATAAAAAACTGAGTATGGGTTTTCCTATTAGTGACCTATAGTTTCACTTCTATATAATCTCGTTCTTGTGAGGGAAACCATATCGCACGTTTTTATTGTTACATCTTATGTGAAGTTTTCCTCCCAATTTATCCATTGAAACACCATAATTTCAGATGTTTTTTTTTCAATAATTAGCTTTTTGTTAGAATGGAATGGTTTTACGATGCAAATAATCCCATATATCAGTTTGTACATCACATTTAACCCACTGAGAACCAACAGTAAGAAAAAAATTGTCGGCCCTTAATGGGTTAGGAAGTTATAAAAATTGCAATTGCTGATCAATTCTTTTTCAACGATCTAACAAAAACACAAATCGAACTAAAAATATGGAAGTTATTGCGGTTTTTATAAAAAATGCATCAAAAATTGCACACAAATGTTAAAATTCTACCACAATTCTTAGCTAAAAGGCAAGTTTTTGATATTGTTGGTAAGGCTCGGACCAGATTTTAATTTCTAGCAGGGTTTTTCTAAATACCATTCTCACTGTGAATTTTATTCAAGAAACCCCTGATTTATAGAGGTTATTTTGAACGCGTCCAGCTCACGAACGGACAATGATAAAAGCGAAATATTTTGGGAGAACACATAAAACAAACCAATCTTTCATTTTAGTCGGGAACATCCACAACTTTTATTTTGAAACCACTCTAATGTACGTGTCTATGCACGTAAAATAAAGAGATTTAAGAAAGTCGTACTTTTAAGGGGTTAAAATGGGAAAAATAAGAATAAGGCACGGCAGAAGTATTGCTGGGTAACTATAGCTGCATATACACATACTTACATATGCAACTCAATGAGACGCTTGTAAGATGGCATGTGTGCTTTATTACTTGGTGCGATTTTTTTAAACGCAAATTCGGCAAGTGAGTTGTGATTCTCGTTCGTTTGTGAGAATCATCTCCTTTTAGAGGCCGGGTTTGATGTTGAAAAGTCGCTGCGAAGCCACTTGAAAAGACTTTTGACATGGTCGAAATCATGATCGTGGTAGTCTGCAGCCAAGTAATAAATGTCACCATGCCATTTGTAAATAAATTTGCATTCTATTAAATAAAGAAGCAAAATGGTCTTGAGCCAGGACAATATTCCAGTTCAAATCAAATATTGATTACAGACCAAAAAAATGCAAACGAAAAAACTAAAAAAAAAAATTATTGTTATTTTCATAAGTTATGAATGATTAAATAAAAAATTAAATATCGGGAAAAACTACTCCAGAGAAGAAGCTTCTACGATTTGTAAAAAAGGAAAAGCTAAAGTCGGGCGGGCGACTATATGCTACCATCCACTTGCTACCCCATTACAAAAAGGAAAAAAAGTAATATCGGTAACGATTTTTGTATGGGCACTATAATGTGGTCTCTACAGCGGAAAAAGTCAAATCGAGAGCGATATCTGTATTTGAACCGATATGACTTCATCATATATACTTCTATACTTTTGCAAATTTGAATAAATTTTGGTTAAAATATCTGTTTTCTAGAGCGGGTAAAGGAAATCCAATGGCGTAGTAGGGATATTCTTCTGGGGGTGACTATAGCCACCCCCATAATTTGTTTGTTAAAAAGTAGAAAAAAACCAGTAAGGAAAGGCTAAAGTCGGGCGGGGCCGACTCTTTGATACACCCCACTTTCAATCCGAATGCAATTCAATTCGGTGAAAACGGGAAGGTTTTTTGTATCCTGTAAATGTATGTTTTTGACAAAAAAAATTATATCGGAAAGGACATTTGTATGAGGATATATTGAAACCTGGAACGAAATAGGTGAAATATAAAATGTATAGTTTGGCCAAAATCGGTTAAACTTATGGGAGCAACATTTCAATTTGGGCTATATTTAAATCTGAACCGATCTTACCCACTTTCACCATAGTTTTGTTTAATTAGGTTATAAGATGTTGTGCGAAATTTAAAGAAAATCGAGCACAATATGTGACTTTTAAAGTGGCAAAAGTCAAAACGGGAGCGACATTTGTATGGGGGCTATATCTAAATCTGAACCGATCTTACCCAATTTCTGCATAGTGTTTCTAGTTGGATTATAAGATGTTGTCCCAAATTTAAAGAAAATCGGGTACAATATATGGTTCTTAGAGCGCAAAATTCCTCATGGATAATAAGGCTGTTTTTCTTTAATACTGGATACTTAACCTGCGATAACAAAAATCTATACAAAATATTAAAATTTCACTCAAAATAAAAAAATATATTTTTTAAAATTTCTCCCCAACAACAATATCAAATTATGTGTATGAAAACAAATTAAAAAAAAATATTTTAGTTTTTTTTTTCGTATGTATTTTTTGGCCTGTAATCAATATTTGATTTGAACTGTCCTGGATCATTTTGCATCTATATTTAATAGAATGCAAATTCATTTACAAATGGCATGGCGAAATTTATTATAACTCACAAACGAAACGAGAAGTAAAACTCATTTGCCGAATATCCGTTTTTAAAAAATCGCACCAAGTAATAAAGCACAAATGACAATTTTTCACGTTCGTTTGTGAGAATCATTTATTTAAAGTGGACGGGTATGTTGTTGAAAAGTTGCGAAGCCACCTGAAAGAAACCTTTGACAGGGTGATTATAGTGGTAGTCTGCAGCCACGTAACCATGTCACCATGCCATTTGTCTTGAGCCAGGACAATATCCCAGGTCAAATAAAATAATTTTATGTTAAAAATTTCGCACTTAGCCTGGATAATTATCCAATACAAGTCAAATTTATGGTTATCGAGGCTAAGTCCTAAAAAGTCAACAAAAAAATTTTAATTTGTTTGGATACAAATATTTATACTGTGGTTGGCGACAATATAAAAAAAATATTTCTTTATTTTGAGGAAAAAAAATTAAATTTTTATTAACGTTTTTGTTATCGCAGCTTGTTTAAAGCTTAAAGAAACAGTCCTATTTAACACTGTACCCCTGTTCTGATCCGTACACTGAAAACGGTTTTAAGTTGTTTGTGTAAATATTAAAGTTAAAGAGAATGTTCCTACAACGATTTGAAACATTAGGGGAGTTTACACATGAATATGTTTAGACAATTAAATTTTTAATAAAATTTTGGTAAATAAACAACATTTGGAAAAATATGTGGTCTTTAAGCGGAAAAAGTAAAATTGTCAAAATTGTATGGGAACTATATCTAAATCTGAACTGATCTGACCCATTTTTACTTGCTATGTTAAATTTTAAACAAATCGAGTAAAATTTTAAATTTTTTAAATTAAATAACATTTGTCCTGGGCCGAACGAAAATTGCGACCTGTACTTTGAGTACAATAATAGATAGACAGGACGGACAGACATTGCTAAATCGACTCAGAAAGAGATTCTAAGCCAATGATTATAATATACAATGTGACTATCTCGTTTCCATTTGAGTGTTATAAACGAATGCACAATGGCAAGTGGGGGGTATTTAAAAACATAGGAAGATTTATTTGCTTAGCAAAATGGAGGCCATGTAGGTCTAGAGTGTCAATTGTTTAAGAAATAACTATTATTTGGTCGCGGGGCAAGAATATCAAAATAAAACCAAAATCGTTTCGTCCGAAAATGTATGGTTCTCAAGGAGTTTAATGAACTGATTGTTTCCAAAGATTGATAGATTGGAAAATACATTGTAACATATTTCCAATAGTATTAATTGTAAAGTATAAATACTTTACTACGCATATTTTTAAGTTTTCTACAAAAGTATTTTTCAATAACTTTAGTTTCGAATTTTATCGAAAAAATTTACCCAATTTTGAGATTTAATGAAGAAATAGTTCACACAACACACTCTAACCATCCCACTCTTATACTTCCTGCATTCTTCAGGATTCTCCCCTCCCCAGAAATAACCAGCTTGGTGCAACTAACGCTGGATGACAAACATCAGTTACGAACGTGAAGAAGACAAACGCGAAATGCATAAGCTGTGACAACAATTACAACTCTTTTCATGCCGCGGCATATTAAACATTCGACCTGGTCATTGGTAACTCCTTAAATACTAGTTTTTATTTAGTTGTTTTTTTTTTTTTTTTTTTTGAAATTTTGCTTGTAATTGCTTTTTAATAAAATCATTAGGCCACGTTTCTATGGCTGTTGCTGGTGCCTCACTGATCTACAACTTCCATTACATTACACATTACAACACATTAGTTTTTGTTTTTGTTTATTTTTCTTTTCTTTCGTTTCTTCTGCCACTTTATGATTTTGGTTTAGTGTAATCCGTGAGTTACCACCGGCAGCGACTGACATCGGCAGTCGCTAAATGCTTCCTGCTTTTTCTGGGAGATGTTGATGTTGCAGATTGACGACCGAGGAAAGCGAATACTCGTCCAACTACTTGCGCATAGAAAAGAGCATAAAAACGCACATTATTCGTTACGTTCGCGCTGGGATCTCTTAACCGCTTTCTCCACTTATGACAGCCACGAAAAATGCGATAATTTATCCACCACATTCAACTTTGTATTCCCGTGAAGAGATACGAGTGAGTAGCTATGCTGAGTGCGTAAATATTTGTTTTTTTTTTGTTTTCCTTTTTATTCGTTTTATTTTCGGTGATTTCTACCGCATAAGTGGTAATTTGGAAATCCTTCTTTAAGCCGTCCAAAGCATGTAAGGCGTAGAATCTGGCTTTATAGTCGCACTTTATGCCGCTGGCTGGCAGCTTAACTGTCCACATGTCCGTCCAACTGTCCAAGTGTGTCTCTCGGCCTGTCTGAACTGTTTGTTCGTTCATGTCGTCTGGACTACCTGGTTAGCATCATCGTCATCGACATCGACATCGACATCTTATCATATTTCCGACAATTTGTTTTTCTTTTTTTGGGGGGCTTGCTGTTTTCGTATTTTATTTTCAATCTACATACATATTAAAATGCAAACAAACTATGTAAATTATATTTGCTGATTTGGACGAGTTTGTTTACTGTACACTCAAACAAAAATATCGATTTATTGGCAAACCAAATTCATAATTTGTAGTAGTTGCCAGTCTAAGCAAAAGAAAATACAAATTTTGCATCCTATCAATAAAAAAAATATTTTTTGTGAGCATTGATGGCTATTGATTCATAGAATCAAAACAAAAAAATTCTGAAGGATAATAAAAGAATAATTAGAATTTTATTTCAATAGCTAATATTCTAACGAATAAAAAATGTCTACATGTAAACGATCTATGGATAAATGTAGAAGGTATGTTCCTCCTTGAAGAAGCACCATCCGAGAGGAACTTGACGAAGATGCTTGCTAAATGATATAAAGTCTGTTGGTGAAGAACTTAATTGGGCGCAGATCAAAAGTTTAGCTAAAGATCGTAGTAAACCCCACCGCCACCCAAGCGGCTTAAAAAATAAATAATAACAATAATAACACCGTGCTACAAATTTACCACCTCCAGGATGGGGGTATACTAAATTTGTCATTCCGTCTGTAACACCTTGAAATATCGACCTGGGACCCTATATAGTATATATATTCTTGATCGTGATAAAATTCTAAGACGATCTAGCCATGTCCGTCCGTCCGTCGTTTGAAAGGACGCTAGCATCTAAACGAAATGAGCTAGGACGTCCACATTTGACACAAATGTGTCTTATAGTCGTAAATCGGATGGGATTGAAACTGGGTAAAATCGGCCTAAAGTGAAAAAATGTTCCCTCACAAGGACTAAAAATACTCACAATAACCCCTAATATTTCGAGTATTTAGCATGTTTTTTTTTTAATATATCTGTTTATATTTGCTTGATATTGGGTATGCGCATTCCCCCGATAACAAAAACGTGCACCATAAAGTGATTTTTATTCGTAGGGTGCATATCAAACGACAACACGAAATTCGATGTGTACATTCATCTAATTGAGTAGATACATAATATAAAAGTATTTTTTCCACATTCGTACTTTTAAGGGGTAAAATGGGAACAGAGGGATAAAAATGGTACCAACCAAACGGTTGCACCTAGAATAATGAAATTCGGTGTGTACAGCCCTCTAATTGCGTAGATACGTAAAATGAAGGAATTTTTCGAAATTCGTACTTTTAGGGGGTAAAATGGAAAAGGGATAAAAATTTTACCAACCAAACGGCGGCAGCTAGAGTCACAAAGATTATACATTCCTCTGACTTCATAGATACGAAAAATAAAAAGGTTTTTTTCAAATTCTTACTTTCCAAGGATACAATGGGAACAGATGGATAAAAACGGCACCCACTAAACTGCCCTCTAATTGCGTAGACATGTAAAATAAAGAGAATTTCGAAAGGGGGTGGTAAAATTATTTCGATATATATAGTATAAACATATTGGTAGCCTTTCTTTCTAAGCATGGCACCAATAATTACAAATTTATATTTATTTATAAAATAATTATACCGTACACAACAGGGTATAATGTCTTTGTGCATTTGTTTGTAACGCCCATATTTAGATATAGCCCTCATACAAATGTTGCTCCCGATTTGACATTTTCTGCACAAGAAGCCACATAATTGAAGTGTTTTTGATAAAATTTTGCACAACACCTTATGTCTAAGTTAGAAGCATTTGTGACTTAACACCTTATAATTAAACTAGAAACACTTCTGGTGAAAATGGGTCAAATCGGCTCTGCCGTATATATCTCCCATACAAATGTCGCTCTAGAAACCACAACCAAGCTATAGGAAAATTTTTCAAAAAAAAAAAACACATAAAATTCAGAAAAATGCATGAAATCTTTATTTGAATCGATAGTACGGTCCATATAATTTAATATTTGAAGATTATTTCATGCAAATGTTGACCTTGAATGTGCCTCAAATGGTCCATCCGCTTAGTCCAATTTTGGCATTTCCACGTTTTTGAGTAACAGAGGCCCAATTGCTGCGAACGGCGACGAATCGATAATTGATGGTCATCATTAACACTGGCCGATACAGCTGCGATATTTTCTCTACGTAAGCGTGTTGGTGGTTTAATGTCCAACAATGTAAATTTGGTGCGAAATTTAGTCACAATAGCCGCTTCATTGGATCGATTAAACTGACCATAAAATGAAAGCGCGCGATGAACTTTCTTAACAGAGCACGCATTTTGATAATAAAATTCAATAATTTGCAAGCGTTGTTCGTTTGTAACACGATTCATGGTTAAATTATAGACCAAACTGAAGATGTTTGACAGTGAAACAAAACACGAAACGTGCGTCAGCTGTTTAAACCAGTGTTGCCAAAAAGATAACTGCAAAAAAATCACCCTTTAGAACATCTGTGGCAAAAATGTGTCAAATCGGTTTAGATTTAGATATAGCTCCCATGCAAATTTCGCTCCCGATTTGAGGTTAACCGATGTAGAAATCACATACCTTTACCAATTTTCTTCACATTCGGCAGAACATCTTATATTTACACTTGAATCATCTATAGTAAGAGTGGGACCGGTTCAGATTTATATAAAGCTCTCATAGAAATGTCGTTCACATTATCACCGAATTGAAAAGTAGTGGAGTAGAAAATGTAGGGTATAATATAGTCGGACCCAACCGACTTTAGCCTTTCCTTACTTGTTTTTTTCAATATTTTTAGTTGTTTTGGTTCGGCTATATTAAACATTTTCTTGTAATGTTACTGCACTTCTACGAAAATCTACAGCCTCTGTGGATTGCTAGCCATGGTGGTGGGTATATACAGTTCGTCCCGGCCGAACTTAACGCCGTTTTATTTGTTTCTATTGGACCTGAACAATATCATATATATGAAACTAGAGATCCAATGTAGAAAACTGTGTACTCAGTTTTCCATTTGACAATCTTTTCTCCTTTTTACAGTACTTTTAATTCTTTTGATTTGAACTGGGATATTGTCCTGGCTCAACACCATTTTGCATCTATATTTAATAGAATGCAAATTTATTTACAAATGTCATGGTGACATTTATTACTTGGCTGCAGATTACCACTATCATGGTTTCCACCCTGTCTAAAGGTTGCGTTCAGGTGGCTTCGCAGCGACTTTCGTACTTTTAACTCCCAAAGGATACAGATATTTTAATATTTTATTTTCGTACTTTTGCGAGTCATGTACAATGTACACATCAAATTTCGAATTCAATCCGTTTTAGTTCCATTCCTCGTCCTAAAAGTGTGAATATCTTAATGGTGCGTATTCACGGTATAAGAGGAATGTACTTTATGAATAGCAAGTAAATACAAGACAGAAAATATGTACCTAAATACTCTAAATATGGGGGAATATTTCTATCCCTGTGAGGTAAACATTTTTCCCTCTGCATATATTTCAATCTCAACCGATCGGACGTATTCTTGGAAATGTGGACCTTATAGCTCCACTTCATCCTGAATGGACTAACTCTTGCAAATTCTGCACGAAATCAACTTTAAGTAGAGTTTTTCTTTTCCCGGACTTTTTCATTTCCCAAGGCAGCAGGAGTTATCTTTAAATTTCCGAATCTCTTTAAGTATATTATTTTCTAATCCATAATTGCTATTTTAATCGTAACAACACTTTCATAATTTTTTCAAAGAAACAAAAAAAAAAACATGCAAGGAAAGGCTAAAGTCGGGCGGACCGACTGTATGATATCCTATACCATGCATCTTTAGTCAAATTTAACGAATATGCCAAAATTGATGAACATCTTTTGCATTATTTTATATAGGGAAGAATATAACGATTATTTTAATGAATATTGGCTGTAATAAGTTGAATCTAGAGTGTTATGTAATCAAATCAGAAATTGATAATGAGCGGTGGCAATTTCTTTACATAATGATCCACATTTGCTGTAAGTGTCCATAAGTGAAATATAACGTGATGTTGAAAATACCTCTAAAATCGAGATCCATGGTCCACTTCATCAGTAAGTGTTCCTATGTGAAATAATCCATAATCTAGAGAATTTGATCCAGATCCGATGTAGTATGAAGGATTTAAGGCGATAATATTGAAAATTGGTGGGACAGTTGTATGTATACATTGCCCCATATGGTCCAATTTTCCGGTAGGTATTCCGGGAGTAAATATAAAATGATCTGGAAAATTTGACCAAGATCCGATGACAAATGCAGATTTTACAGCGCCAATAGGATAAATCGGACGGACATTTGTAGAGTGTCTATAACAACACTTGGGGGTTGTACAATAGCATGGGCCTATATAGTTCACTTTAGCATTCCTAGTCGAAATAAGTCATGATTTGCAAAATTTGATAAAGATTCGATGTAAGATATAGATTGTGGAGCGGTAATAGTGTAAAATGGGGCCAATTTGTACGGGGACCGATATAATTGGCTTTCGTAGTAGGTATTCCTAGTTGAAAAAGAACATGATCTGCAAAATTTGATCAACTTCTGACGTAAAATATGGTTCTAGAGCGGTAATAGTAAAAACTGGGGACCCGTTTGTAAGGGCGCTACATTAGAAAGTGGATCCATACAGATCGCTTACAAAGTAGGTATTCCTAGTTTAAATATAAAATGATCTGCAAAATGTTATCAAGATCCAATGTAAGATGTGGGTTCTAGAGCGATAATAGTGTAATCTGGGGGCACATTGACCTATATAGCTGACTTTCAAAATAGATGTTTCTAGTCTAAATGTGTGGGAAATTTGATAAAGTCCGATGTAAAATGTGCATTTTAGAGCAGTAATATTGTAAATCGGAGGAACATATGTATGGGGGCTATATCAAAACATAGACCCATGTGGTACACTTTCACGTTAGCTGTTTCTAATTCAAATATAACACGATCCTGAATATTTGGTCATGACCCCATGTAAAATGTGTATTCTAGAGCAGTAAATTGTAGGGATATTTGTATGGAGGCTACATCTAAATCTGAACCGATTTCCTTGAAATTCAATACCGAACGTCTTCGGTAACTTTCGCCAAATTTCACTTTTTCATAACAAACAATCTTTATTTTTAACAAGTAAGGAAAGGCTAAAGTCGGGCGGGGCCGACTATATAATACCCTACACCACTCCCTGCATATATACCTCGCTTTGATTACTAAACCCAGGTATTTCATGGGAGCAATTTTATGTAGTTCATACAAATTATATAAATTATATTCATATAATTTATATGCTATAAATTAATCTTCAGTCAAATTTAACGAGTATGGTAAATAATATGGTAATTGACGACAAATACAAATTATACAGTAGTATACCAAAGTCATTTCAAAGTATGGACATATGGACATCACCCAAACAATTCTCATTGCAATTCAATTCGGTAAAAAAGTGAAATCGGGAAGGATTTTTGCATCCTGTAAATGTACGTGTTTGACAAAAAATGTTAAATCGGAAAGGACATTTGTATGGGGGTATATTGAAACCTGGAACGATGTGATCCGCTTTCACCTTGTCTGTTTATTGGTGAAATATAATATGTAAAATTTGGCCAAAATCGGTTAAACATTCGGGAGCAACATTTGTATGAGGGCTATATCTAAATCTGAACCGATCTTACCCACTTTCCCCATAGATGTTTCTAGTTGGATTATAAGATGTTCTGCAAAATTTAAAGAAAATCGGGTACAATATGTCTTTTCTAGAGCGGAAAATGTCAAATCGGGAGCGACATTTGTATGGGGGCTATATCTAAATCTGAACCGATCTTACCCAAATTTCGCACACGTGTTTCTAGTTGGATTATAAGATGTTCTGCCAAATTTAAAGAAAATCGGGTACAATATGTCGTTTCTAGAGCGCAAAATGTCAAATCGGGAGCGACATTTGTATGGGGGCTATATCTAAATCTGAACCGATCTTACCCAATTTTTGCATACGTGTTTCTAGTTGGATTATAAGATGTTCTGCCAAATTTAAAGAAAATCGGGTACAATATGTCGTTTCTAGAGCGGAAAATGTCAAATCGGGAGCGACATTTGTATGGGGGCTATATCTAAATCTGAACCGATCTTACCCAATTATTGCACACGTATTTCTAGTTGGATTATAAGATGTTCTGCAAAATTTAAAGAAAATCGGGTACAATATGTCGTTTCTAGAGCGGAAAATGTCAAATCGGGAGCGACATTTGTATGGGGGCTATATCTAAATCTGAACCGATCTTACCCAATTTTTGCACACGTGTTTCTAGTTGGATTATAAGATCTTCTGCCAAATTTAAAGAAAATCGGGTACAATATCTCGTTTCTAGAGCGGAAAATGTCAAATCGAGAGCGACATTTGTATAGGGGCTATATCTAAATCTGAACCGATTTCCTCCAAATTCAATACCGATGGTCATTGGCCAGAAAAAATAACTTCTGCCAAGTTTCATGACAATCGGACAACAATTGCGACCTGTAGAGTGCGAACAAGCTTAGATGGCCAGCAGACGGACGGACGGACGGACAGACAGACATCGTTAAATCGACTCAGCTGGTGATTCTAAGCCGATCGGTATACTTAAAGGTGGGTCTAGCTCGATTATTTCTTGGTGTTACAAACATTTGGGGCGAAACTAACTTATAATACCCTAGCCCACGAAGTGGTGTAGGGTATAAAAATTCTCAAATCACAAAGCAGCGATTACAAAAGTTTTAATACATTTTTAGGCTTATAGTACTACTATATATTCTTGCGGTAAATAAATAAATGATGATCAATTTAGTAAAAGATCCCAAATTTTTATAATATTTTTCCCATGTTGGGAATTTGGGTATTTTGTTTTAAAAAATGCAAAACTGCGTAAACTATTATTGTCGAAGATACGTTTTATACGTAATCCCCAAATTTCTTTGCAATATCATATTTTTTGTAGATTTTACGCAGTGATCAATATGAATTTGTGTAAAGGATACGTTTTTATGAAATTTTTAGTTTTACAGATTTGATGGATGAGCCCAAGAAAAATATAGTATGATGTGATAAACAATCACAACATTTCTAAGTTCCACCAGTGCTTTCTTTGAAAGAATAGATGCACAAAAAAGTTTTAAAATTAATTGTAAGATAATCGCTATAATAAACTTCACGTGTTCGATCAGCAATATTCACCGAGTGTGAAACACTTCTTCAGGAACGCAACTCGTACATATGCGAAAAATGCAGTGTAAGTGAGCCTCTAGAGCGGTTCAATTGTAATTTGTTGATGTCGATTACGTTATTATTATATATAACAATTTTTTATGGCATTTTAATGTATTTTATTGAGTCTGAAAATGTTTCTTTATTTCAGCGAATCCCCTCCTAAAAACACCTTTTGGTCGAACGATCATACAGCTGTGCCACCACAAGCAACAAACAGTGCAACAAGCGCTACAACGACCGGCAACAACCTGCAAATGCGTTACGCACGGATGTCGTTGTCTGTTCGAATGACTGGAAACATTTGTACGACTGCCCGAATCTGTGGACTCGCTGAAGAGTGGTCGGTGGCAGACGCTGGACCGACTTTGTTGAACTTTTTTTGTTTTCTTCAATAAAAGTTTGTAATTTGTTTTGTAAAATATGGTCTTTAACAAATTTGTTTCTTTTGATCTGTTCGAATTGCGTTTTCAGTTTTTGTTCGATTTTGTTCGACTGTTGCAAATGTTTACAAAATATTTTAACATTTGGCTCGGTTTTAGGCAGCTCAACAGTAGGGGATTTCTGCGCATAATTACAAAATTAAATATGATCAATAAACGTTTGATTACAAGGAAGAAATCACAGAAAGTGTGTATTATTGGGCGGAGTTGTTATTAATGTTGTGTTTGAATATTACGATCGAAATTGTGGATTGGCTATATAAAATGATGTCATGTGTTTGATGCAATCAAAAGCAGGCGTATTCCTGTGAAAATTGCTAACAAAACCAAATGAATAATTTCAACTTACATAATGACAGTAAAAACATTTAGGAAATAATTACTAGGACTATTGCTAAATTATAATCCAACTGAAATACACAACATTTGTAGCCATCAGAAGTACATTTTTTTGAACATATAAGCGTCTGTGATCGGACTTTTATTTCCAAAATGAGAGTAATTTGATAAAACTGCAATTAAAAACTATTACCCATAGAAAGATTTTTGTGTTGAAACAAACTGTAATAAAGTTAATAAATTTAAAACAAGTAAGGAAAGGCTAAAGTCGGGCGGGGCCGACTATATAATACCCTACACCCTACCCTACACTCCCTGCGTATATACCTCGCTCTGATTACTAAACCCAGGTGTTTCATGGGTGCAATTTTATGTAGTTCGTATAAATTATACAGTATAAAAAGTTTATAATATGTTAATATCCCGTAATATTTTACGAATAGCAATTATTGACAATTGGCGGCAGGTCCATCACAAAATTTGGGGCCTGTGCCAAAAACATGGGCCTATATAGTTATGAATCACGGTAGGTATTCCTAGTTGAAATATATCATGATCTGCAACATCTGATGATGTTGTTCACCCGATGTGAGGTGAAGGTTCTAGATCGGTAATAGAGTAAAATGGGGCCCCATTTGTATTTGAGATATACCCATTAGGGTTTGCATTTTCCCGTACTTTTTATTTCCCGGGAAACGGGAATTATCTTTTTAATTTCCCGGGATCCCGGGACAGCACGGGAAATCGTCAACATACTGTTTACCATGAGTTAAGCTTATTTTTTTCAATGAAACTTTCACATTTTATTAAAGTAAAATAAATGTATATTTCACAACGAAACTGTTAAAGAATTCATATAATAAAGCGCAATGTAAGATCAACTCAAACATCTGTTCAAGTTTCAAAATTAATTAAAGATCAGATATTTCTTATTTTATTGAAAAATGTGGACGCGACGGAGAATGATCGATCATATTTATAGTGAGTATAGCATTAAGAAATGTATGTTCTTTGTCCTGTCGCATCAAAAACTTTAAATTCTTTATTTTTGACGCCCAAAATCTGTTTTTTGTCATCCAACAGCAATATTTGACATATCTGATTAAAAGCTTTGTTATCTAAATTTTTTACAACATTTTTATTTTTTTGTGGGGAAATGATGGAAAAAAATATGCGAGAAATATGTAAAATTTTCTACTGAATTCCCGCGGGATTCCCGTACGAATTTCCCGGGATACGGGAAATGGAAAATGTGCGAATTCCCGGGAATTTTCCCGCGGGAAATCCCGGGATGCAAACCCTAGTACCCATATATGGATCCATATATCTGACTTTAATAGTAGCTGTTTCTAGTTGAAATATAACATGATCTTTAAAATTTGATAAACGCCTGATGTAAATGGGTCAGGCGTAATAGAAAATGGGGGCCCATTTGTAAGGGCGTTATATTAAAAAGTGAAATCTTATAGATCACTTTGAAAGTTAGTATTCTTATTTGATGATCTGCAAAATATTATCAAGATCCAATGTAATATGTGTGTTCCAGGGCTGTAATAATAAAAATTGGGGCCCATGTGTAAGGTCGCTACATTAAAAAGTGGGCCCTTATAGATAATTTACACTATTACTGCTCTAGAATACAAATTTTACATAGGATCATGACCAAAATTTCAGGATCGTGTTATATATGAACTAGAAACAGCTCACGGTACACGGTATACAACCACATGGGTCTATGTGTTGATATAGCCTCCATACAAATGTACCTCCGATTTACAATATTACTGCTCGAATATGCACATTTTACATCGGATCTTGATCAAATTTTCCACACAATGTTACATTTATACTAGAAAGTCGTATTTTCAAAGCCAGATATATAGTTTGGACTATGATCGCTGTAGAACCCACATCTTACGTTAGATCTTGATAAAATTTTGCAGATAAGGCCCATTTTTTCCATGCTTTATATAAGGTTACTTTCTATATATGTTTGTGTGCCACAAAATTTGAAATCAATTTTTGAAAGCTTTTTTCTCAACCAATTTTGCTCAAATTTTGCACATTTAATCATTTTCGATGACAATACAAGGAAATGGAAAAATTTGACCAATTGGACAAAGGGGCGTGGCACCTCCCATACGAAGTTAGAACCTATTATTGAATATTGTCAGTTCTATGACACCTAGAATGCTGAAATTTTGTGTAAGTGCATCTAGCATCAATTCGCATAGTTGTGCCAAAAATGGGCGGTATTGGAAAAGTGGGCGTGGCACCTCCCATACGAAGTTAAAACCTATTATTGAATATTGTCAGTTCTATGACACCTAGAGTGCTGAAATTTTGTGTAAGTGCATCTAGCATCAATGTGCATAGTTGTGCCAAAAATGGGCGGTATTGGAAAAGTGGGCGCGGCACCTCCCATACGAAGTTAAAACCTATTATTGAATATTGTCAGTTCTATGACACCTAGAGTGCTGAAATTTTGTGTAAGTGCATCTACCATCAATGTGCGTAGTTCTGCCAAAAATGGGCGGTATTGGAATAGTGGGCGTACCACCTCCCATACGAAGTTAAAACATATTATCGAATAGTGTCAGTTCTATGACACGTATAGTGCTCAAATTTTGTGTAAGTGCATCTAGCATCAATGTGCGTAGTTGCGCCTAAAATGGGCGGTAATGCAAAAGTGGGCGTGGCACCTCCCATATGAAGTTAAAACCAAAATTACACCTACTGTAATTTTGTGTAAGTGCATCTAGCATTAATGTGCGTAGTTGTGACAAAAATGGGCGGTAATGGAAATGTGGGCGTGGCACCTCCCATACGAAGTTAAAACCCATTTTCGAATATATGCCGTTCTATGGCAGATAAAAAACTGAAATTTTGCAGTAATTTTTCCTTCTACAAAAGATAACTAAAAAATAATTTCTAGGCCCAATAGAATTCTGCTTGCATAAAGCATGGATTTGAAAAAAATTTTTTTTTGATTTACTAGTTAATGTAGCGCCCATTTGAATTATTTCCTCTCTAGGACCCACATTTTACATTGGAAGTTTTTAAAATTTTGCAGATTATATTATATTCATATTTCATTCTAAGAATACCTACTTTTAAAGTGATCTATATGGACCCACTTCTTAATGTAGCGCCCTTGCAAATGACCTCATTTTTATTATTATTACTCCTCTAGGACCATCAATTTACTTTGGAAGTTTATCAACTAAGAAGACATATTATAAAAGTCAAATATATGGGTCCATATTTTTGTATAAACCCCATTCTACTCTATTAGATCTCTAGAAACCACATCGTGCATTAGATCTCGATATAATTTTGCATATCATGCCATATTTCAACTAATGGAAGCATTTTTTAATGTACAGTCCCTACAAATGACCCATTTTAATTTTCACACCTCAAGAACGCAAATTTTACAACGGATTTTTTTTTCAAATTTTGCAGATTATATTATATTTCCACTAAAAATACAAAGTCAATTATATTTGTCCATACTTAGGAATAACCAAAATGGGCCCCCATTCTACTCTAATACAGCTCTAGAAACTACGTCTTACATCGGATCATGATATATTTCAACTATGAATACCTACGGTGAATGAGAAATATATAGGCCCATGTTTTGGACCAGGACCCAAGTGTTGTGATAGGCCTCCTTTCAAATGTCGGTCCGATTCATCCTATTACTACTGTATAATTTGTATTTGCCTGCCGGAAAATTGGAGCAATTACCATATTATTTATCATATTCGTTAAATTTGACTAAAAATTAATTTATAGTATAGTGTATAATAAAGAGTGATTTTTTTGAGGTTAGGATTTTCATGCATTAGTATTTGACAGATCACGTGGGATTTCAGACATGGTGTCAAAGAGAAAGATGCTCAGTATGCTTTGACATTTCATCATGAATCGTCTTACAAACGAACAACGCTTGCAAATTATTGAATTTTATTATCAAAATGCGTGCTCTGTTAAGAAAGTTCATTGCGCGCTTCCATTTTATGGTCAGTTTAATCGACCCACTGAAGCGGCTATTCGGGCTATTGTGACTAAATTTCGCACCAAATTTACATTGTTGGACATTAAACCACCAACACGCTTACGTAGAGTGCGAACTGAAGAAAATATCGCAGCTGTATCGGCCAGTGTTAATGATGACCACCAATTTTCGATTCGTCGCCGTTCGCACCAATTGGGTCTCTGTTACTCAAAAACGTGGAAATGCCAAAATTGGACTAAGCGGATGGACCACCTAAGACGCAGCCGCGGTCAACATTTAAATGAAATTATCTTCAAAAAGTAAATGTCATGGACCAATCTAACGTTTCAAATAAAGAACCGATGAGATTTTGCAAATTTTATGCGTTTTTTTTTAAAAAAAAGTTATCAAGCTCTTAAAAAATCACCTTATATATGCACTACATAAAATTGCCCCCATGAAACACCTGGGTTTAGTAATAAAAGCGAGGTATATACGCAGGGAGTGGTGTAGGGTATTATATAGTCGGCCCCGACCGACGTTAGCCTTTCCTTACTTGTTTTTTACTTTTTTATTAAAATTACATTTTTTGTCGAGTGGTACATTCAATATGTACTATTTTGTTTATTTTGCAAATAAAGGTGATTTTTTAAGAGCTTGATAACTTTTTTTAAAAAAAAAACGCATAAAATTTGCAAAATCTCATCGGTTCTTTATTTGAAACGTTAGATTGGTCCATGACATTTACTTTTTGAAGATAATTTCATTTAAATGTTGACCGCGGCTGCGTCTTAGGTGGTCCATTCGGAAAGTCCAATTTTGGGCAACTTTTTCGAGCATTTCGGCCGGAATAGCCCGAATTTCTTCGGAAATGTTGTCTTCCAAAGCTAGAATAGTTGCTGGCTTATTTCTGTAGACTTTAGACTTGACGTAGCCCCACAAAAAATAGTCTAAAGGCGTCAAATCGCATGATCTTGGTGGCCAACTTACCGGTCCATTTCTTGAGATGAATTGTTCTCCGAAGTTTTCCCTCAAAATGGCCATAGAATCGCGAGCTGTGTGGCATGTAGCGCCATCTTGTTGAAACCACATGTCAACCAAGTTCAGTTCTTCCATTTTTGGCAACAAAAAGTTTGTTAGCATCGAACGATAGCGATCGCCATTCACCGTAACGTTGCGTCCAACAGCATCTTTGAAAAAATACGGTCCAATGATTCCACCAGCGTACAAACCACACCAAACAGTGCATTTTTCGGGATGAATGGGCAGTTCTTGAACGGCTTCTGGTTGCTCTTCACTCCAAATGCGGCAATTTTGTTTATTTACGTAGCCATTCAACCAGAAATGAGCCTCATCGCTGAACAAAATTTGTCGATAAAAAAGCGGACACACATTTCGAACCGAACACTGATTTTGGTAATAAAATTCAATGATTTGCAAGCGTTGCTCGTTAGTAAGTCTATTCATGATGAAATGTCAAAGCATACTGAGCATCTTTCTCTTTGACACCATGTCTGAAATCCCACGTGATCTGTCAAATATGATCTTTATAAGCAAATATAATGTGTATAATAAAGGATATTTCTGATGGCTTCGAACAAACAACAAAAATGTAAACCATTTTTGCTGACGCCAAGCATAAACTATAAAAAATATTTAATTTTAGTTTTAATTATTTATTTCTATTTGTTTATTCTAACGAAGAAAGCAATGTGTATTTGTGAAAGAAATAGAGTTTTTAATTTATGTATAAATAGTGTCTCTACAAAATCGACCGGGAGAGGTAGCTTCGACGAAAATTGGAATTTTAGTAAAAAAGATATCCTTTAAAAAAATTTTCTGTTGATATTGCATTCGTCTCATAAACTTTGTCCCAGATACCTTCGACGAAAATTAAAATTTTAGTAAAATATATACATAAAAAATTGATTTGAAACTCAATGCACTCAAAAAATATAGGTCTCGTACATTTTTTAATCTGTTGTTGCATAGTGTTATTTGTTAAATTAATAATAAACAAGTAAACAAGGCGTTGAGTTCGTCCGGGCCGAACTTTTTAAATATTCGGGGATAGTGGGTGTATTTTCAGCTACAGTCGTTTGGTTTCCAGCCTATTTTAATTCAAAAGTATAAATTTTGAAAATCCATTATCTCTCACGTACACAGTGCACGACAACCTAACTTCATGATTCAACCCATTTTTGGCGTAAAAGTAAAAAAAGTATTTGGAAAATTATTTTTATTTTGCGAGTCTATGTAGTCAGGTGAATGTATACACCGCATTCCATGATTCCAGCTGTGGCCATTTACCATTTTTATACTCTTTTTCCATTTTACCAACTTAAAAGTACTACTTTCAAAATATTCGTTATATTAAAGGGTGATTTTTTAAAAGCTATAGAAAAGTTTTTCAGAAAAAAGACACATAAAATTCAGAAAAATTCATGAAATCTTTATTTGAATCGATAGTACGGTCCATATAATTTAATGTTTGAAGATTATTTCATGCAAATGTTGACCTTGACTGCGCCTCAAATGGTCCATCTGCTTAGTCCAATTTTGGCATACTCTTTCCAACATTTCGGCCGGTATCTCACGAATAAATGCTTCAATGTTGTCTTCCAATGCGTCAATTAAAGCGGGTTTGTCTGTATACAAATGAGCTTTAACATAGCCCCGCAAAAAATAGTCTAAAGGCGTTAAATCGCACGATCTAGGCGGCCAATTGACCGGTCCCGAACGTGAAATAAAATTTTCACTGAACTCGCCTCTCAATAAGTCAATTGTTGCGCGTGCTGTGTGGCATGTGGCACCGTCTTGTTGAAACCACATGTCATGCAAGTCAAACTCTTGTATTTTGGGCAAAAAAAGTGGGATATCATCTCACGGTAGCGCTCATCATTCACAGTTAAGTTACGATTCGCATCATCTTTGAAGAAGTACGGTCCAATGATGTCAAATCGAAAAGAATATTTGTATCGGGGCTATATCCCAACATGGAATAAAGTGACTAACTTTCAAAATAAGTTCTTCCAGTTCAAATATAACGTTTGGTGGTCACTTCAAAGAAATTCGGAGAAAATTTGTGATTTCTGGGGCGGAAAAAGTCTATCCGGGAGCGAAATTTGTATTGGATCTATATGTAAATCTGAACCGATCTGACCCATTTTCACCATGGGTGTTTCTAGTTGAAATATAAGATATTTTGACAGATTTGAAAGAAATCTGTTAAAATATGTAGTTTATAGAGTGGAAAAAGAGAAATCGGGAGAGAAATTTGTATGGCAGCTATACATAAATCTGAACCGATCTGGCCCATTTTTACCATTATGGGCGTTTCTAGTTGAAAAATAAGATGTTTTGCCAAATCTGAAGACAATCTGATACAATATGTGGTTTCTAGAGCGTAAAACATCAAATCGGGAGCGAAATTTGTATGGGAGCTATATATAAATCTGAACCGATCTAACACATTTTTACCACAGGTGTTGCTAGTTGAAAAATAAGATGTTTTGCCTAATCTGAAGACAATCTGATGCAATATGTGGTTTCTAGAGCGGAAAACATCAAATCGGGAGCGAAGTTTGTATGGGAGCTATATATAAATCTGAACCGATCTAACACATTTTTACCACTGGTGTTGCTAGTTGAAAAATAAGATGTTTTTCCAAATCTGAAGACAATCTGTTAAAATATGTGGTATCTAGAGTGAAAAGAGTCAAATCGGGAGTGAAATTCGTATGGGGGCTATATCTAAATCAGAACCGATTTTCTTCAAATTAAATAGCGTTCGTTCTTATACCGAAAAACTTAGTTGAGAAAAGTTTCATTTGGTTCTGTGTACAATTGCGACCTGTAACGTGATTACAAGAATAGATGGACAGACAGACAGACAGACAGACAGACAGACAGACAGACAGACAGACAGACAGACAGACAGACAGACAGACAGACAGACAGACAGACAGACAGACAGACAGACAGACAGACAGACAGACAGACAGACAGACAGACAGACAGACAGACAGACAGACAGACAGACAGACAGACAGACAGACAGACAGACAGACAGACAGACAGACAGACAGACAGACAGACAGACAGACAGACAGACAGACAGACAGACAGACAGACAGACAGACAGACAGACGGACGGACATCGCTAAATCGATTCAAAAAGTGATTCTAAGTCGATCGGTATAATTAACAATGGGTCTATCTCTCTTCCTTTTGGGTGTTACAAACAAATGCACAAAGACATAATACTCTCGTGGAGTGTATAAAAATCACCCTTTACATGTCTACACAGTCAGAGGAATGTATACTCCGAATTTCATGACTTAAATGACTCCTTTTTCCGTGTTACCCCCGAATTTGGAAAAAATACTTTTATATTATGTATCTACTCAATTTGAGGAATGTACACACCGAAGTTCGTTTTTCTAGCTGTTATCATTTAATATGTACCATGTTTATCCCTTTTTGCCCCATTCACCCCCTACGAATAAAAATCACTTTATGGTGCACGTTTTTTAGGTGGAATGCGCATACCCAATATCAAGTAAGTACAAGCAGACATATTGAAAAACAAGTAAGGAAAGGCTAAAGTCGGGCGGGCCGACTATATTATAACCTACACCACTCCCTGCGTATATACCTCGCATTTATTTCTAAACCCAGGTGTTTCTTGGGAGCAATTTTATGTAGTTCATATAAATTATGCAGTACTACTATAAATTCATCTTTAGTCAAATTTAATGAATATGGTAAATAATTGATCCAATTTTCCGGCAGACAAATACAAATTATACAGTAGTAATAGGATGAATCGGACCGATATTTTAGAGGGGACCTATAACAACACTTGGGGCCTGGTCCAAAACATGGGCCTATATATTTATCATTCACGGTAGGTATTCCTAGTTGAAATATATCATGATCCGATGTATGTCCGATCCGATGTAGTTTTTAGAGCTGTAATAGAGTAGAATGGGGGGCCCAATTATTATTATTATTCCAAAATATGGACACATATATTTGACTTTCATAGTATGTATTCTTAGTTAAAATGTAATATAATCTGCAAAATTTGAAAAACAGTCCGATGTAAAATTTGCGTCCTTGAGGGGTAAAAATTAAAATGGGGCCATTAGTAAGGTCGCTACATTAAAAAGTGGTTCCATATAGATCACTTTCAAAGTAGGTATTCTTTGTTGAAATATGACATGATATGCAAAATTATATTATAAAGGAGAGTTTTTAGCTATTACTGTCAAACATCTTCAGTTTGGTCTATAATTTAACCAATTTAACAAACGAACAATGCTTGCAAATTATTGAATTTTATTATTAAAATGCGTGCTCTGTTAAGAAAGTTCATCGCGCGCTTCCATTTTATGGTCAGTTTAATCAACCCACTGAAGCGGCTATTCGGGCTATTGTGACTAAATTTCGCACCAAATTTACATTGTTGGACATGAAACCACCAACACGCTTACGTAGAGTGCGAACTGAAGAAAATATCGCAGCTGTATCGGCCAGTGTTAATGATGACCATCAATTATCGATTCGTCGCCGTTCGCAGCAATTGGGCCTCTGTTACTCAAAAACGTGGAAATGCCAAAATTGGACTAAGCGGATGGACCATTTGAGGCGCAGTCAAGGTCAACATTTGCATGATATAATCTTCAAACATTAAATTATATGGACCGTATTATCGATTCAAATAAAGATTTCATGCATTTTTCTGAATTTTATGTGTTTTTTTTTTGTTGAAAAACTTTCCTATAGCTATTAAAAAATCACCCTTTAGTACGATGTGGGTTCTAGAGATGCAATAGAGTAGAATGGGTGCCCAATTTGTATGTGGGTTATACCAAAATATGGACCCATATATTTGACTTTCATAGTATGTACTCTTAGTTGAAATATAATATAATCTGCAAAATTTGAAAAACTGCCGATGTAAAATATGGGTCCTAGAGAGGTAGATGGGGGCCCACTTGTAATGACGCTACATTAACAGTGGGTCTTTATAGATCACTTTCAAAGTAGGTATTCTTTATTTAAATGATTTAACATGATCTGCAAAATTTTATCAAGATCCAATGTAAGATGTGGGTTCTAGATCGATAATCGTGTATACTGGGGCCCATTTGAATGGAGGCTATAACAAAACATTGGTCTATATCAAAAATACGTGTTTCTAGTATAAATATAACATTGTGTGGAAAAATTTATCAAGATTCGATGTAAAATGTGCATTTTGGAGCAGGAAGTGGTGTAGGGTATAAATATGCTTAAAGACTCTAAAATATCCTTTTATTTTGCGTGTCTATTCAATCAGAGGTATGAATACACCCAATTTCATTATTCTACGTACAACCGTTTGATTGGTACCATTTTTATCCCTCTATTCCCATTTTACCCCTTAACACGACAAATTTGGAAAAAATACGTTTGTATTATGTATCTACTCAATTAGAGGAATGTACGCACCGAATTTCGTGTTTCTAGCTGTTGTCGTTTAATATGTACCATTTTTATCCCATTTCACCCCCTACAAATAAGAATCACTTTATGGTGCACGTTTTTGCTATAAGGGGAATGCGCATACCAAATATCAAGCAAATATAAACAGAAATATTCAAAAAACATGTTTAAATACGCTAAAAAATTAGGGATTATTATGGGTATTTTTAGTCCTTATGAGGGTGAAATTTTTCCCTTTTTGGCCGATTTCGCCCCGTTTCAATCCCAACCGATCTACGACTATAAGACGCATTTATGGAAAATTTGGACGTCCTAGCTCCTTTCGTTTAGATGCTTTCATCAGACGGACGGACGGACGGACATGCTAGCCATGTCTTAGAATTTTATGACGATCAAGAATATATATACTTTATAGGGTCTCAGGTCGATATTTCAAGGTGTTACAAACGGAATGACAAAGTTAGTATACCCCCATCCTGGAGGTGGAGTGTATAAAAAGTGGTTTCAGACCACTGAAGCGAATCCGAGGCCTTCAGGCTTGCTGCTCGTTACGGGATATTAATAAGTTATTAATTTTTTGGAAATTATTTGAAGAACATACTCAAAGAGAGATTTTGGGATGAGTTTAAAAAGTGGTGCCCTTAGAAGCAACATTTGAGACATCAATTGGAAAATAACACACTTTTTTGTTACAACTGGAATTGGTGGGTGGGATCACAGTACATTCCCTAAAATTCCCCGTTCCATAATGGCCAGAATGTATGTATGTACTCTGTAGGGTTTCCTATTAATTTATGACACAGCGAATATACACTCCCTCCTTTGATGGAGGTCATATTCGTTCACACACATTTATATTTAAACCTCTGCGACTAAAGTAAAAACTCAAAGCAAACAACCGACAGCACAACCTACCGGTTTTAATACCACAAACAGCTGATGCTTGCACGAAACTGAAAGCGTTAAGCAACCGAATGAACCTTTCATTCATGAATTAAACTTACACCCACCAGCGCTCTTAGTTGTTTTCCATTCTCTTAAAATACACCGATGAACCCTGTTCATTCCCTCTTTCGCGATCTCTCTCTCTCTATCTCTCACTCTTATGTGCAACAGACACATTTCTCTTAGCATGACTTTTATGATTGCTGTAATTATTTACAACAATATAAAACTATTATTTAGCATTAGAACCCAACAGTTGGATGGATGACTGTGGCTTCAAGTGTAAGTGATTGAGGAACAAGTTATTACTTTCATTGCAAAACAGTCAGTCAGTCGGTCGCTCGCTCGCTCGTATTGCAAATGTTGTAAACGCAAATAGAGGATTTTCCTCGTCGTAATCGTGTGTCCGAAGACCGTAAAGAAAATGCATTAAAAGTTGCCAAGCAGGATGTAAAATTTTAAAGTGTCTGGCAAAAAGCGGAAATAAATAGTCGAGATTTAGTTTAAAAAACGAATATTTTGCATAAGAAAATCTTTGAAATATTTAAACAGTGATAGTGATTTTTATTAAATATAAAATGAATAAAATCATAAAGCTTCAACTGATTTTGAGCCTCATTATTAATATGTTGCTGCATGTTTCGGTAGTTTCGATGCTACCTGCAAAGGATTTGATGGATTACCAGATTAGCAAAAGCACAATGCGGATAAATCACACTGCAAATAACGATGGTAAGCTTTACGTCCTCGAATAATAATAAATAATAGTCGGTATACTAAAATGATGAATACGATTTCTGTGGCTACTAGCTCTAAGATGGGCACAGTCATATTTTTCGTTAAAAGATGCTGGTTTAACATTAGTGACTCAGAAAAAAAATATTTTTTAATTATTTTATATATACACCAACTGCAATACAGAAAAAATGTCCTTTAAGTCAGCACTGTGTTGTCAATAAGAATCGCAAAACTGATATGGAAAACTTCGTGATGCTAAAACAACTGTGGATCATGTCAAATCGAATCTTTTTTCATATTAAAAAATAAGCTTAATTCCAGTTCAATCGTACTTTAATTTTTTATTTTCGAAAATTCAGTGGCGCGCAGAGTGACCTATATGAGTTGAATTCTTTATAACTTGTTTAAATGACTATTATTGTTATTTTTAATGTTAATTAAAATACAAATTATAATATTTGGGAAGACTGTAGTCTGGCCGAATATATGATCCCCACCGCTCTCATCGTTGGGAACCAACCATGAACCGATATATCCATTAAACTGGGCCGTGGTCCATACAAATACAAAAATAATTTCCAGTTTCCCCACGGAAATAAAGTTCGGATTGTTTCCAGATTATTTGCAAAACACTCCTGCTGTATGTAGCATTTTTGTCCAAATATTTTTACTCAATTAATAGACACTTGACAGCACTTAAAAAAAAAATCCGAAGGAAATTGACGCTGTAGCGCTCAATGAAATGCAATAGTCCTATCGTTTCCTATACAGATCGGCAATTATTGTTCGATCCTAATGAACGCTATTTAATTTGATGCAAATAGTTTCAGATTTCGATATAGCGCCCATACTAATGTCGCTTCCGATACACCTGTGGTGAAAGTGTTTTAGACTTAGACTTATATATAGCTCCCATACAATTTTCGCTCCCGATTAGACCTTTTCCCTCGAATTCAATTGCAAAATGCATACAAGGAATATACGTTTTTAGTTGTCAATTTGAAACCCCCCAAAGATTACTAAAAGTCCTATAATACGACGAATGAGTTGCCTTAGGAAAGAATAAAATATTATATAAAGTGTTTTCAAGGGTCTGTTAATTCAGAAAAAATCTTCAGCTCACAGACGGGGTGACCCAGCAAGGAAATATTTTGCTGATCATCATTAAATAATCTTATCATCATTTGTGGGAGTTGACCACAACTTTTTTTTGTGGTCCAGCCTAATGTACATACATAATACAAGAAACATTACTGTGTAATGAAAACGCACCAGATACCACTTGATTTCTGGACTGATTGATGAAAATGTCTGCTACCGTTTAGATGATGATGTTGGACTACTTAAATTTTGACTTTTGGATTTTTTTATACCCTACACCACAGGGTATGTGCATTTGTCTTTGTGCATTTGTTTGTAACACCCAAAAGGAAACGAGATACCGATCGACTTAAAATCCCTTTTTGAGTCGATTTAGCGATGTCCGTCCGTCCGTCTGTCCATCTATTCTTGTAATCAAAGTCCAGGTCGCAATTGTTGTTAGAACTAAATGAAACTTTGCACAACGAAGTTTTATGGGATAAGGACGAACGCTATTTAATTTGAAGCAAATCGGTTCAGATTTAGATATAGCTCCCATACAAATGTTGCTTCCAATTTTACTTTTTCCGCTCTATAAACCACATATTTCAACAGATTTTCCTCCAATTTGGCACGACGCCATATATAGCTCACATACAAATTTCTCCTCCGATTTCATTCTTTACGCTCTAGAAATATATATATATATAGCTCCAATACAAATTTCGCTACTGAATTGATTATTTCCTCTCTAGAAATATATTTGAACAGATTGTCTTCTAATTCGGCACATCAGCTAATGTTTCAACTAGAAACAACTAAGCGAAAGTGGGTCACATAGGTTCAGATTATATATAGCACCCGATTTGATTATTTCCGCTCTAGAAACCACATAATTAACACTCCATAAAATTTGGGAAAGCGTCTAATATTTCAACTAGAAAACCTTTGCTAATCATGGGTCAGATCGGTTCAGATTTGTATATAGCTCCCATTCATAGTTTGTGTTCAAATTGTCTTACAAATACAGATAGAAGTATGGAATTTGTAGTATATTCTCCTCTTATAGCTGCATCGTATATCACCCGGTTTAAATGTAATGACACTTTTTATATCCTACACCATAAAGTATAATGAATAAGTGTAGGGTATCATATAGTCGGCCACGCCCGACTTTAACCTTCCTTACTGGTTTCTAATTTGCGGTCCTTAATGGGTTAAGAAATTCCAAAACTCACAGCACCTTTCCACCGAGCCCTTCAAACACAAAACAAATAAAAAAATTTAAAAGTTAGAGGATTTTTAAAATTCTTTCAATCAACATATTTTTGATGTTTGAGATGTTTTTGTAAAAGTATTAAGTTAAAATATAATTTTTGACAAACATTTAAGTTCGTTTTCAAATCTCTTCAATTTGACCGCATAGTTCAATATAATAGTGTATGAGATAGCTTTTCAATTTGTATACACTCCACGAGAGTATTATGTCTTTGTGCAATTGTTTGTAACACCCAAAAGGAAACGAGATAGATCCATTGTTAATTATACCGATTGACTTAGAATCACTTTTTGAATCGATTTAGCAATGTCCGTCTGTCTGCCTGTCCATCTATTGTTGTAATCACGATACAGGTCGCAATTGTAGACAGAACCAAACGAAACTTTGCACAACGAAGTTTTTCGGTACAACGACGAACGCTATAAAAATCTGTTCAGATTTAGATATAGCTCCCATACGAATTTCACTCCCGATTTGACTCTTTTCGCTCTACCACATATTACAACAGATTTTCTTCAAAATTGGCAAACCATCTTATATTTCAACTAGAAAAAGCTGTCGTAAAAATGGGTCAGATCGGATCAGATTTATATATAGCTCCCATACAAATTTCGCTCCCGATTTGACTTTTTGCGCTCTAGAAACCACATATTGCATCTGATTGTCTTCAGATTTGGCAAAACATCTTATATTTAAACTAAGAACACCTATGGTGAAAATAAGTCAGATCGGTTCAGATTTATATATAGCTCCCATACAAATTTCGCTCCCGATTTGACTTTTTCCGCTCTAGAAGCCACATATTTTAACATATCTTCTTCAAATCTTTCAAAATATCTCATATTTTAACTGGAAACACCCATGGTGAAAATGGGTCATCGGTTCAGATTTACATATAGCTCTCATACAAATTTCGCCCCAAAAATTTCCCATACAAATTTCGGATGGACTTTTTCCGCACCAGAAAGCACGAATTTTTACAATATGACGTTATATTTGAACTGGATGAACTTATTGTGAAAGTTAGTCACTATATTCCATGTTTGGATATAGCACCGATATAAATATTTCCGATTTGACAAATTGGACCAGGTAATATTAGCCTATGATTAGGAAACATACAAAAATTCTTCCCGTTTTCACCTTTTTTATTTACCATATAGTCGACCCCGCCGCCCGCAATGTCCGTCTGTCCATCTATTGTTGTAATCACGATACAATTGTAGCCAGAACCAAACGAAACTTTGCACAACGAAGTTTTTCGGGACAAGGACGAACCCTATTTAATTTGAAGAAAATCGGTTCAGATTTAGATATAGCCCCCATACGAATTTCACTCCCGATTTGACCCTTTTCACTCTAGATACCACATATTTCAACAGAATTTCTTCAAAATTGGCAAAACACCTTATATTTCAACTGGAAACACCTGTGGTAAAAATGTGTTAGATCGGTTCAGATTTATATATAGCTCCCATACAAATTCCGTTCCCAATTTGAATTTAGACGGGAACCGACAGTTACAGATGTCAAATTACTTAGAAAACTGCTAACTTTAATTTATTGTAATTAATAGCGGCCTTAAAAACGATTAAAAATTATATTCTGCCCTATTTCCTATACAGCAGCCAAAAAAATAGTGGAGAAAAAAGAGACACAAATCGTAATTTCAGGAGTTGGCATCGTCAGTACCTCTTTGAAAACCGATAATCGTCACTTCTGTCAACGCTGGCTTTAGGTCGATAATTTTTTCGTATAATTCAGGTGATCAACTTTTTCAAATAAGTTAGGTGATCAACTTCGCGGGCCTCCACCCAAAAACCTATTAAACCGAAATAAATTGAATAGACTGAATTCGACACCTATGTCTAGGCCCATGTGAACTTTCTTGCAGTTAAGTCAAACAGAATAGTATTCACAGAATTATTTCCAAAATAAATCCATTTCCGACCACTATGAGGTGGGAAGTCGAATGGACGAACATGAGGCTCTGCTGCTGATTCTGAGCCGAACGTCAACAGCGGGTCAAGCTCATTTATTTAATGTTGCTACATAATATGAAAATTCTTAAAAAATCTGCTGTGACAAGTGCGTGAGATTTCTAAAACCTATTCCGGTTTACAATGACGATCTTTAACTGGTTACCAAATGCTGCTAATTCATCACAGCAATGATCAGAGATACAAGCCGACCGATTTTAAGCCGACAAGCCGCCGCCGCCGTATGTTTCTGCAAGAGCCGCGCCGCCGCCGATTTCATCGGCTCAAATCGACTCAACCTCGCCGCCGATTTCATCGACTCATATCGACTTCAACCACGCCGCCGTGATTTGACGGAGTTCTAACTCAGTCAAATCTTACTACCAAAATAGACAACCCACTTAAAATTACAAAAGAAAATATAAATGTCAACTTAGACAACCTACTGCTGTGAAATATATTGATCTATCTTTCATTTATATAAGTCAATTCCAGTACGCGTGGCCATGTGTTCCTATAAATAACAATATCTATTGTGCTTCTTTAGTGTGTCAAAGTAGGTAGAGTATTATCATTCTTTGGAAGGACTATGAATTCAAGAACGTCTGGTCAAATATGCCTCACATGAAAAGCTGTAATTGCAAAAATATTTATTAAATTTATCCATATTATACATTTTGGGAATGGATTCTTTCTCCTAAAAAATAATTGTATGGGTTAACAATTAGGGTGTCCAACCGATTAAATTTTATTTGATTAATCGAATAATTTTTGTCAAATATTTGTTCGAATAATAAAAAATCATGATTTTCGAATAACGAATAATTCTAATAAATTGTCCCAAATAATCGATTAATCGATATTATAAGTTTTGCCTTAAAAAACTAATGAAATCGTCGTATGCTTTGTATGATAAATTGATTTTGAATAGCCAGTTTGCTCCATTTGGGTACACCAAATATAAAACAACAATTTTTTTTCGATTTTTGATTTGTATGCTCCACAGATATTAAAATAACGATTTATCCGACTTCATTTAAAAATAGCAAAAATACGGAATAGTAATTTCATAGAATAGTAAATTCATAGAAAAATTGATGTTAACACCGTGATAATAAAGTCAGTTCTGTTATAAATCATATGATCCATATTCGAAAAAAGTCAATGGATAACTTTTGATATTATGCTCATTTAAGGGAAGGTTCTTTATTTTGATAAGATGTTAAGATTTTTGTGAACTTCTAATGAATTTCGAATTTGATGTTACAATTTTTAAATAAAATCAGATACATAATAAACGTTCAATATATAGTTGAACTACCCGTAAACTGCCGTGTCTTGTCTATATAACTCTAATTAATTATATTTTACTTAAGTGGACAATTGTTCGATTAATCGAATAACTGTCGACTTCATTATTCGATTAATTGGAAATTTTTTGTTTTCAAATAAACGAAAAATCGAATAACATAAAAGTCCGAATAATTGTATACCCTAATAACAATATTAAATTATTGGAACATTGGCTAATATTAACGAAAAACTACTTGCCAAAAAATAAAAGAAAATTGTTCCTTCCAAATAGGGGTATGCGAATGACAGAACGAGCCGGAAAATCAGCCGAAAGCCGCCGCCGCCGACCCATTTTGAACAGCGCCGCCGCCGCCGATAATTATGGTTCGGCTTGTAACTCTGGCAATGATGACCTTTCGTGTAACTGACTGACTGTGACTAATTATTTTTTTATTTAAATTCTCTGGTAGTGTACTGATTACAAAAGTATTTCTATATTTGTTTTCTTCATTTCATTAATAAATTCAGTGTCGTTGAACTCAACGTCTGGTGTCATTTCGTTTTGCTTCTTTAACACTATCATCATGACGACTGATTTCATCGTCTTCCCAGACAATGGCGGCGCAAAAACTGGAAACTTAGACCGAAGACTAAGCTAAAATCAATCAACAGCAGCTGTGAAATGATGTTTCTAGTTAACTTGTTTGCTCTGGCTCTGTGTGCCTCTTCTGCTCATACCGGTGGAAATCCGGAGAAAGTGATCGTAATTGCGCAAAAAAAGAAATACATAAACTTGTCCAATCAACTCTTCAAAGAGTTAAAGACATACGAATCGTTTTATGGACGTCGATGCCTGAAGTGGATGCCAGTCTACCGGTTTCTGGCAATTCAAGTGATAACTCGAGTACCATTTAGTTATATGTGTTGAATGTAATTGATGGTGCCCCCACCAGCCAACAACCACCACCGACTGCTAAGAGATGAACAAAAACAAACAGAGAAATGGAGAAATGATGTTTCTTGTTTTCAGTTTTCTGTTTGTTTTGTGTGTGTCTGTTTTCTGTTTCGTTGTGGATTGTCATACGGGTTTTTGAATTTGTGCATAAGTATTTAATATCGTAATCTACGGGATGTTAAACAATCTGCAGCCGATCTCATAAATATTGTGTTTCATAAGTATGGCTGGAGCAATTAAGAAAAACTTAACACAAACATCAATTTGTCTCGCAAAGTCGCAACATATTGACGGCAATAAAATTCCGTCCAGTGTTCGTTAATGAGCCACAGAGCACATGTACGTACAGTCAAAGCCAGATAAAATCTACAAACATTTTTCAAAATCAATTTCTTTGTATATCAATTAATTTAATTGGGCGTCTTTTTTAGATTTTCCACAGCGGACCAAATATTTCCTTGTTTCTTCCCAACTTGTTGCGTTAAATTAGCAGTTAGTATTCCTGTGACAACACCATGTTAACATCATGGACTCTTTCAAATATTATCTACATTTGATTAGGAAATTTTATTGAAATTGTTATGTTATGAACGTCATATTTGGGGGTGGTATCTGGACAAAGACGCACAGTGGTCCACCGGCCAATAAATTCAATTAGTAGTAAACATTTTTGAGTTTTGTAGGAAATTAAAATTAACCAATGATCCAAGGATTTTATGTGATATTAACATAGAAAGTCGTACAATTTGGTACATTGATACTAGGGTTTGCATTTTCCCGTACTTTTTATTTCCCGGGATACGGGAATTATTTTTTCAATTTCCCGGGATCCTGGGACAGCACGGGAAATCGTCAACATAGTGTTTACCATTAGTTAAGCTTATTTTTTTAAAGAAGCATCCACATTTTATTAAAGTAAAATAAGTATATATTTCCTAAAATAATAAATAATAAGAAAGCGCAATGTGAGATCAATTCAAACCTCTTTTCAAGCTTCAAAATTAATTAAAGATCAGATATTTTATTGGAAAATGTGGACGCGACGGGGAACGATCGTTCACATTAATAATGAATAGAGCATTAATTGAAATGTTTGTTCTTTGCCCTGTCGCTTCGAAAACTTCGGACACACGCCCAAAATCTATTTTTCCCGGATTTTTATTTTTTTCATATGGAGCTTGACAGGAAAAATCCGAAAAAGTGGATTTTGAGTCTACATCGGAACGCAGCTTAAAAATATTTTGTAATCCAATCATCATGTGATCTAAAATTTAAGACATCATTTTTAATTTTATTGTGGAAATGATGGGAAAAAATATGCGAATAAATATGTAAAATTTTCTCCTGAATTCCTACGGGAAATGAAAAATGTCCGAATTCCCGGGAATTTTCTCATGGGAAATCCCGGGATGCAAACCCTAATTGATACATAGTCGACTATTATTCGAATTTAAAGTAAATTGCAATTCTTCGATATACCCTAAATCTAGAAAACTGTTGGCTGTAAAATTAAAAACTGTGAAAAGTGCAAAATATTTTTTATGGAATAGGGAATATTTGTGACAGAATTTTATCAGAAACCCAGATAGAGTAAGTTGAAAAAGATGCAATTTCAACACCGAATTGTGGATTTTAGCAACAAAATGTTCCGCATCCGTTCGATAGATCGCGAGAAAATTACAATGTGATGCCTACAAATCACAGTCATACAGTCATATCTCCCGCGAAAATGAAAATTTTCCAATAATATCACTGTGCAACATTTTTGAAGTCAGTTCAAAATAACCATATACGGACACCGCTACATGATAAAAGACCAAAAAAAAGACCCGTGTTTTTTTTCCCCCCAAAGTCATGCACTTTTTTTTATGGGCCCCCAGAGATTTGAGGCCTCGGTGTAATTTTTGGAAAAAAGTGATCATATTCTCAGGCTCATATCTTGCAAACCGTTCGGAATTTTGATTTACTCTCTGAGGCAAAGTTCTAGCTCTTGTCATAAAGAACAAAAATTGTGAACATATAAAATCAAAAAAATTCATATTCAAGGTCAAAATCGCAAAAAACTTAAAAAAATTTGTTTAACCTTTTTTCCCCTGTTCAGGTCCATAGGTAGCAAACCGTTCAAAATTCAGGGAAACAATCAACTACAAAAATGTACCTAAGATCTCAATAAACAACTTTCTAGAACATATTAACTTCCTAGGAATTATTCTTAACACCGTTTAGGTAGCGCTTAGGTAGCCGCAAAAGTGAAAAATTTTCCAAAAGTAATTATTCCCTTCACCTCCAGCATGGGGGTGTACTATGTTTGTTATTCCGTTGGTAACACCTTGAAATATCAACCTGAGACCCTATAAGGTATATATATTCTTGATCGTCATAAAATTCTAAGACGATCTAGCCAAGACATAAGTGTGTCTTATAGTTGTAGGTCCATTGGGATTGAAAGTGGGCAAAATCGGTCCACAATGAAGGAACAATTTTTCCACACATGCACTGAAATTATCCCCAATAACACTTAATATTTATAGTATTTAAGCATGTTTATACCCTCCAAAACGAAATGAGATAAACACATCGTTTATTATACAGATACAGATCGGCTTAGAATCACCTTCTGAGTCGATTTAGATTTATATATAGAGCCTCTATACAAATGTCGCTCCCGATTCGACTGTTTCCGCTCTGAAAACTACATATTTTACTCGAATTGCTTCAAATTTAGCCCAGTAAACTATAATTCTATTAGAAACATCTATGTTAAATATGATCAGATCGGTTAAGATTTATCTAAAGCTCACATACAAATTTCGTCCCTGACTTGACTTTCTCCGCTCTAGAAACTACTATGAACAAAAACACAACTTTTCAGGAGAGCGAAAAAACTGATTTTCTCCTTATATTTAAGAGTAATTATTAATCATTCTTCTACAGATTAATCTAAAGAGGTTTGATAATTGCTACGTTTGAAAAGTTTTGGAAATTTCTTATTATTCGCAGTTATATTTTGAAAGATTCCAGCTTCATCCGTCAGATTGGTAAAAAGGGTACCAAATTTTTTACAAAAAGTGCATATTTCGGCAGGGCACTGTAATCAAAAAAAATATATAAATTGTGTACTTTTGGAAAATTTTCATTTTCGCGGCAAATATGGCTAAAATGATTTTCACACATGACATTTTTGTTTTATGATTTTCTCGCGATCTAGCCAACGGATCCGACTGAAATTTTGTTTGTGTATTAAAAACCAATGTCGCTTGTAACAAATTGCTTATATTTAAACTTTCTCTGTTCAGGATTCTGGAACTTTTCTGACACAAATACTCTCCATGAAGTCAGCAATCACATGCTAAAGAAATATTTTGAAATTCTCAATATAATAAAAAGTTACGCTGGTTTCTCTAAAGATTCTTTTCACAATTTTTGACTTTACAGCCACTATTTATCCTATTTTAGCCTTATAACTTGGGAACCAAAATGCTATTAACGGCGAAATGATGGAATGTGATAGTACGATATGCCCTAAATCTATAAACATTTTTTAAACAAAATCGTTACAACCTTCGGTTATATGCTTCTCCATTTTTGAAATATTATATTTATAATTTTTGTAAGTTCATTGCCACTTTTGCAGCAAAAAAAATGCCTTTTTTCTCCAAATTTATATAACAGATTTATAAAAACTCATTTTCGAGAAAATGGTTCATAGCCACTTATGAATGCATATAAGCCCTCGATATATTTTGTTCTTTTATTATAATTATACACTCCACGAGAGTATTATGTCTTTGTGCATTTGTTTGGAACACCCAAAAGGAAGAGAGATAGACCCATTGTTAATTATACCAATCGTCTTAGAATCACTTTTTGAATTGATTTAGCAATGTCCGTCTGTCCGTCCATCTATTCTTGTCTGTCCGTCCATCCGCTCTAGAAACCACATATTGTATCAGATTGTCTTCAGATTTGGCAAAAAAATCTTATATTTAAACTAGGAACACCTATGTTGAAAATTTGTCAGATCGGTTCAGATTTGTATATAGCTCCCATTCAAATTTCGCTCTCGATTTGACTGTCAGATCGGTTCAGATTTATATATAGCTCCCTCACAAATTTCACTCCTGATTTCACTTTTTCGACTAAATAAACCACATATTTTAACAGATCTTCTTCAAATCTTGAAAAATATCTTATATTTCAACTAGAAACACCCATGGTGAAAATGTTCAGATTTACATATAGCTCCCATTCAAATTTCGCTCCCGATTTGAATTTTTCCGCTCCAGAATCCACATATTTTAACAGTTCTTCATCAAATTTTGCAAAATATCTTATGTTTCCATTAGAAACACCCATGGCGAAAATGGGTCAGATCGGTTCAGATTTATATATATTTTACAGATTTTCTTCAAAATTAGCGAAATGCCTTATATTTCAACTGAAAACACCTGTAGTGAAAATGTGTTAGATCGGTTCAGATTTACATATAGCTCCCATACAAATTTCGCTCCCCGATTGACTTTTTCCACCTCAGAAACCACGTATTTTCACCGAATTTTTCTTCAAAATGAGCATAACACGTTTACTTGAACTCAAAAAACTTAATGTGAAAGTTAGTCACTTCATTCCATGTTTGGATATAGCCCCAATACAAATAATCCTCTCGATTTGACAAATTGGGTCAGGTCATATTAGCCTATGATTAGGAAACATACAAGAAGCCTTCCCGTTTTCACTTTTTTATCGAATTGAATTGTGTTCGGATAGAGAGTGGAGTGTATCATATAGTCGGCCCCGCCCGACTTTAGCCTTTCCTTACTTTTTTTTAATATTTTTATTTCTTTTGGTTTGGCTATATTAAAAAATTAAACATTTTCCTCTAATGATACTGCACATCTAATCTGTGGAATGTATCCCATTGTTTAGGTTCGTCCCGGTCGAACCTTTTATTTTATAAGTTGGCATGTAATTTTGCTATTTAATAGTAAGGAGCTTTATTTACAATTTTAGAGTGTTTGGTGACCCACTTTTTGAAAGGATTTTTGTTGATTTTCTCGAAAAAAAGTCAAATTGACTCACAAAGAGGAGAGAAAGGAGAGGGTTAAGAAAGTATGCTCTACACAATACATGTGAAGACTTGTACATACATTGCCTACGCACCAATCATGTCGTAATACTTCAACCTTTTATGGCAGTAGTATCATGAAACGTTTGAGAATTATACCATATTGGTTTTTAATGTGGGGTTTCCGGGTTTATAAAACAAAATAATTTATTTGAAGCATTCGACAATTTTTTTTAACAATTTTTGTTAATTTAAGTTCAGATTTTTGATTAGGAACAATAAAAAATTCCTCAATGAAGTAAAATTGAATCGAGTAATTTGAAAAAAAAAATAAAGAACTTGGCTTTTGAGAAACTCTTTATTTTCCCTAAGTTTTTGTTCATTTCAACTCAGATGCTTTAACATTCACACCGTTGGAACTTAAGATCCTTTTTGTATTTTATTTTCTATGTTTAACAACAACGACCAAGAGTTGATGTAGTTATTATTCAGTTTATATTAAATTCCAGTGAAATCTGCATAAATTTTAATTCAGCTGCGGTTGTCAGACACAACCCACAACAGCACTTCATCTGCAATGCCGCCTCTGTTGGCATGCGTTGCACATCTTCATTTCAAATTCACACCTAATCATTTGAATAATTACAAACAATTTGAAGAAGAATAAAAGAAACAAAAGAGATTCACTTGAAAGTCATTCCCGCCCGCCTGGTTTGTTGATATCCCAACAAATCACAAAAAAGCATATTCAAAAGAATTAAGCAATTGTTAATTTTCGTAATGCAAAAACTCCTCCAAGAAAAACATTATCATGTGGCAACCAACCAGTATTTACAAACAATACACACACACAAACTACACACTCCACTACACCTATTCGTGGAGTAAACACCAGTTGAGTCATAATCCGAACGCCACCACCTCCACGGACAACTGTGGCGGCAGCGGCGTGAAAAAATCTCCCAAATAAACGCGTTTTTCATGCGCATGTGCAGCAGCTTTCACACGCCCGCTTAAGCTTAAGCAAAATACAAGTACTCCACACACAACAACAACAACAACACATTAATCTCGCATTGAAAACAACATTGTTTGTAGAGGTTCACACCGATTCCGACAACTAAAACAACATGAAATTTTTAATGTACAGCAAAAAATGTTTTGTCTTCGCCTTTGTTTTCTTTGGAAAAAAAATTAAACAAAAGAAAATTATGTGGCACAACTTCGAGTAGAGTAATAAAACACCAAACTCAATTTGATGATGATGAATAATTATGTCTAATTGTGCCACATGCATGCAACGAACGACTCAAAAACACCGAAAACAAGCCGACACTTATTCGTCTTCATGTCTGAGGTGGGTGTAATTATTATGTGGCAATTTGCACAAAGATGTGCTTTATTTGAACACTGTGTGATTTGCCGAATTTGTTTTTAAAATGAGAAATTGTGCGAGACAACGTTGCATGTTGGACAAAAGAAAATTTCAAAAAGTGGTCAATATTTTTGTGCTCCAGACTGCTTGCTGATTGCACTATGTCACTAGTCTTTTCCTCCTGTGAAAATCTTTTTGTCAGTCTTCTTCGCTTTAGTTCTGTGAATACTGAAGAAGCTATTGAGCTAAACCAGCCAGGAAAGTGTAAATTTTTCATATTTATTTCTAAAGAGCTATATACATCGATATATCACTGCTAAAAGGGTTATTTTACATTACTCCAAGAGTTGTTCCAATTGTAAAGAGTCGGCATTGTCTTTGGCAATATATTATAAATATTCTTGCAAACCAAATAAAAAACCAACGCACACACATGCCTAAAGGACCATGGGTAGCTTCTTTCAATTTTGTACTCAATAAAAGGGAACAACTGAGGACTTATGCTATATGAAAATAAATATAATTACAGTCGAACTTCTCTATTACGAACTTCCGTACAACGAAGTTCTCTATATAACGAATTTATTTCCAGAACACTGCAATTTCGTTAAATTTTCAGTATGTTTTGATCTCCTTATAACGAGTTTCCTTATAGCGAATATTTCTTTACTATGAATTTTTTCTACGCCCGTAACTCGAATGCTCATGCGTTTTTGATCTCCGTATAACGAGTTTTACATAAACACATTTTTCACTCTCACCATACACACACATATTTTCATTATACCCTACACCACTTCGTGGTCTAGGGTATTATAAGTTAGTTTCGCGCCAAATGTTTGTAACACCAAGAAATAATCGAGCTAGACCCACCTTTAAGTATACCGATCGGCTTAGAATCACCAGCTGAGTCGATTTAACGATGTCTGTCTGTCCGTCTGTCCGTCCGTCTGCTGTCCATCTAAGCTTGTTCGCACTCTACAGGTCGCAATTGTTGTCCGATTGTCATGAAACTTGGCACAATTTATTTTTTCTGGCCAAGGACCATCGGTATTGAATTTGGAGGAAATCGGTTCAGATTTAGATATAGCCCCCATACATATGTCGCTCCCGATTTGACTTTTTCCGCCCTATAAAGCACATATAGTACCCGATTTTCTTTAAATTTGGCACAACATCTTATAATCCAACTAGAAACACCTATGCAAAAATTGGGTAAGATCGGTTCAGATTTAGATATAGCCCCCATACAAATGTCGCTCCCGATTTGACATTTTCCACTTTAGAAACCACATATTGTACCCGATTTTCTTTACATTTGGTACAACATCTTATAATCCAACTAGAAACACCTATGCTGAAATTGGGTAAGATCGGTTCAGATTTAGATATAGCCCCCATACAAATGTCGCTCCCGATTTCACTTTTTCCGCTCTAGAAACGACATATTGTACCCGATTTTCTTTAAATTTTGCAGAACATCTTATAATCGAACTAGAAACACGTATGCAAAAATTGGGTAAGATCGGTTCAGATTTAGATATAGCCCCCATACATATGTCGCTCCCGATTTGACATTTTCCGCTCTAGAAACGACATATTGTACCCGATTTTCTTTAAATTTTGCAGAACATCTTATAATCCAACTAGAAACACGTATAGAAACCCGATTTGACATTTTCCGCTCTAAAATCCACATATTGTGCCCGATTTTCTTTAAAATTGGCACAACATCTTATAATCGAACTAGAAACACGTATGCAAAAATTGGGTAAGATCGGTTCAGATTAAGATATAGCCCCATACATATGTCGCTCCCGATTTAACATTTTCCGCTCTAGAAACGACATATTGTACCCGATTTTCTTTAAATTTTGCAGAACATCTTATAATCCAACTAGAAACACGTATGCAAAAATTGGGTAAGATCGGTTCAGATATAGATATAGCCGCCATACATATGTCGCTCCGGAATGTTTAACCGATTTTGGCCAAATTTTACATATTATATTTCACAAATAAACAGACATGGTGAAAGCGGGTCACATCGTTCCAGGTTTCAATATACCCCCATACAAATGTCCTTTCCGATTTAACATTTTTTGTCAAACACATACATTTACAGGATGCAACAATCCTTCCCGATTTCACTTTTTTACCGAATTGAATTGTAATGTGATAGAAAGTCCGTCCGTCTTTAGCCTTTCCTTACTTGTTTGGGAGATGCCCATATGTCCATACTTTGGTATAACCCATATGGGGCCCAATCTGATCTATTACAGCTCTAGAAACTACATCTTACATCGTATCTTCATCAAATTTTGCAGATCATGATATTTTTAACTAGGAATACCTACCGTGAATGAGAAATATATAGGCCCATGTTTTGGACCAGGCCCAAAATGTTGTTAGCGGCCCCCTTTTGAAATGTCGGTCCGATTCATCCTATCACTACTGTATAATTTGTATTTGTCTGTACAATATACGTTAAATATGACTAAAGATGAATTTATAGTAACTGTATAATTTTTATGAACTACATAAAATTGCTTCCATGAAATACGTGGGTTTAGTAATCAAAGCGAGATACATGCGAGGGAGTGGTGTAGGGTATTATATAGTCGGCCCCGCCCGACTTTAGCCTTTCCTTACTTGTTATACCCTCCACCTCCAGGATGGGGGTATATTCACTTTGTCATTCCGTTTGTAACACCTCGAAATATTCATCGGAGACCCCATAAAGTATATATATTCTGGGTCGTGGTAAAATTCTAAGACGATATAGCCATGTCCGTCTGTCCGTCTGTCCGTCTGTCTGTTGAAAGCACGATAGCGGCCGAACGAAATGAGCTAGGAGGATCAAATTTTTCCTAAATGTGTCTTATGGTTGTAGATCGGTTGGGATTGAAAGTGGACGAAATCGGCCCAGAGGGAAACATTTTTCCCTCACAAGGACTGAAAATACCCCTAATATTTAGAGTATTTCAGCATGTTTTTTGAACATATTAGCTTGTATTTACTTGATATTCGCAATGCGCATTCCCTTTATAGCATAAAAGGCCACCATAGAGTGATTTTTATTTGTAGGGGGCGAAATGGGACAAATAGGGATAAAAATGGTACCTTTCAAACGACAACAGATAGAAACACGAAATTTGGCGTGTACATTCCTCTAATAGAGTAGATACATAATATTAAAGTATTTTTTTAAAATTCGTACTTTTAAGGGGTTAAATGGGGATAGAGGGATAAAAATAGTACCAACATAACGGCTGCACCTAGAATAGTGAAATTCGATATATACATTCCTCTGATTGCGTAGACACGTAAAATAAAAGAACTTTCTAAAATTCGTACTTTTTGGGGTTCAAATGGAAAAAGGGGATAAAAATAGTACCTACCAAATGACAGCAGCTAGAATCATGAAATTCGGAGTATACATTCCTCTGACTGCGTAGACACGAAAAATAAAACGTTTTTTCCAAATTCGTACTTTCAAGGGATGCAATGGCTACAGGGGTAAAAATAGTACCAACTAAACGAATACAGCTATGATGAAAATGATGAAATTCAGTGTGTACATCCCTCTAATTGTGTAGATGCGTAAAATAAAGAGATTTTAGATAGTCGTACTCTTGAGGGGGCAAAATTGGAAAAAGGGGATAAATCATGGAATTCGGTGTGTACATTCCTCTGACTGCATAGCCACGTAAAATATTTTTTTCCCAAATTCGTTTGTTGCTTTTACGACAAAAAAATGGTAGAATCATGAAGTTGTCTTATACTGCGTACGTGAGAGATAAGGTATTTTCAAAATTTATACTTTTGAAATTAAAATAGGATGGAAATACAACCAACCAAACGACTGTAGCTGAAAATACACTCTCTATCCCCCAATATTTAGGGTATTTATGATTGCTCCCTTATATTTACTTTATGAATTGAAGTATTATATCCATTATATATAAGTATACAAATATTGGTAGCTTGGCTTATTAATTAAATTTCTGATTTTCATATATTTGAAATTTGTTGCGGACATTTCTCTTGTAGCTTGGAAGCACCACAAAGAAAATAAAAGTTTTAGCTGGCGAAATGGGACAAAAAGGGATAAAATATGGTACCAATGATACGACAACAGCTAGAATCATGAAATTCGGTGTGTACATCCCTCTAATTGCATAGACACGTAAAATAGAGGGATTTTTCGAAATTTGTAATTTTAAGGGATATAATTAAAAAGAGGGATAAAAATGGGACCTACCAAACCGCTGAAGTTGAAATCATGAAATTCGGTGTATACATTCTGACTATGAAGACTTGAAAAAGGGTTTTTTCGAAATTTGTACATTTGGGCGGAGAATGGGGTGAATGGGGATATCTTTAAAAGTCGACATCCTTTAATCTTCTGGTAATACTATGGAATGCACTCCGTGGTGGAGGGTATATAAGATTCGGCCCGGCCGAACTTAACGTATTCTTACTTGTTTTTTATTTGTTTTTGTGTGTGAGATTCACATCATAGACAACTAAACCGTATAGATGTGCCACCGCTCTCAGTGCTTTTTCTCGAGTTACACAAGATTAAGTCCGATGGTATTTCTTAACTGATTTTATTGGTGTAAAATTTTTTTAAAATAATTCTATATTACGAATTTTCTATATAACGAATTTTTTTTTGGTCCCCTTGAGATTCGCTATATGGAAATTCGACTGTACAAAAAAGAACAAAATACTCTTTTGTCTCATTTGTAAAGGAAGATTTCTATGTAAAACGAATTTTTTTAAGGTCTTCCTATTTTTAATTTGAACAAAATCGGTTCAGATTTAGATATAGCCCCCCCCATACGAATTTCACTCCTGATTTGACTTTTTTCAATCTTGATAATACATATTTTAACAGATTTTCTTCAAAATTGGCCAAACATCTTACATTTCAACTAGGAACACCTATGGTGAAAATATGTCAGATCGGTTCGGATTTATATATAGCTCCCATACAAATTTCGCTCCCGATTTGACTTTTTCCACTCTAGAAATCACATATTGTATCAGATTGTCTTCTGAATTGGCAAAACATCTTATGTCTAAACTAGGAACACCTATGGTGAAAATATGTCAGATCGGTTCAGATTTATATATAGCTCCCATACAAATTTCGCTCCCGATTTGTTTATTGAAATTTATTTTTTGAAAAAAACCCTTCTGTTATTTTTTCTCAGCTCTCGAGTTCTTCTAAATGTGCTAATATCTCAGAAATTACTGAAAAGCCCTCTTCGAAATTTGCAGAGTATTTATTTCACAGGCTGATAACTGATAAAAAAAAAATAAAAAATGGATTTGTTTTAGTTTTTTCGTTTGTATTTTTTGGTCAGTAATCAATATTTAATTTGAATTGGGATATTGTCCTGGCTCAAGTCCATTTTGCATCTATATTTAATAGAATGCAAATTTATTTACAAATGGCATGGTGACATTTATAACTTGGCTGCAGACTACCACGATCATGATTTCGACCATGTCAAAAGTCTTTTCAAGTGGCTTCGCAGCGACTTTTCAACATATTTTTTTTTTTTTCAAAAAAGAATTTTTATTATTATTTATACCCTCCACCTAAGGATGGGGGTATATTCACTTTGTCATTCTGTTTGTAACATCTTGAAATATTCATCGCACACTCCATAAAGTATATATATTCTGGTTCGTGGTAAAATTCTAAGACGATATAGTCTATCTGTCTGTCCATCTGCCTATCCGTCTGTCTGTTGAACGGAATGAGCTAGGAGGTTCAAACTAAGTGTGTCTTATGGTTGTAGATAGGTTGGCATTGAAATTGTGCGAAATCGGTTCAGAGGGAAACACTTTTCCCTAACAAGGACTAAAAATACCCCCTAATATATAGATTATTTAAGAAATTTTCTTGAAAATTTCTGCTCTATATGCACTTGAAATTTGTTGCGTACATTCCTCTTGTACCAAAAACAAATCAAAGATTTAGCGAAATGGGACAAAAGGGATAAATATGGTACTAATAATACGATAACAGCTACAATCATGAAATTCGGACCGGAAAATAAAAGGATTTTTCGAAATTCGTACTTTTGGGACGAAAAGGGATAAAAATGGTACCAATGATGCGACAATAGCTAGAATCATGAAATTCGGTGTACATCCCGCTAATTGAGTAGAAACGTAAAATAAAATCCTTCTATTTCGAAATCGAAATTCGTACTTTTAAGGAAGAAGAGTGATTTATAGACGCGAAACATAAAAAATTTTTTCTTTTAGGTGGAAAATGGGGATAAAAATGGTACCAACCAAACGGCAATAGCTAAAATAGTGAAATTTGCTCTGACTGCGTAGACGCGAAAAATAAAAGGATCTTTCGATATTCGTACCTTCAGGGTCTAAATGCGATTAAATATAGCACCAATCAAGCGTCTAGAATTCGTAATTTTAGGGTCAATATGAAAAAAATAAATAAAAATAACCCGCAAAAATCAATATAAACACCCAATACTTCTACCAAAGAGTTCTTCTAAGACAAGAATAAAAATTTGTATTTAAAGTGCTTCCAAAGGTCCATTAATTCAGGAAAAAATGGGCAGAAATGCAATATAAAAAATTACACGGGAAAGCATGATTTAGAGGTGTTTCCAGGAGCGATTAGCTTACAGATAGCTTGACCCATTGACGAAATATTTTGTAGATCATCATTAAAGAATCCAATCTTTATTTCTGGTGGTTACCGTTATTTTCGTGACCCATCCTACTGTACTGTACATAGAATCATGAAATTGTGTGTGTACATTACAATGTATAATATGTATAATTTAGTTATTTAATATTTTGCAATTTTTAAATTTTTGTCGAAATCTGAATACCATCAGAAAATTATGGTTTATTTAATGTGGAATTTCTGATTTGTGTCGATATCTCAAAAACCACATTGATGTGCATAGTTGTATGCCCAGGAAAATTAAAAAATATAATAAATATTTTTTTTTTTTAAATCAATATATTTCGGGATGAAAAGAAACTAATAAATAAGAATACGACATATAAGTACTCTGCATGTTTCACAATAGCTCAGAAACTGTAAAAAATCTATCTATGTAGTTGCAGAGAAAAAATAAAACAAATAAATTTCAGCTTTTTTTGAACAAAAAATATACTGTACTTCCTTTTGATTTAGCTATTTGCTGAGGGAAAAAATAAAAAACAAGTAAGAAAAGGCTAAAGTCAGGCGGGCCGACTATATAATACCCTACACCACTCCCTGCGTATATAAAGGGCGATTTTTTATCTATTATCTTTTTGGCAACACTGGTTTAAACAGCTGACGCACGTTTCGTGTTTTGTTTCACTGTCAAACATCTTCAGTTTGGTCTATAATTTAACCATGAATCGTCTTACAAACAAACAACGCTTGCAAATTATTGAATTTTATTATCAAAATGCGTGCTCTGTTAAGAAAGTTCATCGCGCGCTTCCATTTTATGGTCAGTTTAATCGACTCACTGAAGCGGCTATTCGGGCTATTGTGACTAAATTTCGCACCAAATTTACATTGTTGGACATTAAACCACCTAAATGCTTACGTAGAGTGCGAACTGAAGAAAATATCACAGCTGTATCGGCCAGTGTTAATGATGGCCATCAATTATAGTTCGTATAAATTATACAGTTACTATAAATTCATCTTTAGTCATATATAACAAATATGATAAATAATTGATCCAATTTTCCGGCAGACAAATGCAAATTATACAGTAGTAATAGGATGAATCGGATCGACAGTTGAAAGGGGGCCTATAACAACACTTGGGGCCTGATCGAAAATATGGGCCTATATATTTCTCATTCACGGTAGTATTCCTAGTTGAAATATATCATGATCCGATGTAAGACGTAGTTTCTAGAGCTGTATTAGAGTAGAATGGGGCCCATTTGGGTTATTCCAAAGTATGGACAAATATATTTGACTTTGTATTCTTAGTTGAAGTATAATATAGCAAAATTTGGAAAAAAATCGATGTAAAATTTGCATTCTTGAGGGGTAAAAATTAAAATGGGGCATTTGTAAGGGTTCTACATTAAAAAGTGGTTTCATATAGATCACTTTCAAAGTAGGTATTCTTAGTTGAAATATAACATGATATGTAAAATTATATCGAGATCCAATGCACGATGTGGGTTCTAGAGCTATAATAGAGAAGAATGGGGGCCCAATTTGTATGGGCCATATCGCTGACTTTCATAGTATGTACTCTTAGTTGAAATATAATATAATCTGCAAAATTTGAAAAACTTCTGATGTTAAAAGTGGGTCATAGAGAGGTAATAACTTAAATTTGGCTCACTTGTAAGGGTGCAACATTAAAAAGTGGGCCTTTATAGATCACTTTCGAAGTAGGTATTCTTTATTGAAATATATCGGTTCTAGAGCTATAATAGTGTAAACTGAGGGCTATACCAAAACGTTTTTCTGGTATAAATGTAACATTGTGTGGAAAATTTGATCAAGATCCGATGTAAAATGGGCATTTTAGAGCAGAAATATTGTAAATTATATGAATATTTGTATGGCGGCTATATCTAAATCTGAACCGATTTTCTCCAAACTCAATACCCATCGTCCTTGGCCAAAAAAGTAACTTTCGCCAAATTTCGTGACATTCGCACACCAATTGCAACCTGTAGAGTGCGAACAAGCTTAGATTGACAGCAGACGGACAGACAGACATCGTCAAATCGATTCAGCTGGTGATTGTAAGCCGATAAGGTGGGTCTAGCTCGATTATTTCTTGGCGTTACAAACATTTGGCGCGAAACTAACTATAATACCCTATTCCACGAAGTGGTGTAGGGTATAAAAAGACAACGTAATCAAATGCCAAAAGCACCAGTGATACCCATTTTTATAAAAAAAAGTAAGTAAGCTTCAGTCCCAGAGAACATATATACGGAAGTTATACGGAATTGCATTTTGTGTAGTGCAGGATAATTAATGTGGAAGGTACTGGGACATATACGGTCCGCCAAATAACTTTTTTTTTTTGAAAATGATATAAAACAAGTAAGGAAAGGCTAAAGTCGGGCGGGGCCGACTATATAATACCCTACACCACTCCCTCGCATGTATCTCGCTTTGATTACTAAACCCACGTATTTCATGGAAGCAATTTTATGTAGTTCATAAAAATTATACAGTTACTATAAATTCATCTTTAGTCATATTTAACGTATATTGTACAGACAAATACAAATTATACAGTAGTGATAGGATGAATCGGACCGACATTTCAAAAGGGGGCCGCTAACAACATTTTGGGCCTGGTCCAAAACATGGGCCTATATATTTCTCATTCACGGTAGGTATTCCTAGTTGAAAAATATCATGATCTGCAAAATTTGATGAAGATACGATGTAAGATGTAGTTTCTAGAGCTGTAATAGATCAGATTGGGCCCCATATGGGTTATACCAAAGTATGGACATATGGGCATCTCCCAAACAAGTAAAGAAAGGCTAAAGACGGACGGACTTTCTATCACATTACAATTCAATTCGGTAAAAAATTGAAATCGGGAAGGATTTTTGCATCCTGTAAATGTATGTGTTTGACAAAAAGTGTTAAATCGGAAAGGACATTTGTATGGGGGTATATTGAAACCTGGAACGATGTGACCCGCTTTCACCATGTCTGTTTATTTGTGAAATATAATATGTAAAATTTGGCCAAAATCGGTTAAACATTCCGGAGCGACATATGTATGGCGGCTATATCTATATCTGAACCGATCTTACCCAATTTTTGCATACGTGTTTCTAGTTGGATTATAAGATGTTCTGCAAAATTTAAAGAAAATCGGGTACAATATGTCGTTTCTAGAGCGGAAAATGTTAAATCGGGAGCGACATATGTATGGGGGCTATATCTTAATCAGAACCGATCTTACCCAATTTTTGCATACGTGTTTCTAGTTCGATTATAAGATGTTGTGCCAATTTTAAAGAAAATCGGGCACAATATGTGGATTTTAGAGCGGAAAATGTCAAATCGGGAGCGACATTTGTATGGGGGATATATCTAAATCTGAACCGATCTTACCCAATTTTTGCATACGTGTTTCTAGTTGGATTATAAGATGTTCTGCAAAATTTAAAGAAAATCGGGTACAATATGTCGTTTCTAGAGCGGAAAATGTCAAATCGGGAGCGACATATGTATGGGGGCTATATCTAAATCTGAACCGATCTTACCCAATTTTTGCATACGTGTTTCTAGTTCGATTATAAGATGTTCTGCAAAATTTAAAGAAAATCGGGTACAATATGTCGTTTCTAGAGCGGAAAAAGTGAAATCGGGAGCGACATTTGTATGGGGGCTATATCTAAATCTGAACCGATCTTACCCAATTTCAGCATAGGTGTTTCTAGTTGGATTATAAGATGTTGTACCAAATGTAAAGAAAATCGGGTACAATATGTGGTTTCTAAAGTGGAAAATGTCAAATCGGGAGCGACATTTGTAGGGGGGCTATATCTAAATCTGAACCGATCATACCCAATTTTTGCATAGGTGTTTCTAGTTGGATTATAAGATGTTGTGCCAAATTTAAAGAAAATCGGGTACTATATGTGCTTTATAGGGCGGAAAAAGTCAAATCGGGAGCGACATTTGTATGGGGGCTATATCTAAATCTGAACCGATTTCCTCCAAATTCAATACCGATGGTCCTTGGCCAGAAAAAATAAATTGTGCCAAGTTTCATGACAATCGGACAACAATTGCGACCTGTAGAGTGCGAACAAGCTTAGATGGACAGCAGACGGACGGACAGACGGACAGACAGACATCGTTAAATCGACTCAGCTGGTGATTCTAAGCCGATCGGTATACTTAAAGGTGGGTCTAGCTCGATTATTTCTTGGTGTTACAAACATTTGGCGCGAAACTAACTTATAATACCCTAGACCACGAAGTGGTGTAGGGTATAAAAACAACTGAATATTTTCTCAAATTTCTTTTTTTATTTGAAAATACAATCCTTCCGGTTAATAATGGAAAATAATTTCATTCAAATGGCTGCCTCGGCTGGCCATGCAGTAGCCTACACGATCGGTCCAATTTTTAAGCACATTATCGATTGTGTGCAGCTGTATTTCACCAATGGCTTCCCGAATATTGACCTTTAAAACGTCAATGATCTCTGGCTTGTCGGCGTAACACTTATCTTTGAGGGCACCCCACAAATAATAGTCCAACGGTTGAATAGTTGAAAAAAAAAGTTAGATGGCGGACCCTTTATAAAACAATTGCAAAAATGTGATCAAATATAGTGGATTCCATGCACCAATTTAGATATTATGAGGGATTTAATATTACCTAGGATAGATTACAATTGTGTGGGAGGTACAAGAAGGGCCGTGGCTAAAGCTTTAATATTTTTTAGATTAAAATGGCAAACAACTTAAAAATGGATTTGGTTCAAACATACTTGGGGTCTTAAGTCACTCCTTCAATGCATTACACTTTTTTCTGTCCCAAATGATATATACCGTACGAAGACCAAAATACTCCGAAAACAGTGCAAAAACAGCACCAAAATGACAACGCTTATATGTATATTAACATAAATAGATCTTTAACATAACATAATAGATCTGTGCTTACTACTCCACTAGTATTTTTTTATGAAAGTAGTCATCGGCGAAATTACAAATATATCATTAACAAAATGTTTTCATACAAAAAAATTTTCAACAACATACTGTGCCTGGGAAAATGCATAATAAGATGCCCATTGTGTGAACCCCTACATTTAGTACGTGATATATTATTCTCTTACCCGTCGACTACAACTTTCTTAGCCAGGTTTTTTGTGTTAAAATAAAATGAAGATGCCCGTTCCACTGCTGACACAATGACACAGTTCGCCATGAGCACAAAGAAAACAGAAATAAACAAAACTTCACACAAAATAAACCATAATATATGGGATCGTTTTTTTGTGGGTTTCGTTTGGCAAAACCAGTAATTAATTTTGTTTATAATACGGAAGCAAACGAATAAATTTATGTGGGAGATGAAAGTTTCGGCAGCGGCTTCTTTTTGGGCCCCACAACCACTCGTATTTAGATTTCTGCGGGGTTTCGCTGCAAACAAATGTTCAATCATGACGATTTTGGTCATTTGCACCAGTTTGTATTTGCGCAGATGGCAGAGCCATCTGATTGCCTCTTTCTTTGATACGTAAAAATTAAACAAAGTTTTGTAATCTTAGGAGGATTATGCAACCACCGACGAACGGTACACGAACGAAATTATAACAGAATTTGGAAATGTGATTTCAATATTAAATTAATGTAAATATTTTTTTTTAAATTGAAAAACTATATTTTACATGAAACACTTCATAAGTTACCCGAATACATATATATGGAAGCTAACCTGTTGTGACTAATGACAGCCCGTTAATTGTGAGGCCGAAAAGCCACTTCAGCCTAATAGTCAAATTTACATAAAATTCCAGAGATAGTGACTAAGAGAAATGTTAATTTCCAATAAAATCTAAATCATTTGCATTTCTATCGTTTTCGATCAAGCATTTGGACATTGACTGCAGCCAGTAGCTTGTCGGCACATACTACATCAAGTTTTAAATTATTTTTAAAGCTCGTCTCCACTAATATATGAGCTGATAGTGTATTAATTAATTTATTTAAATTTTAATACATCGCCAAGCCGCGATATTTAATGTAAATTTGCTTTAATTTACATTCTAATGATAGTTGGACACAAAGAAATTTACTGTGGAAATTCAACTAATTGATTTAAGTCGTTAGAGATTTTTTGACGAATCAATAATTGGATTTCAACACAGACGCAACGCGCATTTGCTACCCACTGTCAATATTTAAATTCGTTCGATACACTTTGCCCGTTATATGAACACTGATTTTCAGTGATTCAAAATGCCTTCATTTATCGAAATTTTTAATTTCATCAGTGATTAGTTTCGGCAGTTGATGCTTCAAATAAATTTTCCATAGAAAATACAAACCTTGATTTTTGAGTGTGTATACACTCAACAAAAGTGAAAGGGTGAAAGATATGTACCGGAAAAAATGTTCACCAAATAAATCTATTTCCAAGAATTTTCACCGCCAGTTTTTGTTGTGGTGGGTGGTTGTCTAATAACTTCATTGGGAGAGAAAGTTGCATCGTGTGGAAAATCCATCAACCGAAAGATAATGGTAATGTTTCATGTAGATCATAACACTTTTCAAAACGCTTAGTAGCTAGATTTTCGGGTGTATATGTAACGCATATGTAAATTTGCAAAAATTTAAATATATACGGCTGATAAGAGCATTGTAACACTAGCGCTACTAATTAATAGTCCCCACACAGGATGTCAAATACGAATATAATCAAAGTGTGTACAGTTGAGTGTGCTTCTCCTCCTTTACATTAGGAAATGTTTTTATCGAAATAGCTGAAATTCGAATATATCGGGCAATTCATTGTGAGGTTTGATTTTCAATAGGCTTTTTTGACAGATCACCCATGACTCATATTAAACTGCTTTGTCATTTTTGTTCATTTGCGTGTTATTTTCAGTGAAAGGGATCTCCAGTCGCTATGCTCAAACGAGTCGCCCAAAATTGGATGACCTCAGGCATAGTCGTGGCTAACATTTACATAATATTATTTTCAAATAGTAAATGTCATAAATTGTTCTTTTAACCGATAATAAAAATTGTAAGTTTACTTTCAAATGTATGTGTTTTATTTTACATTATAAATCAAACCTCACGATGAATCACCCTTAATTACATTAAAAAAAATGCTGTGTAGAAGGGCAGGTGGTGCTTATGCGCCATTTCCGTGCTGTAAATAAACTAGCAGTACCCGCTGCTTCGCACGCGAAAAAGGGAGTTATTTGTTATTAGCACTTATTACATAGCACTCAAACACAATCAAAGGAATGTGCTTGTCGCAGTGTACTATTTTAGCTGAACTTCCTTCGTATGTATAATTTTTATCATTTTCTAACCGACCATTTTATAACTTTCTAAAAAGTACACATTTTGAAAAATCACTATAAGTAATATGTTTTTGCTACCCATACAAACATGTACTTAATTTGGTACCACGTTTATTCTTGTTTATTTTTGAAATATACATTTATGTTCCGCGTTTACGTAATTAAAGTGTTGTACAATAATTTTATCCACGAATATAGCTGCAATACTTAAATTGGTACCATTTTTATCCCTTTTTGTCCCGCTCGCCCTTAAAAGTAAAAATTTCGAAAAATCCATTTTTGTTGCAAGTCTACGTTGTCAGAGAAATGTAAATACCAATTTTCACGAATACTTAAATTGGTACCATTTTTATCCCTTTTTGTCTCTTTCCTTCCTTAAAAGTACAAATTTCGAATAATCCCTATTTCTCGCTTGTCTGCATGGTCATTGCAAGGACCGCACCGAATTTCATGTTTCTAGCTACTGCCGTTTAGTCAGGACGAAGGTTCGATGCTTATCCCTTTTCGTTCCATTTTACCCTCTAAAAGTAAGAATTTCGTAAAACCCTTTCTTAGTCGGCATCTGCGGACCCTGGCTTCAGCCGTTTGATCTGGCTGCTGGTCAATAGTAAATCAGTCAGTAACGCAACTCTTTATATACAGATATAGATTTAATTCAAAAAAGATTTTCTTTAGACAATGAAAAACATATATTCTTATTTTTTATGGACTAATGCTTCTTTGATTTTAATTATTTTTTTCGCTAGAAAAAGCCAAATTCTAATTCATACAAATATTACTCCTATTGATAAGAACTTCCGTACAAAAATTTTTACTTCTCCAATTTGTAATAAGTGATTTTGATCGTTCGCCTCAGACGAACGAAACTAAGTTACAGAAAAAAGCACTAAATGACATAAAATCGTCACATCCGTATGGTGTATATATGCATACAAATGCGGAATGTATTTCGGGTATAATTTTTGTATGAGTTTTATATCATGGACCCACTTTGATCTTAGGTATTTCTAGTTAAAAATAAATATAAATTCTGAACGGAAAAAGTCAAGTAGGTAAGGAGATTGGTATCATATCTAAATTGATATGAACCACTTTCACCACGATGTTTCTAGTTGAATTATATGGTATTGTGATAAATTTGAAATATTTAATTTATTTAATAATATTTTAAATATTTAATGCAAAAATTAAAAACCCTTACTTTAAGTTGTGGATGTTCCCGACTATAATTAATGTTTATTGCGTGTCCTCAAATTTGTTGGCATTATCACTGTCCTAGGCAGTTTTTTACGATTTATATAAGTTAGCTTCACGCCAAAAGTTGTTACACCAAGGAATAATCGAGCTAGATCCAGGTTTAACGATGTCTGTCTGTCCGTCCGTCTACCTTCTGTCAGTCTGTCTGTCCTTCTGCTGCTAAAGATTCCTCGCACATTACAGGACGCTATTATTGTCAGATTGTATTGACATTTGTCATAAGTATATTTTTTGTGTCAGGAACTATTGCTATTTATTTTGGTGAAAATTGGTTCAGATTTAAATATAGCCTCCATACAAATATCCCTCCAATTTACTCTATCACTCTCTAGAATATACATTTTACAGTGGATATTAATCAATTTTCAGGATAATGTTATATTTTAAGTAGAAACAGCTAACGTGAAAGAGGACTACATGGGTCCATATTTTGATATAACCCCCATTCAAATGAACCTACGATTTACACTATTACTGCTCTAAAATGCACAATTTACGTCCCACGTTATATATCGACTAGAAACAACTATTATAGAAGTCAACTATACGGGTCCTTCTTTGGTATATGTCGACAGGACCCCACGGTTTACACTATTATCGCTCTAAAACCCACATCTTGCCTGATAAAAATTTAAAAATCTTCTTATGTTTCAACTCAGAATACCTACTTTGGTGTAGTCCTCTTAAGATGAGCCCCAATTTATATTATTACAACTCTGGAACCCACATTTTACATAGTATGAAAGTCAAATATATGGGCCCAATTTTTGGTATAACGCCCATGTCCATGTTTTTGTGCATCCCAAAAATGTTGATGTTACTATTACTGCTGAAATCTTCACTTGTCATCGGATGTTGATCAAATTTGGCAGATTTAATCTCGGAATACTTTAATCTCGGCCAACGTTTAATGTTTCACTTAGGAACAGTAAAAGTGGTGCATAGGTCCCGCTCATATGTTCCTTCCGATTTGTTTAGGTAGCACTTAATCTTGATGAATGTTACCTTTATACTAGGGTTTGGGGTTTCCGGACAAATAGTCAGAATTGAAGGAGTCATAATATTGGACATTGTAATCACAAGTGAACTGACACGTACACTAAATTCAAAATTAAAAAAATATTTAAAGAAACAAAGAATGTTACGGCGTCTTCAGTTAAGGAAATTCATTCGTCAAGACCCTAGAGAGGAAAATGTTTTACAGAAACAGGGGGAAAGTATTATAAATTGTGAATGCAATAGAAACATTAAAAAATGTTAATTTTTATTAAATAAATTCATAAAAATAAAAACATTGAAATGGTGCAGTCATTAGTTCTTACAAAGGGTAATTTAAATATATCGTAGGGTATATTTCTATTCATATTAGATTTTTCTTGGAAGGTTACAGGTGTACCGACTCATTGATCAGTGGCCAGACCAAACAGCAAAAATGGTCATTAAATTTTCAGCGTATTTCCCAAATCTGACGGAGAGGCAACTAGAAAGGTTTTTCGAAAACGCCCCTTTAAAAGGCGAGCGGGGCAAAAATGGTACCAACTAAAGTATTGTTGTTAGAATCGTGAAATTCCAATTTAAATGGATTTTTCAAAATTTTTGCTTTTAATTGGAAGAGGATTCGAAACACACTTTGTCAAGTCGAAAAGAACATTTGTATCGGGAATATATCAAAACGAGGAACGAAGTGACCCACTTTCAACATACGTACTTCTCGTTCAAGTACAAATTTTGAAGAAAATGTACGAATATACGATTTCTCTGGGACGGAAAAAGTCATATCAGGAACGAAATTTGCATGGAAGCTATAAATAAATCTGATCCGATGTGACCCATTTTCTCCACAGTTGAAATATAAGGCATTTTGCTAAATTTGAAGAAGTTATGCTAAAACATTTGAATGGAAAATACATATAAATCTGAAGCGATCTGACGGACTTTCACCAGAAATGTTTCTAGTTGAACTATAAGGTGTTAAATCAAATTTGAAGAAAATTTTTTAAAATGTGTATTTTTGAGAGCGGCAAAGGTCAAATCGGGAGTGAAATTTCTATGGGAGCTATGTCTTAATTTGAACCAATGGTCCACTTTCACCATATAAAGAGTGATTTTTTTGAGGTTAGGATTTTCATGCATTAGTATTTGACAGATCACGTGGGATTTCAGACATGGTGTCAAAGAGAAAGATGCTCAGTATGCTTTGACATTTCATGATAAATAGACTTACTGACGAGCAACGCTTGCAAATCATTGAATTTTATTACCAAAATCAGTGTTCGGTTCGAAATGTGTTTCGCGCTTTACGTCCGATTTATGGTCTACATAATCGACCAAGTGAGCAAACAATTAATGCGATTGTGACCAAGTTTCGCACTCAGTTTACTTTATTGGACATTAAACCAACCACACGAATGCGTACAGTGCGTACAGAAGAGAATATTGCGTCTGTTTCTGAGAGTGTTGCTGAAGACCGTGAAATGTCGATTCGTCGCCGTTCGCAGCAATTGGGTTTGTGTTATTCGACCACATGGAAGATTTTACGCAAAGATCTTGGTGTAAAACCGTATAAAATACAGCTCGTGCAAGAACTGAAGCCAAACGATCTGCCACAACGTCGAATTTTCAGTGAATGGGCCCTAGAAAAGTTGGCAGAAAATCCGCTTTTTTATCGACAAATTTTGTTCAGCGATGAGGCTCATTTCTGGTTGAATGGCTACGTAAATAAACAAAATTGCCGCATTTGGAGTGAAGAGCAACCAGAAGCCGTTCAAGAACTGCCCATGCATCCCGAAAAATGCACTGTTTGGTGTGGTTTGTACGCTGGTGGAATCATTGGACCGTATTTTTTCAAAGATGCTGTTGGACGCAACGTTACGGTGAATGGCGATCGCTATCGTTCGATGCTAACAAACTTTTTGTTGCCAAAAATGGAAGAACTGAACTTGGTTGACATGTGGTTTCAACAAGATGGCGCTACATGCCACACAGCTCGCGATTCTATGGCCATTTTGAGGGAAAACTTCGGAGAACAATTCATCTCAAGAAATGGACCGGTAAGTTGGCCACCAAGATCATGCGATTTGACGCCTTTAGACTATTTTTTGTGGGGCTACGTCAAGTCTAAAGTCTACAGAAATAAGCCAGCAACTATTCCAGCTTTGGAAGACAACATTTCCGAAGAAATTCGGGCTATTCCGGCCGAAATGCTCGAAAAAGTTGCCCAAAATTGGACTTTCCGAATGGACCACCTAAGACGCAGCCGCGGTCAACATTTAAATGAAATTATCTTCAAAAAGTAAATGTCATGGACCAATCTAACGTTTCAAATAAAGAACCGATGAGATTTTGCAAATTTTATGCGTTTTTTTTAAAAAAAAAGTTATCAAGCTCTTAAAAAATCACCCATGTTTCAAGTTGATATATCAATCATCAATCAATCATGTTTCAAGTTGATATATAAGGTGTTATGCCAAATTCTATAGAACCGAAAACGTCAAATCGGGTGCGACATTTGTATGAGGGCTATATCTAAATCTGAAACGATTTGCTGCAAATTAAATAGCGTTCGTTCTTGGCCCGCAAAACTTACTTATCAGTATGATAAACAAGGTCTATCTCGTTTACTTTTGGGTGTTACAAACAAATGCACAAATACATAATATCCTAGTGTAGGGATATTATGTGGTATGAGATACAAATATATATTGATTTTCTGATTTCAAGCAACTCGCGTCCATTGACCCCAAAATGAGTCTCATCACTGAACAAAATACTAGAATGTCCTCTCGTTACTCATTTTTCTTTTAAGACTTACTGCTGTTGATGGTGAAATTACAAGCCAGTCTGAGCAAAGTTGATAATAGTGTTGCCGGCTCTGACCAATTTGTGACCGTTTACTCGAAATTACCCGAAATTTTGTCCAAACCAAGCTTACGTTACTTCTCTAAACTACATATTTACATAGATTGGATAATTTTCCATGGTTTAATTGGAGTGCGTTTGGTATTTATCTGCCACAGAGTGGTAATTGTATTGTCTTACTGACCAGACAATATGCAAAAGACTTTGTCACGCTGTTTAACATAGTAATAGTTAAACATACATTTATTTACCATTCACTCCATGTCTGATCAGTACGATTAATTTATGAACGAAAACTTAATTCTTCGTTTGAAATAAGACAACAGTAGCTAATGTGTTTTGAATGCAATTTTTTTAGTTTTGTACGGCAAGAGTACTTTGTCGCTTTGCATATGTCACAAGCAAGTAGTGATTGGACGACATCAAATATGGAGAACAACTCTGTTCCACTATTAAAGAGACATCCCTGGAGCATATTACGGGCCAACCATATGTATATAATTTATTTAAATGTCCAGATACTCGGTGACGAGGCGTTTAAATTGAAACATGATACTTGCATTTTTAACAGAATTCTCTTAACAAATAATCAACGCCAACGGCAATTTCATGGATTCGGTTCCGGCATGTCCGTTTTCACCGTCCGTAAAGTACTCATTATTTATAGTTGACACACGATTAATCAACAAGTTGTGCGTCTACAGTGCGTTTATGTTTTTTTAAGATATTTTTACATATTTGTTCATATTGCGAAAAAAATAGTTTTTTTTATTACACATTTTCACGTTTTTCAGATTTTGAAAATTGAAAAAACGTAATTTATTTTTTTGACTTTGTCGAACTGTTTTCACACATTTTAAAACTTTTTGCACTCAGATCTTTTTTATTAGAAATTGTGGTTTCTTAGCTTTGGTATGACGTCGAAGCTATGTTTGTGCCAAATATAGTTCGTTTGTAATAAATATTTTAAAAAATAACCTTTTTGAACAAATATCTGAATTTGGACCAACACAACTTTTTTCCTTCAAAAGCCTTTAAAGAAATAAATACATATTTGGAATGGTTGAAAAGTTCCCCGCTTTTGTAGGGTAACTTTTGCCTGCACGAAATTGCACCCTTGGAAGATAGGATAAATTTAGTGCAAAGAGTCAGATTTTTTAGTTCCACGACACAATTTTGTCATTTCCGTCATTTCTTCCTTTATCCTCATGCTAAATTTTATAACAATCGGAGTTAATTTGCCGGAAATATGTCCAAAAACCAAAATAATGCCTGATTTAGCAGACATATAGTGCAAAAAGTAAGATTTTTTAGTTCCAAAACGCATTTTACTAATTTTCTTCTCATTATCTTCTGCAAAGTAGGTACGTATATAGAAAGATGATTAAATTTCCCTTATCCTCATGCTAAATTTTGTAACAATCGGAGTTCATTTGCCAGAAATATGCCAATAAACCCAAAACAATAATGCTAATTATTAGGGTTTTTGGGCATAGTATCGGCAAATGAACTCCGATTGTTAAATTACGTTTTTTCAAAATCTGAAAATCTGTAATACAAAAAAAAAACTTTTTCTTCGCATTATGAACAAATACGTAAAAATATGTTAAAAAACATAAAAACATAAAAACAAAAAAATAAATTTTCTTTAAAATCGTAAAATACGAAAAGTAGTCAACTTTGGACCGATTTCTAAAATATATCCGATTTCTCGATTTTTAATGTTAATATCTCAAAATAATACTAGGGTCCTTGGCTAAATTTGATTTTTTACAGAACTCAGAACAAAAGTTATTGAATTTTGGCCGAAGGATTTTAATTCTGAACCACTGTACCTAATATAAAAGGAAACAAGTAAGGAAAGGCTAAAGTCGGGCGGGGCCGACTATATAATACCCTACACCACTCCCTGCGTATGTACCTTGCTTTGATTACTAAACCCATTTATTTCATGGAAGAAATTTTATGTAGTTCATATAAATTATACAGTATAAATTATACTATAAATCAATCTTTAGTCATATTTAACGAATATGGTTAATAATATGGTAATTGATCCAATCAGGATGAGTCGGACCGACATTTCAAAAGGGGGCCTATAACTACATTTTGGGCCTGGTCCAAAACATGGGCCTATATATTTCTCATTCACGGTAGGTATTCCTGGTTGAAAAATACCATGATCTGCAAAATTTGATGAAGATCTGATGTAAGATGTAGTTTCTAAAGCTGTAATAGATCAGAATGGGACCCCATCTGGGTTATATCAAAGTATGGACATATGGGCATTTTCCAAACAAGTAAGGAAATGCTACAGACGGACGAACTTTCTATCTCATTACAATTCAATTCGGTAAAAAAGTGAAATCGGGAAGGATTTTTGCATCCTGCAAATGTATGTGTTTGACAAAAAATGTTAAATCGGAAAGGACATTTGTATGGGGGTATATTGAAACCTGGAACGATGTGACCCGCTTTCACCATGTACATATGTTTATTGGTGAAATATAATATATAAAGTTTGGCTAAAATCGGTTAAACATTCGGGAGCAACATTTGTATGAGTGCGATATCTAAATCTGAACCGATCTTACCCACTTTCACCATAAGTGTTTCTAGTTGGATTATAAGATGTTGTGCCAAATTTGTCGTTTCTAGAGTGGAAAATGTCATATCGGGAGCGACATTTGTATGGGGGCTATATCTAAATCTGAACCGATCTTACCCAATTTTTGCATACGTGTTTCTAGTTGGATTATAAGATGTTATGCCAAATTTAAAGAAAATCGGGTACAATATGTCGTTTCTAGAGCAGAAAATATCAAATCGGGAGCGACATTTGTATGGGGGCTATATCTAAATCTGAACCGATCTTACCCAATTTTTGCATACGTGTTTCTAGTTGGATTATAAGATGTTCTGCCAAATTTAAAGAAAATCGGGTACAAGATGTGGTTTCTAGAGCAGAAAATATCAAATCGGGAGCGACATTTGTATGGGGGCTATATATAAATCTGAACCTATCTTACCCAATTTTTGCATACGTGTTTCTAGTTGGATTATAAGATGTTCTGCCAAATTTAAAGAAAACCGGGTACAATATGTCGTTTCTAGAACGGAAAATGTCAAATCGGGAGCGACATTTGTATGGGGGCTATATCTAAATCTGAACCGATCTTACCCAATTTTTGCATACGTGTTTCTAGTTCGATTATAAGATGTTCTGCAAAATTTAAAGAAAATCGGGTACAATATGTCGTTTCTAGAGTGGAAAATGTCATATCGGGAGCGACATTTGTATGGGGGCTATATCTAAATCTGAACCGATCTTACCCAATTTTTGCATACGTGTTTCTGGTTGGATTATAAGATGTTCTGCACAATTTAAAGAAAATCGGGTACAATATGTGGTTTCTAGAGCGGAAAAAGTCAAATAGGGAGCGACATTTGTATGGGGGCTATATCTAAATCTGAACCGATTTCCTCCAAATTCAATACCGATGGTCCTTGGCCAGAAAAACTAACTTCTGCCAAGTTTCATGACAATCGGACAACAATTGCGACCTGTAGAGTGCGAACAAGCTTACATGGACAGCAGACGGACGGACGGACGGACGGACGGACGGACAGACAGACATCGTTAAATCGACTCAGCTGGTGATTCTAAGCCGATCGGTATACTTAAAGGTGGGTCTAGCTCGATTATTTCTTGGTGTTACAAACATTGGGCGCGAAACTAACTTATAATACCCTAGACCACGAAGTGGTGTAGGGTATAAAAACTCATATTTATTGTAAATCGCGAATTTTGGATATTTTAACGAAAAAACGCGACAATTTCGGTCATATTCCACAAAAACAATAGTTTTTTCTAAAAATATGAATTACGTCTTTTTATACCCTCCACCTCCAGGATGGGGGTATATTCACTTTGTCATTCCGTTTGTAACACCTTGAAATATTTATCGGAGACCCCATAAAGTATATATATTTTGGGTCGTGGTAAAATTCTAAGACGATATAGCCATGTCCGTCTGTCCGTCTGTCTGTTGAAAGCACGATAGCGGCCGAACGAAATGAGCTAGAAGGTTCAAATTTTTCCTAAATATGTCTTATGGTTGTAGATCGCTTGGGATTGAAAGTGGACGAAATCGGTCCAGAGGGAAAAATTTTTCCCTCACAAGTACTGAAAATACCCCTAATATTTAGAGTATTTCAGCATGTTTTTTGAACATATTAGCTTGTATTTACTTGATATTTGCAATTCGCATACCCTCGACATTCTTTAATCTACTGGTAATACTGTGGAATGCACTCCGTGGTGGAGGGTATATAAGATTCGGCCCGGCCGAACTTAACGCCTTCTTACTTGTTTATATTAGGACAACTATGCGTAAGTTTTTCTAGACACGTCGAGTCATCTATTTAACGTGATGAAAGCAATATTTAATTTTTCGCCAAACTACACTAGAAATTGGAATATCGTTCAATATTCTCAAATTACTCATAGAGTGCGCTTAGCTTAATGTGCCAGACAATCGATGTAATTCTACTTGAGCACCATAGTAGCAAATGCATTTGCCACAATTTCATTGTCGTTGTCTGTTAACGTTTAAACGGCCATAAACTATTCACTGGAAGCCTTAAACTAAGCATCAAAAGCATCTATAAATTGGAAACGTTGACTTCGACCTGCATAGACCGATAGTCTTCCAATGTTAGTTGGCAGCACACACACACACACAAATGTGCTTATACCACCTTACAAGACTTGCGTTGTTTGTGGTAATGCATCGCTCTTAGTTTATTGCCATATTGACGGGTTTTTAGTTGCCGTGTTTTATGTTTAAATATTAAAAGACAATTAACAACCGTAACGAAAACCAAAGAAAAATAATGACTTTTCAAATCATTAGAAAAAACAAAAGGCAATAAAATAATGTTGCGTACATAGCCGCAGACATTAGAGTAGGTCGTTAACAACGATAATTGCGCTCTTAAATTCAAAATACGCCTATTTCTTTCTAGGAAGTTGTTTAAAAAAAAAACCTGGGAAAAAGTTAATAACAAGTTATTATTGAATAACATAGCATAACCCCGAAGTTCTCGGGTTCGCATCGCGATGTGGGAAAAATTGCTTTCTTCGTATTTTTATTGGATTTCTTCGACTTATTCTTTGTACAAGAACAAACGAAGAAACATTTCAAAATATCATTTTTATTTAACCGATATCTGCAGTAAAACGATTTTAAGTAACATCTTGTTACACATGTCCTATATGAATTAGAACCCCAAAACTATATATAAATCACAAATCACGACATAGAAATCAAAAGTGTGACTTAGACCACTATAATACTTACTGGCACAATTCTAGTCGGGAACATCCACAACTTGTTTGAAGCCAGCTAGTTTTTTTAATAATTTCTATTAAATCTTTATAATTTCCACTCAAACCATACTTGTAATTGTTGTCGAATAAGTAACAGGAATTACATCGTAAAACTTATGGAGCATCTTACTGACAATAATAGTCCCTTCGTGGAAGCCAGCAATATAGGTCAATGTGATGGTATAGCCCCCATAGAAATGGGCCCCCTCTGCACACTATAATCGATCTAGAACACACATCTTACATTGAATCTTGATAAAATGTTGCATATCATGTTATATTTCAATAAAGAATACCAACTTTGAAAGTGATCTCTAAGGGCCCAATTTTTAATCTAGCGCCCTTACAAATGGGCCCCCATTTATATTATTACCCCTCCAGGACCCATATTTTACATCGCATCACATCACATCGTTTATCAAATTTTGCAGATTGTATTATATTTCAACTAAGAATACGCACTATGAAAGTAAACAAGTAAGAAGGCGTTAAGTTCGGCCGGGCCGAATCTTATATACCCTCCACCACGGAGTGCATTCCATAGTATTACCAGCAGATTAAAGGAAGTCGACTTTACGAAAATTGTGATATTTTTATGCACATTACTATATTTGTTTACTATTTCAAACTATAATGTATACTTATGCGCACTGTTTAAAATCGACTACTATATATAAATAAAATGCTGAAATAGTGAAAGTGAACATTCCTAAATATTAGGCGATTGTCAGTCGCCATTAGAAAGAAGCATTTTCAGATACAGACAAAGTGATAAGAAAAGTATAAATTTTAAAGATATCCCCATTCGCCCCATTCTCCGCCCAAATGTACAAATTTCGAAAAAACCCTTTTTCGAGTCTTCATAGTCAGAATGTATATACCGAATTCCATGATTCTATCAGCGGCCATTTTGTTGGTACCATTTTTATCCCCTTTTTCCAATTTTGCCCCCTCAAGAGTACGACTATCTAAAATCTCTTTATTTTACGTATCTATACAATTAGAGGGACGTACTAACTGAATTTCATCATTCTAGCTGTATTCGTTTAGTTAGTACTATTTTTATCCCCTGTGCCATTGTATCCATTGAAAGTACGAATTTGGAAAAAACGTTTTATTTTTCGTGTCTACGCAGTCTGAGGAACGTATACTCCGAATTTCACGATTCTAGCTGCTGTCATTTGGTAGGTACTATTTTTATCCCCTTTTTCCATTTGAACCCCAAAAAGTACAAATTTTGGAAAGTTCTTTTATTTTACGTGTCTACGCAATCAGAGGAATGTATATATCGAATTTCATTATTCTAGGTGCAGCAGTTAGGTTGGTACTATTTTTATCCCTCTATCCACATTTAACCCCTCAATAGTACGAATTTAGAAAAAATACTTTTATATTATGTATCTACTCTATTAGAGGAATGAACATGCCAAATTTCGTGTTTCTATCTGTTGTCGTTTGATAGGTACCATTTTTATCCCTTTTTGTCCCATATCGCCCCCTACAAATAAAAATCACTCTATGGTGCCCTTTTGTGCTATAGAGGGAATGCGCATTGCAAATATCAACTAAATACAAACTAATATGTTCAAAAAACATGCTGAAATACTCTAAATGTTAGGGGTATTTTCAGTCCTTGTGAGGGAAAAATTTTTCCCTCTGGGCCGATTTCGTCCACTTTCAATCCCAACCGATCTACAACCATAAGACACATTTAGGAAAAGTTTGAACCTCCTAGCTCATTTCGATCGGCCGCTATCGTGCTTTCAACAGACAGACAGACAGACGGACAGACGGACATGGCTATATCGTCTTAGAATTTTACCACGACCCAGAATATATATACTTTATGGGGTCTCCGATGAATATTTGAAGGTGTTACAAACGGAATGACAAAGTGAATATACCCCCATCCTGGAGGTGGAGGGTATAAAAATATGGGTCCATATTTTGGTGTAACCCCCATACAAATTTGGCAACAATTTCTACTCTTTTATAGCTCTAAAACCCACATTCTGCATTGGATCTCGATACAATTTTGCAGATCATATTATATTTCAACTAAGAATACCTACTCTGAATGTAATCTATTTAGGCCCACTTTTTAATGTAGCGTCCTTTCAAATGGGCCCCATTTCTATTATTACCCCTCTATGACCCACATTTCGCAGATTTTATTGTATTTCAACTAAGAATACATATTATGAGAGTCAAATATACATATGTGTCCATTTTTTTATAACAAACTCTATACTCTATTACAGCTCTAGAAACTATATCTTACATCAAATTTGGCAGATTATGATATATTACAACTAGGTATAACTACCGTGAATGAGAATTATATAGTTCCATGTTTTGGCACAGGCCCCAAGTGTTGTTATAGGGCCCCATCAAATATCCGCACGACTCAGCTTATTACCGCTGTATAATCTGTATTTGTTATTGGATCTTGATCAATTTGTTACATTTACTTTACTCCGAATATCTGCCAGAAATTGGAATAATTACCATATTCGTTATACTGTATAATTTATATGACCTACACAAAATTGCTCCCTCCTGGGTTTAGTAATCAAAGCGTGTTATATACGCAGGGAGTGGTGTAGGGTATTATATAGTCGGCCCCGCCCGACTTCAGCTTTTCCTTACTTGTTTTATAATCTCTTTAAACCTAAAAAAATATGTATGGTTTACCCAGGCCCCTTCCCGTACATCTCACACAAACAATCTGGCGCTAAGTAATGTTCTCCGAGAGTGAGGGTATTTATACAAATGGTATTGTGACATATATTACTTGGCTGCAGACTACCACTATCATGATTTCAATCCTGACAAAGGTTGTTAAAAACGCATTTTCGGAAATTGAGTTGTGCTTCTGGTTCGTTAGTGAGAATCATTTACTTAAAGAGGCCGGGTATTTTGTTCAAAAGTCGATGCGAAGCCACCTGAGATATCGTGATAGTGGTAGTCTGCAGCCAAGTAATAAATGTCAACATTTTTAACAAGATTGTATTCTATTAAATATAGATGCAAATGATCGTGAGTCAGGACAATATCCCAGTTCAAATCAATCCTAATTTTTTAACGTTTTTCCACTTTGGGATGTTGGGTATACTAGTTACGATATCTCAATTTTTGTTGTTTTTACGAAATCTTATGAGGGCCAGATCAAAATCTAAACCCATCTGTCCAATTTCTGCACCAAATTGTTTGAGTACAAAGAAGGTGATATGCTCAAAATTTCTTTAAGATCGGTTGCAAAATTATGGATTTTAGGGAGCTCGACCCACTCTAACAAAACATACATGCGAGTATAGTATTTGTCTAACATACGTTTTGTATTTTAACGATCATTGTCAATGCCTCCAAGCCGAAGTCAAAGATGCATTGACAGACCACCGATGTACGTATGTATGTACGCCGGCGTACTGACAGAAATGATCCGTTTTTGTAAAATACTTAATACTCTTGTAAATGCTTAAAACAATATAAATGATTATTGTTCCACTTCTACCACCGAGCGAATGTACCTTTAAATGTATGCGCTGTTGTTGTTGCTGATTGTTGTTGTTGTTTTCGCTTCTTATGTGTCTGGGGGATTTCGTTCGCTGTTGGAAATATCTTCCGGGTCATGATTTTCTAATTAAACAATAACATATGACTACATAGAAAACCAATTAACATAATACGAGTATAATAATAAATAGTCAATTGTAAGTTGTAGAAATGAAGCTAAAAAGGTACGAAACACGATAACTACGGCCAAAGCAAACCACCCACAAATTGTATCAGAAGTTTCGTTCTTTGCTCGGCTTGTCTGTGCCGTGGTTTTGTAATTGATTAGTAATGGCGACCAATGCCACAAACACCAACGCCATTTCAATTTGAAATTGAGAAAATACCCAATTATAGTGATGTTTTGAAGTTGATATGGGAAGAAGTATCCACCATGAAGTACACGTTGCACAGTGTCTCACCTCACAGCGGGTGTTTTTTAGAAAACATGGTAATAAAAGTGGCCCAATTAGGAGCTTGTAATATTTATAAAATATCAACTGATCTTGAAATATTTGAGAAACTCTTCGTTTCGGTAGTATTTGAATTAAAACCAGTAAGGAAAGGCTTAAGTCGGGCGGGGCCGACTATATGATACACTCCACTTTCTATCAGAATATAATTCAATTCGGAAAAAAGTGAAAACGGGAAGAATTTTTGTATGTTTCCTAATCATACGCTAATATGTCCTAGTTCAATTTGTCAAATCGAAAAGAATATTTGTATATTTGTATCACGGCTATATCCAAACATGGATATAGTGACCCATTTCACAATAGGTTCTTCCAGTTCTCAATTTTAAGTAATTCGATGAAAATACGTGGTTACTGGGGCGGAAAAATCAAGTCGGGAGCGAAATTTGTATAAGAGCTATATATAAATCTGAACCGATCTGACTCATTTTCATCCTGGGTGTTTCTCATGCAAATATAAAATATTTTGCCAAATTTGAAGAAAATCTGTTAAAACATGTGATTTCTGGAGCGGAAAACTCAAATCGGGAGTGAAATTCGTATGTGGGCTATATCTAAATCTGAACCGATCTGGCTCATTTGGTCTGTTTCATGGGTGTTTGTAGTTTAAATAGAAGATGTTTTGCCAATTTTGAAGAAGATCTGTTAAAATATGTGGTTTCTACAGCAGAAAAAGTCAAATCGGGAGTGAAATTCGTATGGGGGCCAGGGCCGTGCGCAGGGCGGGGGGGTTCTGGGGGTTCAAACCCCCCCAGAGAGGTTTCGAACATATACTTTTTAATATCTGCTAGACTTTCTAAAACAATAAAATATAGAATTTTTAAGGTCATTTTAAAATAACTCGTCTGAAATGGTAATTTTGCAGTAAAAACATGAAAATTACATAAAAAATCTTGGACACTTTCTTGAATTTCGGACAAAGGTTGTGAAAAATACAAACAAACTAAACGAATTGTGCCAATTTCAAGATTGTGTAGTGCTAATTTCGCTAATGGACTCCAAATTGTTCGGAAAATTTTCATTTTATTAATCGATACCACTTCTTGACATTCGACTAGAGCTATATATTATGAACTTTTAATTCTCTACTGCAATAAAAGTTTGGAAATTTAATAACAAAACCGTGAAAGCAAATAATTTGCTTGATGCTTGTAGAGCGCTAAGATGTAACATTTGCGATTGGACATTTTTATGGAGCTGTATCTAAATCTGAACCGATGTGTCCTATTTTCATCACAGATGCAACAACGACGGTTTCTGTTACTTCCAATGTTTTGGGAGTTTGCAATTATAATACAAATCCATTTCGACAAACGAAGAACACTGTTTGGTATACATAAACTTATTTCTCTTTGTTCATTTACAACAACTGATGACATGTTTACAGCAAACAAACTAATAAAAAAACTATGATAACGTGTCTAAAATTTCGTTTCTACGAAATGCATCTGCGTGTAGGTATCTATTTTAAAATCTACTTTAAAGTTGCGAAACAATAAGAAATGAGTTTTAACTTACTAATATTTTTGTTATATTTTCCACTTATGTCAAATATTTTTCAAAGTAAGATTTTTTGTATATATGTAACAAGTATTATTCAAAAGAGAAATAAGAAATTTAGTAACTTGGATCTACGTAGGAAAACGAAACTCAAAAATACCAATTATTTGGCTTTTTGGAATTAAAATTATTTTTTTCGAATTTATACATATTTAGAATTATAAAAACGAAGAAACATTTCCAAATATTTTTTTATTTAATCGGAATATGCGTATAAAGATTTTGAATAAACATTCTTTTACTCATGTCCTATATAAATTAAAAACCCCAAAACTCTTTAGACATCCTATTTAGACTCATACTTTGTCAAAAAGCTTATCCAATCATAGAAAAAATGCGGGACTGAAGAGTTTATCGCCGAGGAATTTGATCGTTTTTTGTGTAATATTTCTTCAAAATATATATCGAGGGCTTATATTCAAAAATGGCTATGAACCATTTTCTCGAAAATGAATTTTTTATGCCAAACTATTCTCAGATTTGGATGTCATCTGTCATATAAATTTGGAAAATATTCTTTTCTAAAGCCATTTTTTTAATTTTCTGATTTGGCTATCCCCTCGCACGTAAGTTTGTGACTGCATAAGTGGCTATGAACATAAAAATAACAGAAATAAAATAGTTCAACAATGGAATAGCATAAAACCGAATGGTATAGTTCGCTACAACGATTTTGTTTAAAACATTTTTCTAGATTTAGGGCATATCGTACTATCAAATTCCACCATTTCGCGTTAATAGCGTTTTGATTCCCCAGTTATCAGGCTAAAATAGGAAAAATGGTGGCTGTAAAGTCAAAAATTGTGAAAAGTATATTTAGAAAAACCGGCGTAACTTTTTATTATATTGAGAAACCAAATATTTCTTTGGCATGTGATTGCTGACTTCATTGAGAATATTTGTGTATGAAAAGTTTCAGAATTATGAATGAAGAAAGTTAAAATATATAGATAAGCGTTCATAAGCGAGTTTCTTTTATATTAGCTTGGGACAAATGCGTATCATATAATTTCTAAAAACAGCAAACAGCTGTTTACCATCTCAGCAGATACAAATCAGCTGTCTCTTTTTTAACAGCAGAAAATCTGATCTTTCCGTAGACTTTCTGCTTTCTTTTACTGACATATTCCTTTGAGTGTACTGATAGATGGATTACTGAAATGCAATTTTGCCGACAATGTCTGTCGGTCGAATGTATCAAAATATTTCTCGAAGATCCGGCAATAAAATATGAGTGATTTCCAAACGTTCCAGTAAAAATTTCCTAAAAAGTTGGAAAATTAACTAAGTATGAGTAAAGTTTCCTTCTTTCAAAGCCATAGTAAATAGTTCATTTACTAGAAAAAGGGTAGTAGATTTACTTAAAAACATTTCTTTGGATCTGATAAAAAATTCTTACAATTGAGTAAATTCAAACTTATGTTTTAAGTTTAAGGTGAGAAAAAATCTGAAATTTTTTGTATGGAAAAAATTTGAATTTTTTGAAATTGTTTAAAAAATAGTGAATATTATTCTTTGATTAATTGAGAATTAATTAATTTGTTTGCTGAGACTTATTTCTTAAATACCTTATGAATTATTCTAAACAACAACTGTGAAGGCGCCTATCTTGCCTTCGCAACATTCATGGAGTAATAGCTCAACTATTATGATTTTTTTAGTTAAATTGAACTTATTTTAATTGCACCTTTTTTCCTTGTATCAAATAAAATTTTCCTCAGTTTAAGTAAAAATTTACTCGCTTTGAGGAAAAAATCAGCAAAATTGTCCTCAGTTTGAGAAAATATTTACTTGATTTGAGTAAACATTTACTTAGTTTTAGGAAATTTTCAGCAAAATTTTACTAAGATTTAGTAAAAATTTACTTAGTTTTAGGAAAGTTTTGCTTAAATTTAGTAAAAAGTTACAAGGTTTTAGCAAAAATTTACTTTGATTTAGGAAAATTTCAGAAAAAAATCTACTTATTTTTAGTAAAAATATACTTGGTTTCCTAAATTTTAGTTAATTTTAACTAATTTTTTTTTATGAGTGTAGATGAAAACCCCCCCCCCAGGGGAAAATCCTGCGCACGGGCCTGATGAGGGCTATATCTAAATCTGAACCGATCTGGCTAATTTTCACCATAGGCGTTTCTAGTTGAAATGTAAGATGTTTTGCCAAGTTGGAGGAAAATCAGTTTTAATATGTGGTATCTAGCGTGAAAAGAGTCAAATCGGGAGTGAAATTCGTATGGGAGCTATATCTAAATCGGAACCGATCTGGCTCATTTGGTCTGTTTCGTGGGTGTTTCTAGTTTAAATAGAAGATGTTTTGCCAATTTTGAAGAAGATCTGTTAAAATATGTGGTTTCTACAGCAGAAAAAGTCAAATCGGGAGTGAAATTCGTATGGGGGCTATATCTAAATCTGAACCGATCTGGCTAAATTTCACCATAGGCGTTTCTAGTTGAAATGTAAGATGTTTTGCCAAGTTGGAGGAGAATCAGTTTTAATATGTGGTATCTAGCGTGAAAAGAGTCAAATCGGGAGTGAAATTCGTATGGGATCTATATCTAAATCTGAACCGATTTGGCTCATTTGGTCTGTTTCATGGGTGTTTCTAGTTTAATTAGAAGATGTTTTGCCAATTTTGGAGAAGATCTGTTAAAATATGTGGTTTCTACAGCAGAAAAAGTCAAATCGGGAGTGAAATTCGTATGGGGGCTATATCCAAATCTGAACCGATTTTCTTCAAATTAAATAGCGTTCGTCCTTATCCCGAAAAACTTTGTTGTGCAAAGTTTCATTTGGTTCTGGCTACAATTGCGACCTGTACTTTGATTACAAGAATAGATGGACAGACGGACGGACATCGTTAATCGATTCAAAAAGTGATTCTAAGTCGATCGGTATAATTAACAATGGGTCTATCTCGCTTCCTTTTGGGTGTTACAAACAAATGCACAAAGACATAATACTCTCGTGGAGTGTATAAAGAAGTAAAAACGGCGTTAAGTTCGGCCGGGCCGAACTTTATTTACCATCCACCAAGGATTGCAATCCACAGAGGGTGTCGGGGTGGAGTTCGTAGTAGAGCAGTACTATTACAGGGAAATATAGTTCTTTAAACATAGTCAAACCGCGCTTACTAGGCAAGGCTACCAATACGTTTACACTATATATATCAAATACTTCAAGTCAATTAAAAACAAGTAAGAAAGGTTAAAGTCGGTCGGGGCCGACTCTATGATACACTCCACTTTCTATCCCAATACAATTTAATTCGGTGAAAAAGTGAAAACGGGCAGGATTTTTTCATCCTGTAAATGTGTGTGTTTGACAAAAAATGTTAAATCCGAAAGGACATTTGTATGGGAGTATATTGAAATCTGGAACGAAATAGGTGAAATATAATTCGTATAGTTTGGCCAAAATCGGTTAAACATTTGGGAGCAACATTTGTATTTGCGCTATATCTAAATCTGAACCGATCTTAGCCACTTTCACCATAGGTTTTTTACTTGGATTATAAGCTGTTGTGCCAAATTTAAAGAAAATCGAGTACAATGTGGTTTCTAAAGCGGTAAAAGTCAAATCGGGAGCTAAATTTGTTTGGGGGCTATATCTAAATCTGAACCGATCTTACCCAATTTTTGCATAGGTGTTTATATTTGGATTATAAGCTGTTGTGCAAAATTTAAGAAAATCGAGTACAATATGTGGTTTCTAAAGCGGCTAAAGTCAAATCGGGAGCTACATTTGTTTGGGGGCTATATCTAAATCTGAACCGATCTTACCCAATTTTTGCATAGGTCTTTATAGTTGGAATATAAGATGTTGTGCCAAATTTAAAGAAAATCGGGTACAATATGTGGTTTCTAGAGCGGAAAATGTCAAATCGGGAGCGACATTTGCATGGGAGCTATATCTAAATCTGAACCGATCTTACCCAATTTTTGCATAGGTGTTTCTAGTTGGATTGTAAGATGTTGTGTCAAATTTAAAGAAAATCGGGTACAATATGTCGTTTCTAGAGCGGAAAATGTCAAATCGGGAGCGACATTTGTATGGGAGCTATATCTAAATCTGAACCGATCTTACCCAATTTTGGCATAGGTGTTTGTAGTTGGATTGTAAGACGGTGTGCCAAATTTAAAGAAAATCGGGTACAATATGTCGTTTCTAGAGCGGAAAATGTCAAATCGGGAGCGACATTTGTATGGGGGCTATATCTAAATATCAACCGATTTGCCTCAAATTAAATAGCGTTCGTCCTTGATCCACAAAACTTACTTGTGCCAATTTTTGTTAAGATCGGACTATAATTGCGACCTGCAGTTTGATTACAACAATAGATGGATGGAATAGATGCATATTCCGAATTTCATGACTCTAGCTGCGGTCATTTGGTTGGTACAATTTTTTTCCCTTTTTCCATTTTAACCCCAAAAAGTACGAATTCCGAAAAAATGTGTCTACGCAATAATATACACTGAATTTCACTATTCTACGTGCAGCCGTTTGGTTGGTACCATTTTTATCCCTCTATTCCCATTTTATCTCTTAAAACGACAATTAGAATTCGTGTTTTTAGCTGTTGTCATTTAATATGTAACATTTTTATCACTTAAATCACTTTATGGTGCACGTTTTTGTTATCGGGGGAATGCACATACCCAATATCAAGTAAGTACAAGCAGACATATTGGAAAAATGTGCTTAAATACGCTAAATATTAGGGAATATTATGGGTATTTTTAGTCCTTGTGAAGGAAAAATTTCAAGGTGTTACAAACGGAATGACAAAGTTAGTATACCCCTATCCTGGAGGTGGAGGGTATAATTTCATTATTTCGGAGTAGCATTTTTTCTAAAAATATGCTTGTCCGCTGTTTCTGTAATTATTTTCGTCTATAGATGAACGAATCTTCTACATTGAAAGCATATAGATTTTTCTAAATGAATTATAATGCGACAAATATGAATAATGTCTATGAAATAAAAACAAGTTATTTGAGTTTCTTGATGTAGCAACATAATCCAGTCACCCTGTATTTAATTGATCTTACATTATATTATTATTACTAAACTTTTTAAAAAATCAATATAATAGTTTGTTTGGCTTTCTTTATTTAACAACATTCATCAGCCACCCTGTATTTTAATTCAGTACAATTTTTGAAAATTTTAATTTTAACCAAACTTTAAATAAATATGTGTTCGACAGATTTTATTATTTTATTTATTGTAACAAATGTTTCGATTTATTTTTCTGTGTTAGAAAAAACAAAGATCAATTCACTCAATACTCTAAGCAGTCATTAACTTCGATAATTACAGCAGTTATCAACACCCATTTCCAACATTTAATTATATTTACTAAGAGACGTTTGGTGTAAACAAACCGAAGTATTAGGTTCAACTTTTGAACGAACTAATGAATAATGATATGTTAATTATAGACAGTGGATTTAATCGGCACGTATAGTGACGACTCACAATTATGGAATCTAGCATTTAGAGGCAATTGATTATAAAATGGAATGGAAAAACACATTGTTTTACTATTGATTCAAACGGACAATGTTTCATAGAAGAAAGACAAATTAAAATTTATTCCAAGAAAGTTCTGGTGCATATTGTTTATTTACTAATTAATTTCATTCGCCGAAATCGCTGAGTTGCAGCAAAAAATATTTATTTACCAGATAGTTTCACCGTGGTTGCTGAGAAATTAAATGTTAAAAATATATATTTAAAAATAGTAGGGAACAGCTCTCTAATTTGATACGGATGTTGCTATTAACCATAAAAATATTTGGAAATGGCATTGGCAACATTTTTTGTGTTTTCTCATTTTGCAAAAAAAAAAAAAGAGTGAAGCCTTTTAAGATAACTTAGAACTATTCCTCAAGAACTTTCAGTATTATATTTTATAAGTTATGGAAATATTTTTTGAAAAATATCGACCGCAATTCAGACATTTTAACAACTCAAATATATAGAGGAAACTGATGTTTTCGACTTATTTGTACATTCCTGTAAACAAAAACTTTAAATATATACATTTGAAAGTTCTAGTAGAGGGCTACTAGGGTATTTGTTTGTAACACCCAAAGGATAGCGAGATAGACTTTTTGTTTAGTACACCGATCGATAGAATAGAATCACTTTTTGAATCGATTTAGCCAAGCCCGTCTGCCCATCTATTCTTATAATCAAATTATTATAGTCATATCTTAACAAAATTTGGCACATTTAAGTTTTGTAATTCAAGGACGGACGCTCTTCAACCATAAAATTCATAGAAACCATAAAATTCAGCCCATTTTGATCAAGTCCCCACCTCATATTTAACTAGAAATATCTATAGTGAAAATGGGTCAAATCGCTTTTGATTTATATATAGATTCCATACAAATGTCGCTCATGATTTGGCTTTTTCTGGTCTAGAAATAAAATATTTTGATCAGAACACGTTATATTTCACCTGCATTGTGAAAGTGGGTCTCGTCGCATGCCAAAATCTTCACTGAATTAAATTGTAATGACGTAAAAGTGGAGGTTATAGTCGGCCCCGCCCGACATTAATCTTTTTTTGTATTAAACAAGTAAGGAAAGGCTAAAGTCGGGCGGGGCCGACTATATAATACCCTACACCACTCCCTGCGTATGTACCTCGCTTTGATTACTAAACCCTTTTATTTCATGGGAGCAATTTTATGTAGTTCATATAAATCTATATATATAAAAGAGTTGCGTTACTGACTGACTGACTGACTTATCATTGACCAGCCCCCAGACCAAACGTCTGAAGCCAGGGTCATGAAATTTTCAGGGTAGTTCCCACATATGACGTAGACGTCGACTAAGAAAGGGTTTTACGAAATTCGTACTTTTAGGGGATAAAATGGCCCAAAAAGGGATAAACATCGAACCTTCGTCCTGACTAAACGGCAGTAGCTATAAACATGAAATTTGGTGAGTTCCTTGCAATGACCATGCAGACGAGCTACAAATAGGGATTTTTCGAAATTTGTACTTTTAAGGACGAGCGGGACAAAAAGGGTATAAAAGTGGTACCAACTAAGGTATTACAGCTAGAAACGTGAAATTTGGTATGTAAATTCCTCTGACCATATAGAAACGAAGTAAAATTGGATTTTTCGAAATTTGTACTTTTAAGGGACGAGCGGGACAAAAAGGGATAAAAATAGAAGGGATAAATAGAAACGTGAAATTTGGTATGTAAATTCCTCTGACCATATAGTAACGAAGTAAAATTTGATTTTTCGAAATTTGTACTTTTAAAGGGACAAAAAGGGATAAAAATGGTAGCAACTAAAGTATTACTGCTAGAAACGTGCAATTTGGTATGTAAATTCCTCTGACCATATAGTAACGAAGTAAAATTGGATTTTTCGAAATTTGTACTTTTAAGGACGAGCGGGACAAAAAGGGATAAAAATGGTACCAACTAATGTATTACAGCTAGAAACGTGAAATTTGGTATGTAAATTCCTCTGACCATATAGAAACGAAGTAAAATTGGATTTTTCGAAATTTGTACTTTTAAGGGACGAGCGGGACAAAAAGGGATAAAAATGGTACCAACTAAAGTATTACAGCTAGAAACGTTAAATTTGGTATGTAAATTCCTCTGAGCATATAGAAACGAAGTAAAATTGGATTTTTCGAAATTTGTACTGTAAAATTGTACGCGGGACAAAAAGGGATAAAAATGGTACCAACTAAAGTATTACAGCTAGAAACGTGAAATGTGGTATGTAAATTCCTCTGACCATATAGAAACGAAGTAAAATTGGATTTTTCGAAATTTGTACTTTTAAGGGACGAGCGGGACAAAAAGGGATAAAAATGGTACCAACTAAGGTATTTCAGCTAGAAACGTGAAATTTGGTATGTAAATTCCTCTGACCATATAGAAACGAAGTAAAATTGGATTTTTCGAAATTTATACTTTTAAGGGACGAGCGGGACAAAAAGGGATAAAAATGGTACCAACTAAAGTATTACAGCTAGCAACGTGAAATTTGGTATGTAAATTCCTCTGACCATATAGAAACGAAGTAAAATTGGATTTTTCGAAATTTGTACTTTTAAGGGTCGAGCGGGACAAAAAGGGATAAAAATAGAAGAAAGGGATAAATAGAAACGTGAAATTTGGTATGTAAATTCCTCTGACCATCTAGTAACGAAGTAAAATTGGATTTTTCGAAATTTGTACTTTTAAAGGGACAAAAAGGGATAAAAATGGTACCAACTAAGGTATTACAGCTAGAAACGTGGAATTTGGTATGTAAATTCCTCTGACCATATAGAAACGAAGTAAAATTGGATTTTTCGAAATTTGTACTTTTAAGGGACGAGCGGGACAAAAAGGGATAAAAATGGTACCAACTAAAGTATTACAGCTAGAAACGTGAAATTCGGTATGTAAATTCCTCTGACCATATAGAAACGAAGTAAAAATGGATTTTTCGAAATTTGTACTTTTAAGGGACGAGCGGGACAAAAAGGGATAAAAATGGTACCAACTAAGGTATTACAGCTAGAAACGTGAAATTTGGTATGTAAATTCCTCTGACCATATAGAAATGAAGTAAAATTGGATTTTTCGAAATTTGTACTTTTAAGGGACGAGCGGGACAAAAAGGGATAAAAAATGGTACCAACTAAAGTATTACAGCTAGAAACGTGAAATTTGGTATGTAAATTCCTCTGAGCATATAGAAACGAAGTAAAATTGGATTTTTCGAAATTTGTACTTTTAAGGGACGAGCGGGACAAAAAGGGATAAATATGGTACCAACTATGGTATTACAGCTAGAAACGTGAAATTTGGTATGTAAATTCCTCTGACCATATAGAAACGAAGTAAAATTGGATTTTTCGAAATTTGTACTTTTAAGGGACGAGCGGGACAAAAAGGGATAAAAATGGTACCAACTAAAGTATTACAGCTAGAAACGTGAAATTCGGTATGTAAATTCCTCTGACCATATAGAAACGAAGTAAAATTGGATTTTTCGAAATTTGTACTTTTAAGGGACGAGCGGGACAAAAAGGGATAAAAATGGTACCAACTAAAGTATTACAGCTAGAAACGTGAAATTTGGTATGTAAATTCCTCTGAGCAAATAGAAACGAAGTAAAATTGGATTTTTCGAAATTTGTACTTTTAAGGGACGAGCGGGACAAAAATGGTACCAACTAAAGTATTACAGCTAGAAACGTGAAATTTGGTATGTAAATTCCTCTGACCATATAGAAACGAAGTAAAATTGGATTTTTCGAAATTTGTACTTTTAAGGGACGAGCGGGACAAAAAGGGATAAAAATAGAAGAAAGGGATAAATAGAAACGTGAAATTTGGTATGTAAATTCCTCTGACCATATAGTAACGAAGTAAAATTGGATTTTTCGAAATTTGTACTTTTAAAGGGACAAAAAGGGATAAAAATGGTACCAACTAAAGTATTACAGATAGAAACGTGAAATTCGGTATGTAAATTCCTCTGACCATATAGAAACGAAGTAAAAATGGATTTTTCGAAATTTGTACTTTTAAGGGACGAGCGGGACAAAAAGGGATAAAAATAGTACCAACTAAAGTATTACAGCTAGAAACGTGAAATTTGGTATGTAAATTCCTCTGACCATATAGAAACGAAGTAAAATTGGATTTTTCGAAATTTGTACTTTTAAGGGACGAGCGGGCCAAAAAGGGATAAAAATGGTACCAACTAAAGTATTACAGCTAGAAACGTGAAATTTGGTATGTAAATTCCTCTGACCATATAGAAACGAAGTATAATAGGATTGTTCGAAATTTGTACTTTTTAGCTGGTAAGCGGGACAAAAAAGTTCCAATTTAAGCATTGCAGCTATAGTCGGGTAATTTGGAGTTTAAATTGTGTGTAAAGTGCAATATAAATGGATTTTTTCGAAATTTTCTTATAGGGGCTGAGCAACAAGGGATAAAAGTAGTACCGACAAAAGTATTGGAGATTTAGTGGTGAAATGTGGTGTGTAAGTTCCTCTGACAACGTATAAGCGCAAATCTAATTCGAATTTAAATTAAAATTGATTTTTTCCAATTTTGTACTTATAAACAATGAGCGGGATAAAAATAGTACCAAATAAAATATTTCAGCTATAGTCGTGAAATTTTGTGTTTAAATTTCTCTGACAACGTAGACTTGCAACATAAATGGATTTCTCCAAATTTGTACATTTAAGTGGCGAGCGGGACAAAAAGGGATAAAACTGGTACCAATTTTAGTATTACAGCTAGAATCGTGAAATTTAGTGTGTAAATTCCTCTGACCATATAGCAGCGCAGTAGTTTGATTTTTCCAAATTTGTACTTCTAAGGGGACGAGCGGGACGAAAAGGGATAAAAATGTGGTACAATCCTCTAAAGGGGAATGAATGTGTTACCAAATAAAGTACACATTTTTAGGGGAAGCAAAAACACATGTTGCCTATAGTGATTTTTCAAAATGTGTACTTTTTGGGAAAGAGGTGCAAAAAGTTATAAACTGGCTGGCTGAATCTAGAAACATGAGATCGAGGATATAAATGGTTGTAATATTTTGTTCAAAACTTGGTACAGAATTATAAAAATTATACATACGAAGTAGTTCAGCTAAAATAGTGCATATCGACAAGAACATTCCTTTGACTGTGTGTGAGTGCTAGCTAATAGGAGGTTTCCAAATTACTATCTTAGATTTATCTACATCCAAAAACAGAGACGGATAAAATTAACGAATAACTTGCTTTTTCGCGTGCGAAGCAGCCGGTACTGCTAGTTATACTATAAATTAATCTTTAGTCATATTTAATGAATATGGTTAATAATATGATAATTGATCCAATTATCCGACAGACAAATACAAATTATACAGTAGTAATAGGATGAAGCTGACCGACATTTCAAAAGGCTATAACTACATTTTGGGCCTGGTCTAAAATATGGGCCTATATATTTCTCATTCACGGTAGGTATTCCTGGTTGAAAAATACCATTATCTGCAAAATTTGATGAAGATCCGATGTAAGTTTCTAGAGCTGTAATAGATCAGAATGGGACCCCCTTTGTGTTATACCAAAGTATGGACATATGGGCATCTCCCAAACAAGTAAGGAAATGCTAAAGACGGACGGACTTTCTATCTCATTACAATTCAATTTGGTAAAAAAGTGAAATCGGGAAGGATTTTTGCATCCTGTAAATGTATGTGTTTGACAACAAATGTTAAATCGGAAAGGACATTTGTATAGGGGTATATTGAAGCCTGGAACGATGTGACCCGCTTTCACCATGTATGTTTATTGGTGAAATATAATATGTAAAGTTTGGCCAAAATCGGTTAAACATTCGGCAGCAACATTTGTATGAGGGCGATATCTAAATCTGAACCGATCTTACCCACTTTCACCATAGGTTGGATTATAAGATGTTGTGCCAATTTTAAAGAAAAAAGAAAAACAGGTACAATAAGTGGATTTTAGAGCGGAAAACGTCAAATCGGGAGCGACATTTGTATGTGGGCTATATCTAAATCTGAACCGATCTTACCCAATTTTTGCATACGTGTTTCTAGTTCGTTTATAAGATGTTCTGCAAAATTTAAAGAAAATCGGGTACAATATGTCGTTTCTAGAGTGGAAAACGTCAAATCGGGAGCGACATTTGTATGTGGGCTATATCTAAATCTGAACCGATCTTACCCAATTTTTGCATACGTGTTTCTAGTTCGTTTATAAGATGTTCTGCAAAATTTAAAGAAAATCGGGTACAATATGTCGTTTCTAGAGTGGAAAATGTCAAATCGGGAGCGACATTTGTATGGGGGCTATATATAAATCTGAACCGATCTTACCCAATTTTTGCATACGTGTTTCTAGTTCGATTATAAGATGTTCTGCAAAATTTAAAGAAAATCGGGTACAATATGTCGTTTCTAGAGCGGAAAATGTCAAATCGGGAGCGACATTTGTATGGGGGATATATCTAAATCTGAACCGATGTTACCCAATTTTTGCATACGTGTTTCTAGGTCGAATTTAAGATGGTCTGCAAAATTTAAAGAAAATCGGGTACAATATGTCGTTTCTAGAGCGGAAAATGTCAAATCGGGAGCGTCATTTGTATGGGGGCTATATCTTAATCTGAACCGATTTCCTCCAAATTCCAAGTTTCATGACAATCGGACAACAATTGCGACCTGTAGAGTGCGAACAAACTTAGATGGACAACAGACGGTAAATCGATTCAGCTGGTGTTTCTAAGCCGATCCGTATACTTAAAGGTGGGTCTAGCTCAATTATTTCTTGGTGTTACAAACATTTGGCGCGAAACTAACTTATAATACCACGAAGTGGTGTAGGGTATAAAAATGGACAATTTTGGAGGGCGTCTACCTAAGAAGTCCGATGGCCAAGATGATTCAAAAAGAGCATACAACGCGTCAGAGTTATGTATTCCTTACGAAAAATAAGAAAAATTAGCACCGGCAGGAAAAAAATACCAGCGAAATAATTAAAAACAAGTAAGGAAAGGCTAAAGTCGGACGGAGCCTTTCTATTCTATTACAATTCAAATCATTAAAAAAGTGAAATCGGGAAGGATTTTTGTATCCTGTAAATGTATGTGTTTGACAAAAAATGTTAAATCGAAAAGGACATCTGTATATTGAAACATGGAACGATGTGACGCGCTTCCAGCATGTATGTTTATAGGTGAAATATAATATGTAAAGTTTTGCCAAAATTGGTTATTGGTTATTAGAGAGGAACATTTGTATATATATAAATAAATTTATATCTAAATCTGAACCGAACTGACCCACTTTCGCCATATGTGTCTTTAGTTGGATTATAAGATGTTGCGCCAAATGTGGTTTCTAAACCTGAAAAAGTCAAATCGGGAGCGACATTTGTATGGGGGCTATATCTAAATCTGAACCGATCTAAACTGCTTTCGCCATAGGCGCTTCTTGCTAGATATTAAGGTGGTCAGCCAAATTTGAAGAAAATCTTGTACAATATGTGGTTTCTAAACCGAAAAAAGTCAAATTGGGAGCGACATTTGTATGGGGGCTATATCGAAACCAGAACCGATCTTACTCACTTTCAGCATAGGTGTTTCTAGTTAGATTATAAGGTACTAAAGGGTGATTTTTTAAAAGCTATAGGAAAGTTTTTCAAAAAAGAAAAACACATAAAATTCAGAAAAAATGCATGAAATCTTTATTTGAATCGATAGTACGGTCCATATAATTTAATATTTGAAGATTATTTCATGCAAATGTTGACCTTGACTGCGCCTCAAATGGTCCATCCGCTTAGTCCAATTTTGGCATTTCCACGTTTTTGAGTAACAGAGGACCAATTGCTGCGAACGGCGACGAATCGATAATTGATTAACACTGGCCGATACAGCTGCGATATTTTCTTCAGTTCGCACTCTACGTAAGCGTGTTGGTGGTTTAATGTCGAACAATGTAAATTTGGTTCGAAATTTAGTCACAATAGCCCGAATAGCCGCTTCAGTGGCGACGCAGTTTGAGACGCAGTCAAGGTCAACATTTGCATGAAGTAATCTTCAAACATTAAATTATATGGACCGTACTATCGATTCAAATAAAGATTTCATGCATTTTTCTGAATTTTATGTGTTTTTTTTTTTTTGAAAAACTTTCCTATAGCTTTTAAAAAATCACCCTCTATTTATATTTTCAAAAAACCTTAAATTCCATAAATATTGGTAGATAGTGGGATAGTGGGCTACAGTTAGTTGTATTTCCATTCTATTTTAATTCCAAAAGTACAAATTTTGAAAATCCATTAACACACGTACGCAGTGCAAGATAACCTAACCCACGATTCAGCCAATTATTGCCGTAGAAGTATATGAATTTGGAAAAAATCTTTTTTTTTTTTTGCATGGGTATGTCAGGGCAATGTATACACCGAATTCCATGATTCTAGCTGCGGTCATTTGGTTTTTTATCCCGTTTTTTCTATTTTACCCCGTTAAGAGTACGACTTTTTTAAATCTCCTTATTTTACGCGTCTGCGCAATTAGAGGGATGTGCACACCGAATTTCTACTATTTTTATTCCTCTGTATCCATTGTATACCTTGAAAGTACGAATTTGGAAAAACCTTTTATTTTCGTGTCCGAATTTCATGACTCTAGATGCGGTCATTTTTTTTTTTTTTTTTTTTTTCTGAACCAACACTCAGGGGATGTCCCCTATAAATGCAGTGCATTGCGTTGGTGGAAGGAAGGTCAGGTATGGGAAGGAGGAAAGAGGGAGTAGTGTCTGTTGACATCTGTTTTGAATCTCTGAATGTCGTAATTGGAGGGAAAGAAATTTGCCGGAAGTCGATTCCACATACGGATAGTACGGGCGAAGAACGAATTTAATCTGTAATGTGTGGTGCGGCCGGTTGTCCAATCGACAACAAATGGGTGAGCGTTTCTGGAGAGTCGCGTATCTCTACCGAACGTTCTCACGGGCGGTATGAGATCACGAATTTCCGAAGAACAAAAACCATGAAAGTATCGATAGAACAATGACACACAACCAACATTACGACGGTGTTCAAGGGAGACGATAGAATTGGATATCCTACCATCACCTATCAACACCATCGCCCTCCTTTGTACACGGTCAAGTAGCTCCAGTGATGAAGCTGGAGCACCCGACCATATATGGGAGTTGTATTCCATCTTTGGTCTGATGTAGGTAGTGTAGATATTGAGAAGATCAGAGGGTGTGAAATATTTCTTACATCTTTTTAGAAAGCCTAAACATTTGAAGGCATCTTTCGACACATCAAATACATGTTTTGTCCAACGAACATCACGTTGTATTTTCATGCCGAGAACATCGAGAGCATCTGATTGCTCAATATCTACACCGTTCATTAAAATCGACGACACCATTGGATCAGTGAATCGCTTGTGAGACAACAAGGAGCACTGGGTCTTACGTGCATTAAAATCTACTCTATTCACTCGACCCCATTCAGAAATGGCCATCAAATCCTGGCTAAGTGACTCATCCATCAATCGCCTTTTATCCTCAATTTCTTGACGACTTGGTCTATGATCGAATGAGTATGAGTGACAGAGGTTGCTGTCATCCGCGAATGAGTATATTGGATTCGAAGTCCGATACAAGAGGTCGTCGATGAAAATAAGAAAAAGGGAGGGGGAAAGGACAGAGCCCTGTGGTACTCCTGCGGTTAACCTATGCTCGTCGGATGAGAACCCATCTACAACAACACGTATAGTGCGATCTCTGAGGAAGCTCGATATAAATCGAGAGAAGTCACTACCAACACCAAAAGCGATAAGCTTTGATATGAGTGCGCCGTGCCAAACTCTATCAAAGGCCTTGGAGATATCTAGAGCAACGACCTTACTCTCACCAAGCTTGTGAATAGATCGATTCCACTTTTCGGATAGCAGTGTCATCAGGTCTCCCGTAGATCGATTCCTACGGAAGCCATACTGTCGATCATTAAGTAAGTCATTAGTTTCTAAATACCTCACAAGATGGTGGTTAACCATACTCTCCAAAACCTTCGAGAGTGCTGAGCAAATCGCGATCGGTCGATAGTTAGCAGGGTTATTAGCCTCACCTTTTTTAGGGATGGGCTGGATGTTCGCAATCTTCCAACACGCTGGGAAAATTCCTGCACGGTATGCAAGGTTGAAAAGATTGCGAAGGGGACGGGCAAGCGTCGAAGAGCACTTACAAGTGCTGAAATGCCATCCGGGCCTGGAGATTTATTTACGTCGAGATTTGCGAGAACCCTTTTAACTCCACGTGTTCGAAAAAATATCTGAGGCATGGAACTAGATACATTTTCGATCACGGGGAGTGGTTGATTGCTTTCCGGCAAGGATGAATTCCTTGCAAACATTTCAGCCAATAGGTTAGCTTTGTCAACCGGGTCAGTGAATATCTGGTCATCTTTAACAAGAGTTGGGATAGAGGAGGAGTTATCCTTTACTCTTCTCACAAATGACCAAAAGCTCTTACTTCCCCTGGGAGAAGCAAGAACTTTGGCACGAAGACGTTGTTCGTACAGAAACTTTTCACGTCTAAGTACCCTGGCACACATGGTTCTTGTCTGCTTGCGTAGCAGATCAGTTGTGGCATTTTTATTTAAACGCCATTTCCTGAACGCTTCCTCTTTGGATCTGACAGCAGTCTTGCATGTCTGGTTAAACCAACTTTTATTAGATGGTTTATCCGAAATAACTTTAATTGGAATAAATGATTTCATTCCAATCAAGATAATATTTTCAATCATTTCAGCCGCAGCATCTATATCGCTATTTAGAAAACAAAGTTTCCAATTGAAATGCTGGAAAAAGTTGTTGAGCTCGGCCCAACGTGCCTTTTCGTATATATATATTGTCCGCTTTGGGGCTGGGGTCGAAGCGACACGAAGAGCGGAATACGAAAAGGATGCTGAAACAATACAGTGATCCGAATTACCAAGAGGTGCTAGAACGTTAACTTCATACTTTTCAGGGTGTGATGTTAAGAAAAGATCAAGAATGTTAGAGTGTTGCCCTTGGACACACGGAATGTGAGTCGGTTCATTCACTAGTTGCGTCAAATCATTATGCGCGGCAAAAAGCTCGGCGTATTGACCCTCCGGTGTTGAGTGACTCGAATGGGCAAGCCAAGAGGAATTATGGACATTGAAATCGCCAGCAACCACAATTTCACTGTCAGGACAATCCTCTAGAATTTTTGTAATTGAATCGGAAAGGGCGTCAAAGCCATTTAGGGATACCTCCCTTTCCGCGTTTGGACTTCTATACACGAATCCGAAATGTAGTACGTGTGTTCCAATCTTGAATTTAACCCAAAGGGAGTTAAATTCTGGATTTTCTGAGTTTAAGTCTTGCTGGCTCTGGAACACTATGTCGTTGCGTACATAAACTACAAGGCCTCTGTTGGGAATAAAGAGGGACAGGGTGTGATACCCAGGTACGTGAAAATCCTGTGGATCAGAACCCTCACACACCTGGGTCTCACAAAGAGCAAAAACATCAGGCCGATGAAAATGTACATGGGCGTACACGGCAAAAAAATTCGCTCTCAGCCCTCGTATGTTGGCAAATTGTATTTTAAACTTACCAACCATTAGAACGGACAGAAAGAAAAAAACAAAACAAAGTCAATATGCAGCAACAGTTGCCAAACGTACACACCGAGTTTCGTGTTTCTACCTGTTGTCTTTTGATGTGTACCCTTTTTGTCCCATTTCACCCACTACGAATAAAAATCACTTTATGGTGCACGTTTTTGTTATAGGGGGAATGCGCATACCCAATATCAAGTAAGTACAAGCGGACATATTGATTATTATGGATATTTTTAGTCCTTGTGAGGGAAACATTTTTTCCTTTGGGCCGATTTCGCCCCGTTTCAATCCTAACCGATCTACGACTATAAGACGTATTTATGGAAAATTGGGACGTCCTAGCTCTTTTCGTTTAGTTGCTAGCGTGCTTTCAACAGACGGACATGGCTAGATCGTCTTAGAATTTTATGACGGTCAAGTCAGGTTTTAGTCAGGTCGATATACCAAGGTATTGCAAACGTTATGATAACGTTATGATAACGTTAACCCGTTAACCCCCATCCTGAAGGTGGAGGGTATAATAAATGAAGTGCAATTAGAAGAATGGGAGAGAATCTATAGGAATCCTGAAAATGTCTTTCGACGAAATATTGATTAATAAAATTTTAAAATACAAAAACAAAAGCCTCGAGCTCGTTTTAATTTAATAAAAATTATAATAGTTACAGAAATAATTCCAAAGATCGACTTGGATCCACTGTGCATCATCTCTAAATAGGGTATTTATTAGAAGCAATGGAACAAACTCGAATTTAATATATTTATATCGATCGGCTTAGAATCACCTGGTGAGTCGATTGTCCATCTAAACCTTTTGATCAAATTAGAGCTAGCAGTTGTTGAGCTTTCGATCGCCATTGCTTTGATAAGTTTTGCCCCTTAAAAAGTTCATGTTTATTTAGTTTATTCATATTTGACTTTTTAACAGGGGAATGTTGAAATGGATGTTAATGTCGAACTAATACAGATAGAAGTATGAAAATATTTAAAATATATTCTCTGGCATTAAATGGTATTCTGGGTATTAAATTGCCATAATGAGATAATACAATTTGTACAAAAACGGTGAAAATTTATGGAAGGAGGCATGACATTGGGCTCCTATTTACATTTACACTATTTACACATAATACATATTGAATTTATTCTTAAAGACCATCTCAAAACAATAAATATATTTCAGAAATCTTTACTAAATAAATTAAAATATACGAACCCTCTACATTTTGAAGTACTTTAAATTAATATTTTGTCATTTCTATTTAATAGTTGTATCTTAATGTTGAATTTGAGGCATTGAATTTAAGTTCTATTCGTTTTTGCCTTAAAATCGCCAAATATAGCTTTAAAATCGCTTAGAAGACGAAAATTATGTTTTTCTCATGTACGAAAATGTTAAAGTGGTGCCACCCCTTCATTGATGATTTTCTAACGTTTAATGTTTGAAATAGCGCCGGTCGCTGTACTGCTCATAAAACATTGAAACTCTGACCACCATGTTAGTAAGTACCCATTACAGACTGGCATGGCATATTAACATTAAACTTTGGTCATGATTTTCTCAGCTGTATTCATTTTAAAATTAAAAATCCAAACTCCACATGAACTTAGAACATCTCTCGAATAAGTTGCAAAAAAAATAGTTGAAGCTAGCATGATTTTAACCTCAAATATGTAGAATCACGACCACCATCATCGACCAGGCATTACCTAACCGAAGAATCAATGCCGCCAACCAGCATCAGCTTCAGTATCATCATCGTCGTCAATGGCATTATCACGATAATTGACCATTAAATAGCATAAAAACAATGTTGATGCGGCATTTTATGTTTGCAATGATCTTGTACATAGCTTCTTTTTAAGCAGCAAGTACATAGTGCTAATATCTATATATGTACATAGATATATTCATATACAAATGTTTTTTTTTTTTTGAAATTTGTCTGGTTCTTGATTTTTATTGTCTTTGTCACGGTCTTGGTCTTTTGCCATATGTTTGGAGTCAATCATCATCGTTAAAAAACACAAGAGATGTTTGGCGAATAAATGTCAAATAATTTAAAAAATAGAAATATTATTAAAAAGTGACTCATAAATATAACCGTTGATGCTATTAAGTTTTGCAATTATTAATACTGTGGGCGTGGCATATAATGAATTCGAAACACACCCATAAATAAAAGGCATTCGTCAGATGTTGTGAAGGTGTCCGCTTGATGATTTATTACATCACGAAAATGTCCGCACACAGTGGTAGTATCTATTAACTACAGTTAACAGACCTGTACATGCAACTAGAGATCGTAAATACAAAATCTATGTAGTCAAAGGATATATATGTCATTCGACCATTTAAAATTTGAATCATGTTATACTCTTTAACGGAGAGGCTATAAAATTGCTTACCAAAATAATACTTCAAATGCATTCATATAGTGTGTTTTCTGTACTTATTAGCCAACATTTTATCCCCTCAAATTTTACCCATTTACAACCACAACCACACTGAAAGAATTTTCCTTCATAATATTTATAAAACGATTTCATAAAAGATTTTCATTAATTTTGTGAATTTTCTTCATCGTATGAATGAACAATTTATAAATAAACTAAAATGTTTCGCACAAACTTTTCGTAAAATTTTATATTTCATAAAATTAACTATTTTATCTGTTTTGTTTTTTTTATTATTTGATCTTTTCTGTTCATAGTTTTTTTGTAACTCTTACTCAGGCTCGAGATCATTTGTTTTTGTTTTCTTAAATGATGTGGGATTCGCCTTAAACATGTTGTTGCTAGAACTTAGCAACAACAAAACACTGTGTGCATTTTTCGCGAATTGCGATTACACACGAGAAGAAGTGTGGACATTTGTTTGTTTTCGGTAACTACTGAACTGGGATTTTTGGGTGTATGTTTAAGTCCGAAGCAGTTCTCATTCAATTGAGTTTGCGAGGCAGATATACAACCAATAATTAACCAGAATAGTTGTTGCATTGCACTGGGCATTTATAAGGGGGAGAAGCGTCCCTTGAAACGATCGTCTGCAATGCTAGCAACCGAACCAAATAAATGTCACACACTTCTTTTTTAAAATACTTTGTTTTTTTTGTTTAAGAAAACCAAAAACAAATGATCTCGAACCTGAGTAAGAGTTACAACAAAAATTAACTATTTTATTTATGAAATATAAAAAGTAAGGAAAGGCTAAAGTCCGGCGGGCCGACTATATGATACACTCCACTTTCTATCCGAATACAATCCAATTCGGTAATAAAGAGAAAACAGGAAGGATTTTTGTATCCTGCAAATGTATGTGTTTGACAAAAAATGTTAAATCGGGGAAGACACTTGTATGGGAGTATATGGAAACCTGGAACGAAATAGGTGAAATATAATATGTATAGTTTGGCCAAAATTGGTTAAACATTTGGGAACAACATTTGTATGGGGGCTATATATAAATCTGAACTGATCTTACCCACATTCTGCATAGGTGTTTCTAGTTGGATTATAAGATGTTGTGCTAAATTTAAAGAAAGTCGGGTTTAATATGTGCTGCACAGGTGCTTATAGTTAGATTATAAGATGGTGTGCCAAATTTAAAGAAAATCGGGTATAATATGTGATTACTAGGCGGGATATGTCAAATCGGGAGCGACTTACTTGTGCTAATTTTTGTTAAGATCGGACTATAATTGCGACCTGTAAAGACAGACGAACATTGCTAAATCGATTCAAAAAGTGATTCTAAAGGGTGATTTTTTAAGAGCTTGATAACTTTTTTTTAAAAAAAAACGCATAAAATTTGCAAAATCTCATCGGTTCTTTATTTGAAACGTTAGATTGGTCCATGACATTTACTTTTTGAAGATAATTTCATTTAAATGTTGACCGCGGCTGCGTCTTAGGTGGTCCATCCGCTTAGTCCAATTTTGGCATTTCCACGTTTTTGAGTAACAGAGACCCAATTGGTGCGAACGGCGACGAATCGAAAATTGGTGGTCATCATTAACACTGGCCGATACAGCTGCGATATTTTCTTCAGTTCGCACTCTACGTAAGCGTGTTGGTGGTTTAATGTCCAACAATGTAAATTTGGTGCGAAATTTAGTCACAATAGCCCGAATAGCCGCTTCAGTGGGTCGATTAAACTGACCATAAAATGGAAGCGCGCAATGAACTTTCTTAACAGAGCACGCATTTTGATAATAAAATTCAATAATTTGCAAGCGTTGTTCGTTTGTAAGACGATTCATGATGAAATGTCAAAGCATACTGAGCATCTTTCTCTTTGACACCATGTCTGAAATCCCACGTGATCTGTCAAATACTAATGCATGAAAATCCTAACCTCAAAAAAATCACTCTTTATGTCGATCGGTATAATAAACAATCTCGGTATCTCGATTCCTTTTGGGCGTTACAAACAAATGCACAAGGACATAATACTCTCTTGGAGGGTATACAAATTAGTGAAACTTAGTTTCATAAGATCAAAGAAAAATTGCATTGTATTAAATAAAAAATTCTTAAAGATTATGAAATATGTCATAACCAATAAAATATTTGTGTTATGAAATGTTTTCATAAACATAATGAAGAATTTTGTTGATTTTATGAAACGGTTGAATGCAAGCTATTCTCAATTCTCCTATGTTAACTCTGACATAAGTATGTACCCTGACTTGGGTAAAAGACACTTTAATTGCAAAGATTCTCAAAATGAAATTTTGTATCGACTGGTTAGTCAGACCTTCTTTTGTTTTTTTGTTTATATTGGAATCTTCAGTATAAATTATTAATATTTCCGAAACTTTTTCATAAAATTAATGAATTTTCTTTATAAAATCTATGAATTTTTTTTTTGATTTGAACTGGGATATTCTCCTGGCTCAAGACTATTTTGATTCTATATTTTATAGAATTCAAATTTTATTTACTAATGGAATGGTGACATTTAGTACTTGGCTGCACACTGCCACTATCATGATTACAGACCAAAATAAAAAAAACGAGAAAAAAAAACTAAAAAATCTATGACAATAATATGGAAAATATGTGCTCGCATCGCTCGCAACAATGCAAAGGTTGTTGTTGTACGGCATGTTCCGTCTTCACTGTACCTCGTGTGTATTGTTGTTGTTTGTATGTATAGTTGGTCTGTTATGTTGTATGTGATTCCATTTATTTTGGTTTAAGACCAAAGGTTGTGCTGAAGTCTTCAGCAGAACCCAAAAATTAGCAAAAAGGCAAAGTGAGACCTTTATTGTTGCAGTTAAAAGTTGACTGCGCAGTTTCGATGGGCGCTAGCCCATCTCGTCAGAACTTTCGCAACGAATGTATGTCTTTGACTTAAATCAGGGTTCATATTAGTACCAGCGGTCACATATGACAAATGAGAAGAGCTGATAAACAAAATATTCCACCGAACTGTTATACTTTAACTAGAATCGTCTACTATGAAAGTCAATTATTTGGGTCCATGTTTTTGTATATCCTACATATATATGAGCCCCCAGTTTGCACTATTATCGCTCAGAAACCACATATTACATCGGATATTGATAAAATTTTGCAAATCATGTTATATTTCAACTAGAACACCTACTGTGAAAGTGATATATACGGGTCCACTTTTTGGTGTAGTCCTCTTAAAATGAGCCCCAATTTTTAATATTACCGTTCTAGACCCCACATTTTACATCAGAACTTGATCAAGTTTTGAGAGTGGGGATCTCACATGTAGAAGTAACATAATGCAGAAATGTTCGTCAATTGTTCCGTATTCGTTGAATTTGACTGAAGACTGACAGTAATATTACACTACGTAAAATCGTCTTATCGATTCTAAAACACCTGTGTTTAGTAAACTATCATATAGTGGGCCACGCCCGACTTTAGCCTTTCCTTACTTTTTTGAATTATTTTATTTACAAGCCTTATTTACATTTAATGACATTGATGGTTTATATATTATAAATATAACTAACTTAAAATTTTAATATCGATTTTATGTAAAAATCTACTACATGCTCTAAATCTTTTAGAAAAATATTAAAGATTGATTTAAAGTTGGAAGTTGTTACAAAAAAATTGTCCGAAGCATAATATATCTGTATTAATATTATTATTAGTATGTGATGAAAAGCGTTTCACTTTTGCTTTAAAAAGAAGATAACAAATTGTTTGGATTTCTTTAATATTTGTAGCAGTTTACGGATCTGCACAATAGCTTAAATTTAATGATTTATTTGAACAATTAAATTTGCGTCGCATTCTGTAATTATCGCAATTAAAGGTGTTTTTTATGTTGACCATTAAACGGAATTGAACAGTGAATTCAGCCATTGTATTATTACTATTATTGTTGTATGTATTACAAACGAACAAGTGATTGTCTGCGAGTACAATTATCATCTATTTATTGATCAGTCGGGACGGACGATCGGCAGATAGTAGACATGTGTACGTATGTACATGTGACCTATACATGTGTACGATAATTCTTATAGACATTTTTCCAATATCCATCGATTAAGATTGATGACTGCCTATAGATGTCTGCGTGTGTGTTTGTCTGGTTTCCCCCTACAATCACCTAACAACAATAAAAAGGCACAACTCACTCACATGTCGATCTGTGAGTTTTACTTTGATTTTTTAGATTTTTTTGTGTTTTTTAAATGAAATCGAATGAAATGAAATTGTAAGTAAGTGTAACAGTGTGCCGAGCCAAAGAGTCATTTAATGTTAAGGTTTTTTCGTTTTTCGTTACTGCTCGAAATCAAACCAAACCAGACCAAATCAAAGATCATGGTCGTGACTTTGTAGCTTTGTAGCAACATGTGCTGCTTGTTGCCTACTCCATGTGAACTGCCGCTACGAGACGATCTTTCGAGCGGGAGTTAAGGCAACAAAACTTTTAATTGCTGAACTCGCATATTGCATTAATTACCTACTTCAATTCCATGTTATTGTTGTTGTCTTCTTACAACAAATGTGGACGCAAACCTATGGATATTTGTGGAAAAAATTCAGTTTAGGTAGAATATTGTAACGATTTGTTATAATTCATAAACAAAACTCGTGCCATTTACTGTCAATCAAATCGATTGCTGGCTCATAAATTATCCAAAGATTTTCAGATTTGTTGAAAGTAACGAATGACATGCAACAATAGAACGAACTAAACTAGATTGCAGTGAACTTTAAACAGGTAATTAGTTAGTCGTTAGTTGGTGATCGTTAGTCAACTGAAATGGCTTAAGGACACATATTTCAGTTAAACGCATGCACTTGACTTTGCAGGGTTACCTATGATGTTATGTTCAGTATCTAAGCGAAGTTTATTTTTCAAATATATACATGGTAACTAGAGATTGCAGTGTTATTTCGTTATAGACACCACTACTATGACACTGTTTTTTTAGTTTTTTTCTGGTCATTTATAGTTTTCGAGATATCGTTCAACCGAAGTCCGAAAAAGTTGGCATAAGTTGACGGTGCATTAAGGCACTACCTGAAGCTCCCGAAGAGAGCGTCCACGTAAACCATGTTTTCACCTTGCTAATTGATTGTTACAATCTGTTATACATTAAGTTAACCAATCAAAAACAAGTATAGTCGGGTCGACTTTACAGAACCCTACACCACTGTCCGCGCCTACACAGGTTATATATAGCCCACACTAATTGTTCAATATAGTATGATTTTTCCTTGAGCCAATTTATCGTATTACAGAAAATTTGAGGAAACATCAAATAATGCAGTAGTCTGGAAATCGGATATATTTTAGAAATCGGGCTAAATTTGACTACTTTCGTATTTTTCGATTTTACAGTAAATTAAAATTTTTATTTTTTTGTTTTTTATGTTTTTTAACATATTTTTACGTGTTTATTCATAATGCGAAGAACATTTTTTATTTTATTTTTGTATTACAGATTTTCACGCTTTTCAGAGCTTGCAAATTGAAAAACGTAATTTCTTTTTTGACTTTGTCGAACTTTTTCTCACACATTTTAAGAGCATTTTTTGCTTAGAAATTGTGGTTTCTTAGCTTTATTATGATGTTAAATATTATGTGCCAAATATAGTTTGCTTGTAATGAATATTGTAAAAAATATCCTTTTTGAACAAATGTCTGATATTGGACCACAATTTTTTCTTTCAAAAGCCTTTAACGAAATATATACATATTTGGAAAGGTTGAAGGGTTCCCCGTAACTTTTGCCTGCACGAAATTGCACCATTGAAAGATAGGATACATTTAGTGCAAAAAGTCAGATTTCAGAAAAAAGTAAGCCCTATAATGAGTTGAAATGAACTAAAATTTAGGAAAATTTAACTTCGTATATGTGTTAGTGGTAAAAATGTGTTAGATCGGTTCAGATTTATATATAGCTCACTTACAAATTTCGTTCCCAATTTGAATTTTTCCGCTATAGAATTCACATATTTTAACAGATTTTCTTCAAAATTCGCAAAACGCCTTATATTTCAACTGGAAACACCTATGGTAAAAATAAGTCAGATCGGTTCAGATTTATATATAGTTCCCATACAAATTTCGCTCCCAATTTGAATTTTTCCGCTATAGAATCCACATATTTTAACGCATTTTCTTCAAAATTGTCAAAACATCTTATATTTAAAATAGGAACACCTATGGTGAAAATAAGTCAGATCGATTCAGATTTATAAAGAGTGATTTTTTTGATGTTAGGATTTTCATGCATTAGTATTTGACAGATCACGTGGGATTTCAGACATGGTGTCAAAGAGAAAGATGCTCAGTATGCTTTGACATTTCATCATGAATCGTCTTACAAACGAACAACGCTTGCAAATTATTGAATTTTATTATCAAAATGCGTGCTCTGTTAAGAAAGTTCATTGCGCGCTTCCATTTTATGGTCAGTTTAATCGACCCACTGAAGCGGCTATTCGGGCTATTGTGACTAAATTTCGCACCAAATTTACATTGTTGGACATTAAACCACCAACACGCTTACGTAGAGTGCGAACTGAAGAAAATATCGCAGCTGTATCGGCCAGTGTTAATGATGACCACCAATTTTCGATTCGTCGCCGTTCGCACCAATTGGGTCTCTGTTACTCAAAAACGTGGAAATGCCAAAATTGGACTAAGCGGATGGACCACCTAAGACCCAGCCGCGGTCAACATTTAAATGAAATTATCTTCAAAAAGTAAATGTCATGGACCAATCTAACGATTCAAATAAAGAACCGATGAGATTTTGCAAATTTTATGCGTTTTTTTTTTTAAAAAGTTATCAAGCTCTTAAAAAATCACCCTTTATATTGGTTCAGATTTATATATATAAAGAATTTCTTAAAATTGAGCGTAACAAGTTACACTTCAACTGGAAGAACTTATTGTGAAAATTAGTCACTTCATTCCATGTTTGGATATAGTCCCGAAACAAATATTATTCCCGATTTGACAAATTGGACCAGGTCATATTAGCCTGTGATTAGGAAACATACACAAATTTTCCGGTTTCACATGTTTTCTGAATTGAATTGTATTCCGATAGAAAGTGGAGTGTATCATATAGTAGGCCCCGCCCGACTTTAGCCTTTCCTTACTTGTTTTCATATAAAAACTTCCCCAAATAATACACAATCTGTAGTAACACCAACCATTCTCTGGGTAAAGTTATAGAATCATCTGAATCTGAATTAGTTTTAGTAGTAGTAATTATGATGGTATTTTTTGAGGGGCAATATATATTTACAATGGTTTAAAACCATACTGTTTCTTATATATTATTTTACAGAGATGTAAAATTTGAAGATATTTCATTTCAAGAACGATTGTAAATTTTTGCAAAACAAATAGTTTTAAAGCGTTTATTATTCGAGATGCATACACCGATACAGCTACATGCTGCTAGCTGTTGGTCTGCGATTGGTACGATTTTTAGCTCTTTTGTATCCCTAAAAGTATGAATCATTTAAAAGTGGGCATTCACGCAATGAAAGCAATATACTTACCAAATATTAAGTATATACTAGGCAGAAATCTTGGAAAATTTTTCTTAAATACTCTAAATATAAGAAACACTTGTTAGTGAAAATTTTTTCTCTCCGGACCGATTTGTGCCAATTTTCAATTTTAACAAAGATCTACAACTATTATATGTATTGTTAGAAAATTTAGTTCTCCTAGCTCCTTTCGGTTAGTTGCTAGAGTGCTTTCAATGGACGGACAGACCAAGATGGCCAGATCGTCTTTGAATTCCATGACGACCAAAAATATATATTATTTATAGAATCTCAGTATGTGTGTCTATATTTCAAGGTGCTACAAATGGAATGAAAGACTTAGAATACCCCTAAACTAATATGTAACGATATAATATGTAAAGACTTATGTGACATAGAGCACGAAATATTTTCAGTGCAGTATGTCATCATAATTAGAAGTTGTGGACTCATTTCAAGCGATAGTTTTGTCGAAACTTACTTCAGTATCTTTTACAGTAGCCTTTACTGTGATCTTAATTTCGCCTCAAATTCTACAATAATTTAGTCATCTTTCTCAAAGGAATCGATTTGCCTGCTACGATTGCATTCCATTTTCCAATATTGATTTCAGTATATATATATATAAAATAAACTAGTAAATCAAAAAAAAATTCTTTTTTCAAATCCATGCTTTATGCAAGCAGAATTCTATTGGGCCTAGAAATTATTTTTTAGTTATTTTAGTTTTTGTTCAAATACCGTTATCAGGAGCAGAAATAATAGATTTTTAATTTGTGGTTTGTATGGGAGGTACCACGCCCCTTTGTACAATCCCGCCCATATTTGCAGCAGCACTTACAACATACACACCAAACCGACGTACCAAATTTTGTTTAAATACCGTTATCAGGAGCAGAAATAATAGATTTTTAATTTGTGGTTTGTATGGGAGGTACCACGCCCCTTTGTCCAATTGGTCAAATTTTTCCATTTCCTTGTATTGTCATCGAAAATGATTAACTGTGCAAAATTTGAGCAAAATTGGTTGAGAAAAAAGCTTTCAAAAATTGATTTCAAATTTTGTGGCACACAAACATATATAGAAAGTAACCTTATATAAAGCATGGAATAAAGTGACAAAAATGTACAATAAAATGGATTTCTGTACAGATTTCCTTGCAATATTTTTGTTCAAATAAGCACAAAAAATCGCCATCAGCTTTGCCATAGCTTTGATTTATCTCTGTCGTATTGAAACATTCTAATAACGACTTCCAAGATTTCGATATGACCTTTGCCTGTAGCTTATTCCAAGCAGGCATTACAAATGATATAGCATCTTTAAAAGTCAAAGTTCCTGCCCTACAGCTAATAGCAATAGATGTAATTTGCAGTACAACTTAGTTATGCGAATCACATTTTAGGCCATCTATAAATAATGAAAGATGAATATTAAATTTGTTTTTGGTTCTATTGCGACTTTACTAAAATTTGTATTTAAATGCATATGGTATTCTGTATGTAATATGCTAAATATCTTTTCTTAATGAAAGCGTATGTGACGGCTTTAGCATTGTCTGCCTGTCAACAAACAACCATCTATTCGCTCTTACGTATACGACCGATAGAGAAAATCAAGTCTATTTGTATTCAATCATGGAGTGACTGTCTGTTGATGCCTTCCTACACTCTTGCATGACATTATTTTAAGTATTACTTTGAATTCAGACATATTGCAACATCTCACTGATACATTCTTCAATCGAGGCATACCTTTTTTCGCCGGAGTTCATTGCTCAACCCAATGACATTTAGATTTCAAAATCTTAAAGCCGTCTTTGTTGTCGTTGCCACTGCTGTCGCTGTTGTTGTTATTGTATGTGCTTCAGATTGTTGTCTCTTAATCGAAAAAGATACTTTCAAGTAATTACGGAAAACGACAACCAACGTCCAATCCAACAGCAACATCGTGTAATGTAACACAATTTACACACCTCGGCAGGAAGTGTTGCGACAAAAGTTATTGAAGCTTAAAAACAATACAAATTCACTATTTGAAATCACTACCAAAAGAAGTTCACGAAAAGATAACAAAAAAATCAATGAAAATCAAACAACAAAACAAGCAAACGTCAAGTCATAAGCAATTCATAGATCAGAGATTATCATCAAATTTTTTTTTAAACAATTGAAAGACAGAAAAAATTGATTCAAAATGTACATGTTGCTATAATAGTGGACATAGACGAATTGGTAAATGCCCTTTATGTTGATTTAGGATTTGGACGTAGAGAAAACCCTCAACTACTGATTTTTTCCTTCCAGTCGTAACGTTGTTTTTATGACATTTAGAATTTCGTCGATAAAGTGACCATTCCGGTCCACACAAATAAAAATAATTTCCAGTCATCCCATGGAAATAAAGTTTAGTTTATTTGTTGATGATTTGCAAAATATGTCATCCCTAGGTCAAGCCGCTTATGGGTTAAGCGCTGCTGAAAATAACCCTAACAATACCATAAACATACCATTTCCATCTGAGGTAGGGATAACCACAAAACAAAATAAAAACTCTCAGTTTATCGGAAACCTATGTTTAACTTCATTGAGACATAAGTTATGATATCACAGTATATGGATCAATGCGATCGAAGACAACAACAAAACAAAACACAAAAACTTTGATAGTTTTACAGCATTAGCAGCAACGGCAACTGCAGCGACAAAGTTTTTCGTAAGAAAAATAAAAAAAAAAAATTACAGTCGAGATAATGATCTACGTTTTGATAATGATATGAATGTAAGATTGTACCTGAGGTTGTGTAAAATCTGCTTTTAAGTATTAACTGAACATTGCAGATCAAGTTTGATGTTGTTTGATCGAAAATCGTTTCAGATGTCAGCCAGACTAAACTGTTGGTCATAAAAAGTGTAATCGGTTTGCTAAAGATTTCCGTCAGTTTTGTTGTGCAGCAATTTAGTTGTTTTGCGGTGGGATCGCTGAGAGTTTAATGATTTTAAATGGTTGGCGTTGAAAGTTTCGAAAAGTGGTAGCCTGATGTTTTCAACAGATTGCAGTGGCAGCCAGTGTCATGTCAAATTGCATCATCATTTTACCGCCCATCCATCCATCAGTTGAATTGTCAAAATAAAGCAAATAAGGTTGACGTGCTGATCGGAGTTAGAGGTCAATTGGATATTCCAGTATATTTGTTACTTAAGACACAAACATGAAAATACAATTGCCGCCCAAGATAAGAATGCAATCATATGTAATCATCATTTGTTTTAAATATGTAATGGGTTTAACAATAATTAATGATATTATATTTAAGGCTCCTAATATATCGACAGATAGGTTAGTTTGAATGGGTTGCCCGCCGGCAATACATACATATATGTATATATATATATCATTACACATATATATACGACTAGGCGAGTTCACTCGGTGACTATTTGTCCATTGTGAAGGAGAAGGAAAAGAAGAATTTAATGGTCAAGGAAGAGAGAGATGGAAATAATGTTAGTATCGACAGATATTTAGGCCACTATTTTCCTTTGCCTTTCCAGAACGATGCACTATTTGACGCTACCGTGAGAGTGGCTAAGTACACCATGCCTTTCCAGTATGGTATTCGACCTCTTCAAGTAAAATGGAAATATTTTGGAGATGTAAAAGGACGATTTTGGTTTCGTGTCTGGAAATTAAGCTAGTGAGGAGTTTCGATGGTATACTCAGGAGACCGTCCTGCCAGATCATTGATTTCGATATAATCAATGTCTTTCTCGTCCGGAATGCTCAATACCTGGTTTTGAACGGGATAAAGTTAACGGTTTTACAGATTTTAGTAACAAAACCTAAAAATTTGTTTTCCAACATTGCTCATTGTGGACGATTACACAGTGCAACACGAAAAAATACAACCATATACGAACGCCACTACGTGATAAAAGACCAAAACAAAAAACCCGTGTCTCCAAGTTTTGCCCAAAGTCATGCACTTTTTATGGGCCCCCAAAGATTTGGGGTCTCGGTGTTATTTTCTCAGGCTCAAATCTTGCAAACCGTTTGGAATTTTGATTTACTCTCTGAGGCAAAGTTGCAGCTCTTGTCATAAAGAACAAAACGATGTGAACATATAAAATAAAAACACATTTTTCCTGTGTTCAGGTGCACAGGTAGCAAACCGTTGAAAATTCAAGAATGATTCTGAACACCGTTTAGGTAGGAAAACAAGTAAGGAAATGCTAAAGTCGGCGGTGTCGACTATATGATACACTCCACTTTCAATCCAAATACATTTCAATTCGGTAAAAAAGTGAAAACGGGAAGAATTTGTGTATGTTTCCTAATCATAGGCAAATATAACCTGGTCCAAATTGTCAAATCGAGAAGAATATTTGTATTGGGGCTATATCCAAACTTGTAATGAAGTGACTAACTTTCACAATAAGTTCTTCCAGTTGAAGTATAACGTGTTATGCTCAATTTAAACAAAAAGTAAATCCGGGAAGGAAATTTGTATGGGAGCTATATGTAAATCTGAACGGATCTAATACGTTTTTACCACAGGTGTTTCTAATTGAATTATAAGATGTTTTGCCAATTTTGAAGAAAATCTGTTAAAATAGGTGGTTTCTAGAGCGGAAAAGGTCAAATTGGGAGCGAAATTTGTATGAGAGCTATATATAAATCTGAACCGATCTGACCCATTTTTACCACAGGTGTTCCTAGTTTAAATATAAGATGTTTTGACAAATCTGAAGACAATCTGATACAATATGTGGTTTCTGGAGTGGAAAAAGTCAAATCGGGAGCGAAATTTGTATGGGAGCTATATATAAATCTGAACCGATCCAACACATTTTTACCCCAGGTGTTTCTAGTTCAAACATAAGATGTTTTGTCAATTTTAAAGAAAATCTGTTTTAATATGGGGTATCTAGAGTGAAAAGAGTCAAATCGGGAGAGAAATTCGTATGGGGGCTATATATAAATCTGAACCGATTTTCTTCAAATTAAATAGCTTTCGTCCTTGTCCCGAAAAACTTCGTTGTGCAATGTTTCGTTTTGTTCTGTCTACAATTGCGACCTGTATCGTGATTACAAGAATAGATGGACAGACAGACAGACGGACATTGCTAAATCGATTCAAAAAGTGATTCTAAATCGATCGGTATAATTAACAATGGGTCTATCTCGTTTCTTTTGGGTGTTACAAACAAATGCACAAAGATATAATACTCTCGTGGAGTGTATAAATATATCTTGCAGGACTGTTTCTGTTAATGGTCAGTCCGACTACCGTACGTATGAGTGATATTATCCTTAGTCAAAAGCACGTATACGCTACCTATACACACTACAGCCTATTAGATTTGTTCGACGATGAAGATGTTAAAATTAATGCAGGAAGAAAAATTAGATCTTAATTTTATAAACACATGTTAACTTCAAAATACTGAAAAATTTTTATACCCTCCACCTCCAGGATGGGGGTATATTCACTTTGTCATTCCGTTTGTAACACCTTAAAATATTCATCGGAAATATTCATTGAAAGCACGATAGCGGCCGAACGAAATGAGCTTGGAGTTTAAAATATTTCCTAAATGTGTCTTATGGTTGCAGATCGGCCCAGAGGGAAAAGTTTTTCCCTCACAAGGACTGACAATACCCACAATATTTAGAGTATTTCAGCATGTTTTTGAACCTAATAGCTTGTATTTACTTGATATTTGCAATGCGCATTCCCTCTATAGCATAAAAGGGCACCATAGAGTGATTTTTATTTGTAGGGGGCGAAATGGGACAAAAAGGGATAAAAATGGTACCTATCAAACGACAACAGATAGAAACACGAAATTTGGCGTGTGCATTCCTCTAATAGAGTAGATACATAATATAAAATATTTTTTCTAAATTCGTACTTTTAAGGGGTTAAATGGGGATAGAGGGATACAAATGGTACCAACCTAACGTCTGCACCTAGAATAATGAAATTCGATATATACATTCCTCTGATTGCGTAGACACGTAAAATAAAAGAACTTTCCAAAATTCGTACTTTTTGGGGTTCAAATGGAAAAAGGGGATAAAAATAGTACCTACTAAATGACAGCAGCTAGAATCATGAAATTCGGAGTATACATTCCTCTAACTGCGTAGACACGAAAAATAAAACGTTTTTTTCCAAATTCGTACTTTCAATGGATACAATGGCACAGGGGATAAAAATAGTACCAACTAAACGAATACAGAATGATGAAATTCAGTTAGTACGTCCCTCTAATTGTATATATACGTAAAATAAAGAGATTTTAGATAGTCGTACTCTTGAGGGGGCAAAATTGGAAAAAGGGGATAAAAATGGTACCAACAAAGTGGCCGCTTATAGAATCATGGGATTCGGTGTATACATTCCTCTGACTGCATATCCACGTAACATATTTTTTTCCTAGTATATATATATATATATAGTATACAAATATTGGTAGCCTTGGCTTATTAATTAAATTTCTTATTTTCATACAGTTAAAATTTGTTGCGGACATTCCTCTTGTAGCTTGGAAGCACCACAAAGAAAATAAAAGTTTTAGCGGGCGAAATGGGACAAAAAGGGATAAAATATGGTACCAATGATACGACAACAGCTAGAATCATGAAAATCGGTGTGTAAATCCCACTAACTGCATAAACACGTAAAATAGAGGGATTGTTCGAAATTTTACTTTTAAGGGATATAATAAAAAAAGAGGGATAAAAATGGAACCTACCAAACCGCTGAAGTTGAAATCATGAAATTCGGTGTATACATTCTGACTATGAAGACTCGAAAAAGGTTTTTTTTCGAAATTTGTACATTTGGGCGGAGAATGGGGCGAATGGGGATATCTTTAAAATTTGTACTTTTCTTATCACTTTGTCTGTATCTGAAAATGCTTCTCCCTAATGGCGACTGACAATCGCCTAATATTTTCGGCATGTTCACTTTCACAATTACAACATTGTATTTATTTATAGTAGTAGATTTTAAACAGTGCGCATAAGTATACATTATAGTTTGAAATAGTAAACAAATATAGTAATGTGCTTAAAAATATCACAATTTTCTGTGCTTCTATGTAAAGTTGACTTCCTTTAATCTGCTGGTAATACTGTGGAATGCACTCCGTGGTGGAGGGTATATAAGATTCGGCCCGGCCGAACTTAACGCCTTCTTACTTGTTTGATTTACTTTACTCTACTAAGTGCAAATAATCTTACAAATATATTTATAACGGTGAATTCGGGTTGTTGGTACAGCATCTTTGTCAGTATTTTAACATCAATTTATCATTTTGTGGACTGGAACTAGATGATGCCATGATATTCCAGGAATTTGTCATATTTACGAAGTACTGCCATCCCTAAACTAACCAAATAATAAAACCTATTCTACTTCAAGCTGCTGTCCCCATACAACATTTATTGAAAATTTAAGTTAACTTTAGTTTTTTCGTTTATATATTTTGGTCTGTAATCAATATTTGATTTGAACTGGGATATTGTCCTGGCTCAAGACCATTTTGCATCTATATATATTTTATAGACTGCAAATTCGGTGTGTACATTCCTCTAGTTGTGTAGATACATAATATAAAAGTATTTTTTTAAGGGGTAAAATGGGAATAGAGGGATGAAAATGAAATGGTGATGATCGGCTAGAATAATGAAATGAAATAATGAAAAATACCATCTATACGACTACAGTTAGAATGATGAAATTCGGTGTGTACATCCCCCTAATTGCATAGACACGTAAATTAAAGAGATTCTAGAAAGTCGTACCCTTAAGGGGGTAATATAGGAAAAAGGTTCCAACCAAATGGCCGCATCTAGAATCATGGAATTCGGTGTATACATTCCTCTGACTGTAAAGGCTCGCAAAATAAAAAATCCAAATTCGTACTTTTTTTCAAAATTTGTGCTTTTGGAATTAAAATAGAATTGTATTTCCAACCAACTGTAGCACCCACTATCTACCAATATTTATGGTATTTAAGTTTTTTAAAATATAAATGTAAGAATATTTATTTGTTGAATTGATTTGAAGTATTAATTCGATATGTAAACGCATTGGTGAAAATATTATATTTATTTATAAAATTGCTTTTCAATATTTGTATTTGTTTTGGTAATATTACTGCACTTCTACGAAAATCGTTAGCCCCCGTTGAATGCAATCCATGGTGGAGGGTATATAAAGTTCGGCCCTGCTGAACTTTTTTTACTTGTTTGATATAAAAACACTGTCCAACAGCATTTTTGGACCAGAGTAGCGACCCTATAATTCTGAAAGGACATGTTGAGTAGATCATTTTTTACAATAAACTTATAGTCCAACTGGTCTGAGTTTCGTTTTACAGCGGGTCAAAGTTTGCATTTATTGGTCGAAGGGAGCGTTGTGCTAAGCAAAAAAAGTGTTGTAAATTAATGTCTGAGAGAATTCTTATTGTCAGAACTATATCATTTTATCTTTTTTGTTGAAGATCTTAAACCTCTATTTCCTCTCTTTATGGGTCAATTTGACCCTTTTTCCAAAAAAGTGAAAAAGTCCTTTTAAAAAGGATATTTAAAGAATAAAATGTTATACGAAAAAAATTGTCGGAAAATTTCAGTGGGGTCACCGAAGACAGTAATTTTGTAGCTCTTCACGCTTAAATTGCAAAATTACACGTCAACTTATACAACAAAAATATTAGGGTTAAAATTGGTCTATGTTTTTTGGAAGATCGATCTTTTTCGATAAAGAAATGTGGGTATTTCGGTAGAGCACGATAAACAAAAAAATACAAATTAGATATTTGTGTAAAGTTTTCATTTTCATTTCATTTGTATGCATGAGACTTTTGTTTTGTCATTTACTCGCGATATATCCAACGTATGTATCGTATGTGTATTCATAATCAATGTCGATTGTAACATATATGAGTCAGGATGCAATTGTTGCAAAAATACAAAATTCACGGTTGCAATTGGCTAAATCAAGAGTGTAAATTTAACCTTTTATTTAAGGTTTTGTTAACGCGGCATAGTTTTCCAGTCGAAAACAAACATGAGTAAAAACACATGATTACTTCAACTTTTTTATATTTCTAAATTTTAAATATATTAATTTTAACAAAAAAATAAATATTGTTTAATCTCCATTTGATTTTTTATGTTAAGAACCTGCAAAAAAAGTCAGAATATCTTTCGCAGGACATTCATTCCATTTATGACTACTTTTGTAAGCCCCATTTTGCCAAATATGAAAACTTCCATGTTGAAGGGTTCTAACAGTTTTCACCATCTAAAAGAAATCGTCTAACATTCAAAATTCAAAATTTTCACTTTGATTTTACATGTAATTCCTAAGCAGACAATAGCTTGCAGTTGCTATCGATCATCATATATTTTAGTAAATTTTGCCACAAATATATCTAATCTCTACAATCACAACCTATATTTACAGGTCCCTCGCCCACAGGCATCGCTGACGGTTTAACGTCCTCGACCACTCGCCAACAACAAATCTCAAATCTTCACACCACTCTTAGACCACAAGGCTTTCACGCTGCATCTGACGACACGCCTTCGACTTCACAGGATGCTATAACACCAGCCGCCCAGAATTACTTCTCAACCTACTTCCGGTCTAGCTTACAGCCATTGGGTCACTCCAGACCATTTTATCAACAACAAACCGAGGAACCCTTCATCAGTAAATTTCTTACGCAACAACACCACAAACAGTTTGTCCAACAGCCGAGACAGCAAACTTTTAGCCATTACGATGCCAGCATCTTAGGCTCGGGAGATTTCGGGATATTACGAGGAGGCACTTTCTACGCAGAAGAAGATCAGGCTTATCAACAGGAAGATAATAGTGATTTCTACTACAGTGAAGCCAGTAATGGCCACAGTGGTCCAGCCACCGAGGGATTCATACAAAAATACACCTATCCCGAGGAACAGTTTGCACACTTTCGAGATTTTGCCGATTTAAATACACCATCGGAGGCTGATTACTCCCAGTATGTGGTTGTCTATGCAGCCAAGAATTCGACCAGACCGGCGGTCAAGACGAAAGTGCCCAACAATATTTTCGATCAGCTACAGCAAATCGATGAAGAGAAAGCTGCTGAGGAGCGAAAGCTAAAGAAGAGTGTACAGGGCTTGAGCACGAAAAAAATGAAACTGGTCAAGACGAAAATAATAAAAAAGAAGTGGGATCAGAAGAGCTCAAAAGCAAACGAAGACGATCCTCTGTTGGCTTTAAGTTAATTTTCTGGAAATCAAAAATTTTGGAAATTTCGAAATGATTATAAATAGATATAGATAATCTGCTACGACATGCCAAAAGCTATCAAATTTGTACAATATCTGATTTGCTAATGACAATTAAGTAAACGAATATCACAGAAGTATAAGTGGATTTTGAATATATACATATTTTCAAATACATAATAGGGTGGATTGATTTGTTTTTATCGAAATCTGCAAATTCGACTATCGCTTATGAAAGATTAATTGCATTTGATTGATACACATTCAGATTTTACCCCTAATAGTTAAGAACAAAATAAAATTGTATCATACTGTAAATTGTGGTTGCCAAAAAAAAAACACAATTAGTTTTCCCACAAATAATTCACAAAATTAAAAACCCGGAAAGGAATTAATAAATCACGTTAAACAAATTGCCAATTAAATAAATCAAAATTCGTTTCTTTAAATATTCACTGAAAATAACGTCAAATTTTTCGTAAATTATTTAAATATATTATTAGTGTCTATTATCTCACATAGAACCGAAGTCGAATGCAGATATTTTCTAAAATCACTCCTCCCGAAAAAAACTTACTAACAAACTGAGGACAATTCCAGAAATTTGAACCAGTGAAATGTGAACAATTTGTTTTGAAAAAATAATGCACATGTTAGTTAAAAATAGATTTAAATACATTGTAGAATAAAAAAACATAAACATCAAATATTATCATGTATGTACAATGTACATACATGATAATATTTGTACATTGTACATATATCAGTGACAGCTGAGCTCAATTTTGACTGTATCGCTAACATGAGATTTGGAAATAAATAAATTTTGAAGTATATTTTGTAATAAATCTTAAATAGTAATTGTTTTTGATTTTTTGTGATTTTTCTTTGAAATTCCAAAATAACAGGTAAGAAAATATTCAAGTCGTGCGGGACCACCTTTATGATACCAAGGCATATATATAGGCTGGGTCAAGGTCCATACAAATATAAAATAATTTGCTGTAATCTCACGGAAATAAAGTTTGGATTGTTCAATGATAATCTGCAAAATATTTCGTCGCTGGGTCAAGCTCCCCAGGAAATAATAATTTTCCCCCATAATTTTTTAGGATGGGGGTTCATTTTGTCATTCCGTTTACAACACCTTAATTAATTAAGATTAATATTTCAATCGGAGACCCCATAAAGTATATCGAGCACTTATATTAAAAAGTGGCTATGAACCATTTTCTCGAAAATAATATAATAAAAGTTTAATAATATATTAAAAGTTTAAACCGTGATACTTATAGTGTAACCAAACACGTTGCTGGCTCCAAAGCCGCCTTCGAAGGTTTGCCAGACATGGATTTTCTGTACAATGGAAGGAAATTACCATAACGGTTTTAGCTGTTTTACTTATAGTTTAAGGATATTCGTTGCTGGCCCCCGGACTTTAAGCAGGTCTGGCACGCACTTTCCACCCCCAGACTGGTCTGGCTGGTTGGTTGATAACTCGTAGGTGTAAGAGCTTTCATATATATAAATGCAAGCCATGATAAAATATTGTAAATATCACTACCCTTTTCGACCTTAAAAAACACTGCCATTTTTACCTTCAAAATTGAAGGGGGTAAAATCCATCCCCGTAGACCTGCCAGACAAGCATATTTTTTCTTCTCATAATGTAAGGAGGTAACCATAAAATTTTTGGCAGTTTTACTTATAGGGAAGTGGTAGAAATATCACTATTTCCATTCGACCTTAAAGGGTGCAGGGGTGCCAAATCCATTCCCGAAAGTTTGCCAGACATGGATTTTTTATACACTAATATACAGAGTATTATGTCTTTGTGCATTTGTTTGTAACACCCAAAACGAAACGAGATAGACCCATTGTTAATTATACCGATCGACTTAGAATCACTTTTTGAGTCGATTTAGCAATGTCCGTCCGTCCGTCTGTCCATCTATACTTGTAATCACGATACAGGTCGCAATTGTGGACAGAACCAAATGAAACTTTGCACAACGAATTTTTTCGGTACAAAGGTGCACGCTATTTAATTTGAAGAAAATTGGTTCAGATTTAGAAGAAAATTTAATTTGAAGAAAATTGGTTCAGATTTAGATATAGCCCCCATACGAATTTCACTCCCAATTTGACTCTTTTCACTCTTGATACCATATATTACAAAAGATTTTCTTCAAATTTGACAAAACATCTTATATTTCAACTAGAAACACCCATACCGAAAAAAGGTCAGATCGGTTCAGATTTATATATAGCTCCCATACAAATTTCGCTCTCAATTTGAGTTTTTAAGCTCTAGCAACCACATATTTTATCAGATTGTCTTTAAATTTGGCAAAATATCTTATGTTTCCACTAGAAACACCCAGGGTGAAAATGAGTCAGATCTGATAAGATTTAGATACATCCCCCATTACTGTTTTCACTCTAGATACCACATATTTTAACAGATTTTCACCAAAATTGGCAAAACATCGTATATTTCAACTAGAAACACCCACGGTGAAAATAGGTCAGATCGGTTCAGATTTATACATACCTTCTATACAAATTTCGCTCTCAATTTGAGAGAAAGCTCATATTTTAACAAATTTTCTTCAAATTTGGCAAAATATCTTATATTTCCACTAGAAACACCCAGGGTGAAAATGAGTCAGATCTCTTCAGATTTATATATAGCTCCCGACTTGAGTTTTCCGCCCCAGAAACCTAGTATTTTCATCGAATTTCTTCAAATTGAGCATAACACGTTATACTTGAACTGGAAGAATCTATCGTGTAAGTGGGTCACTTCATTGTATGTTTGGATATAGCCCCAATTAGGTCAGGTCATATTAGCCCATACAAAAATTCTTCCAGTTTTCACTTTTTTACCGAATTGAATTGTATTCGGATAGAAAGTGGAGTGTATCATATACTTGTTTTCATCTCATAATGTTAGGAAGTTGCCATAAAAGTTTATAGCGTAAAGAAATTCATTGTTGGTCCCGGACTTTGACCCTGTCTGGCACGCGCATTCCACCCACTGATTGGTGTGGCTGCTTAGTTGGTAACTCGCAGTGGTAAGAGCTTTCATATATATAAATGCCAGCCATGATGGTGTAAATGCTACTCATTTTTTGCGACCTTAAAAGACGCAGGGGACCAAAGCCACCCCGAAGGTTTGCCAGACATGCATTTTTTTCTTTCCAAAAATAAAGGAAAAGTTTAAGCCGTGATACTTATAGTGTAACCAAACACGTTGCTGGCTCCCGGACTATTAGTTTGTGCCTGCTAAAATGGCTATGGACATATAAATAAAATAAATAAAATAGTTCAAAAATGGAGCTGCATAAAACCGAAAGTTGTAATTGTCTACAACGATTTTGTTTAAAACATTTTTCTAGATGGAATTTGATAGTGCGATATACCCTAAATATCGCACTATCAAATTCCATCATTTCGCCATTAATAGCATTTTGCTTACCAAGTTATCAGGCTAAAATAGATAAATATTGGCTGCAAAGTCAACAAGTAATGAAAGGCTAAAGTTGGGCGGGGCCGACTATACGATACATTCCATTTTCTATTCGAATACAATTTAATTTAGTAAAAAAGTGAAAACGGGAAAATTTTTTGTATGTTTCCTAATCACAGACTAATATGACCTGGTCCAATTTGTCAAATCAAGTAGAATATTTGTTTCGGGGCTTTATCCAAACATGGAATGAAGTGACTAACTTTTTCAATCAGTTTGAAGAATTCGGTGAAAATATGTGGTTCCTGGGTCGGAAAAAGTCAATACGGGAGCGAAATTTTTATGGGAGCTATATGTAAATCTGAACCGATCTGCCTCATTTTTATCATGGCTGTTTCTAGATGCCATATAAGATATTTTGCAAGATTTGAAGTAGATCTGTTAAAATATGTGGTTTATGGAGTGGAAAAAGTGTAATCGGGAGCGAAATTTGAATGGGGGCTATATAAATCTGAACCGATCTGACCTTTTTTATCCATAGGCAGGCCCGTGCGCAGGATTTTCCCCTGGGGGGGGTTTTCATTAACCCTATAATGAGATCAAATTAACTAAGATTTAGGAAACCAAGTACATTTTTACTAAATATAAGTAGAATTTTTCTGAAATTTTCCTAAATCTAAGTAAATTTTTCCTAAAACCAAGTAATTTTTTAATAACTTTAAGCAAAATTTTCCTAAAACTAAGTAAATTTTTACTACATCTTAGTAAAATTTTGCTGAAATTTTCCTAAAACTAAGTAAATGTTTACTCAAATCAAGTAAATATTTAATTAAACTGAGGACAATTTTGCTGATTTTTTCCTTAAAACAAGTATTCTCTTACTTAAACAGTGGAAAAGTTTACTTAATACAAAGAAAGAAGTGAACTTAAAATAATTACAATTTAACTAAAAAAGTCATACAAATGGCTTTGCTTCAGAGTATGCAAAACTGATACAAAAAACAAGTAAAAACGGCGTTAAGTTCGGCCGGGCCGAACTTTATATACCCTCCACCATGGATTGCATTCCAGAGAGGTTGTCGGTTTTCGTAGAAGTGCAGCAATATTACAGGAAAATATAAATTTTGTAATATAGCCAAACTAAAACAAATACAAATATTGAAAAATAATTATATAAATATATATATAATATTTTAATTATATCAAACCATTATCGATTTCAAATAAAAAAATAAATATTCTTATATTTATATTTTCAAAAAGCTTACATACCATAAATATTGGAAGATAGTGGGTGCTACAGTTGGTTGTACTTCCATTCTAATTTAATTCCAAAAGTACAAATTTTTAAAATCAGTTATCAGACGTACATGTGCAAAGTGCAAAATAACCTAACTTCATGATTCAACCAATTTTTGCCGTAAAAGAAAAAGTACGAATTTGGAAAAAAAACTTTTTATTTTTCGTGTCTATGCAGTCAGAGGAATGTATACACCGAATTCGTTTAGTTGGTACTTTTTTTATCCCCCTGTACCATTGTATCCCTTGAAAGTACGAATTTCGAAAAATTCGTCTATTTTCCGTGTCTACGCAGTCAGAGGAATGTATACTTCGAATTTCATGACTCTAGCTGCGGTCATTTGATTGGTGCCATTTTTATCCCATTTTTTCTTTTTAACCCCAAAAAGTACGAATTTCGAAAATCTGTTTATTTTAAGTGTCTATGCAATCAGAGGAATGTATACAACGAATTTCATTATTCCAAGTGTAGCCGTTTGGTTGGTACCATTTTTATCCATCCGTACCCATTGTATCCCTTGAAAATACGAATTTGGAAAAAAACCTTTTATTTTTCATGTCTACGTAGTCAAAGCAATGTATACTCTAGCTGCGGTCATTTGGTTGGTACTATTTTTATCCCCTTTTTCTATTTTGACCCCAAAAAGTACGAATTTCGAAAAATCAGTTTATTTTCCGTGTCTACACAGTCAGAGGAATGTATACTCCGAATTTCATGACTCTAGCTGCGGTCATTTGATTGGTACTATTTTTATCCCCTTTTTCCAGTTTATTTTACTTGTCTATTCAATCAGAAGAATGTAAACACCGAATTTCATTATTCTAGGTACAGCCTTTTGGTTGGTACCATTTTTATCCCTCAATTCCCATTTTACCCCTTAAAAGTACGAATTTGGAAAAAATTATTTTATATTATGTATCTACTCAATTAGAGGAATGTACACACCGAATTTCGTGTTTCTAGCTGTTGTCGTTTAATATGTACCATTTTTATCCCTTTTTTGCCCCATTTTACCCCCTACAAATAAGAATCACTTTATGGTGCACGTTTTTGCTGTAAGGGGAATGCGCATACCAAATATCAAGCAAATATAAACAGGCATATTAAAAAAACATGGTTAAATACGCTAAAATATTAGGGATTATTATGGGTATTTTTAGTCCTTGTGAGGGAAAAATTTTTCCCTTTGGGCCGATTTCGCCCCATTTCAATCCCAACCGATCTACGACTATAAGACGCATTTATGGAAAATTTGAACGTTCTAGCTCCTTTCGTTTAGATGCTAGCGTGCTTTCAACAGACGGACAGACGGACGGACGGACGGACGGACGGACGGACGGACGGACATGGCTAGATCGTCTTAGAATTTTATGACGATCAAGAATATATATACTTTATAGGGTCTTAGGTCGATATTTCAAGGTGTTAGAAACGGAATGACAAAGTTAGTATACCCCCATCCTGGAGGTGGAGGGTATAAAAAAGTGTAGATAAGAATCAATATGATATCATAATGAAATCTAAAATATTCTTAATAAAAGCATATTCTAAATAAAAGCAAGAAAATGCTTGATGCTTGTAGAGCGCTAAGATGTAACATTTGCGATTGGACATTTTTATGGAGCTGTATTTAAATCTGAACCGATGTGTCCTATTTTCATCACAGATGCAACAAGAACGGTTTCTGTTACTTCCAATGTTTTGGGAGTTTGCAATTATAATACAAATCCATTTCGACAAACGAAGAAAACTCTTTGATATACATAAACTTATTTCTCTTTGTTCACTTACAACAACTGATGACATGTTTACCGCAAACAAACTAATTTTTCCCACAAAAGAAACTCAAAAACGATGTTCACGTGTTTAATATTTCGTTTCTACGAAATGCTGTTTGTATTTGTTATTTGTTTGTTTATTATACATATTTAGGATTATAAAAATGAAGAAACATTTCCAAATATTTTTTATTTAATCGGAATATGCGTATACAGATTTTGAGTAAACATCCTGTTACTCATGTCCTATATAAATTAAAAACCCCAAAACTCTTTATACATCCTATTTAGACCCATACTTTGTCAAACAGCATATCTAATTTTCTGCATAGAAAAAATGCGGGACTGAAGCGTTTATCGCTGAGGAATTTGATCGTTTTATGTGTAATATTTCTTCAAAATATATGTATATCGATTCAAATTATATTCAAAAGTGGCTATAAAACATTTTCTAGAAAATGAGTTTTTGATGCCAAACTATTCTCAGATTTGGATGTCTGTCATATAAATTTGTAAAAGATTTTTTTCTAAAGCCATTTTTCTGAGTGGCTATGAACATACAAATAATAGAAATAAAATAGTTCATCAATAGAGGTTATAATTCCGTGAATGAAGGTTATAATTCGGTACAACGATTTTGTTTAAAACATTTTTCTAGATTTAGGGCATATCGTACTATCAAATTCCATCATTTCGCGTTAATAGCATTTTGATTCCCCAGTTATCAGGCTAAAATAGGAAAAATTGTGGCTGTAAAGTCAAAAATTGTGAAAAGTAAAAACCGGCGTAACTTTTTATTATATTGAGAATACCGCAATATTTCTTTGACATGAGATTGCTGACTTCATGGGGAATATTTGTGTATGAAAAGTTTCAGAATTATGAATGAAGAAAGTTAAAATATAGGGAATTGTAACGGCAAATTTTGGATTTTTCATCAATTGCAGCGATTTTCGCGACTGGCTACATATATGTTACAAGCGACCAATCTGACGGATGAAGCTGGAATCTTTAAATTCGCTGTGTACATCACAGAAAATTCGTTTTCTATACAAAATTACCAAGATTTCATGAAAAAAGTTAAGGAGTTTACAATAGATCGTATTCTTATTTCAACATTCATAGTGCTCAATTTTAAACATACAAAAGTGGCTATGAACCGTGAAACCGCGAATAATAGGAAATTTCGAAAAAATTTTAATCGTACCAATTAGTAATCCTTTTTGGATTATTCTGTAGAAGAACCATTAATAATTTCTCTTTAAATTAAAGAGAAAATCAGTTTTTTCGCTCTCCTGAAAAGTTATGTTTTTGTTCGTAGCCACTTATGAATATAAGCCCTCGATATGTATGTATGTAATTTCAAGCAACTATTTAAAAAAGTTCTACACTTTGAGATCAAGTCTGTTAATAAAAGCAGCGATTGTCTGCTGCCTATCAGCAGACACTTTTCTGCTATTACAGCTGTAAGTTTTTTGGTATAACAGCAGTTTTTCACCATTCACACTGCTAAAGAGTTTGCAGTCTGCTAAAATTGGCTGTTGTTAATTAAAATATAAAAATTTTATATTAGCTTGGGACAATATGCCTATCATATATATTGCTAAAAACAGCAAACAGCTGTTTACCATCTCAGCAGATACAAATCTGCTGTCTCTTTTTTAACAGCAGAAAATCAGCTCTTTCAGTAGACTTTCTGCTTTCTTTTACTGACATATTCCTTTGAGTGTACTGATAGATGGATTACTGCAAATGGAATTTTGTCGACAATGTCTCTCGGACGAATGTATCAAAATATTCCTCGAAGATACTGGCAATCAAATATGAGTGGTTTCCAAACGCTCCAGTAAAAATTTCCCAAAAAGTTGGAAAATTAACTAAGTATGAGTAAAGCCATAGTAAATAGTTCATTTCCTAGAAAAAGGGTAGAATATTTACTTAAAAACATTTCTTTGGATCTAATAAAAAATTCTTACAATTTACAAAAAAAATTCAACTCTTTATGGTAGAGGTATCATGAATCTGTTGAGAAATATTTCATGTTGTCATTATACTCTCCACCTCCAGGATGGGGGTATACTAACTTTGTCATTCCGTTTGTAACACCTTGAAATATCGACCTAAGACCCTATAAAGTATATATATTCTTGATCGTCATAAAATTCTAAGACGATCTAGCCATGTCCGTCCGTCCGTCCGTCTGTCCGTCTGTTGAAAGCACGCTAGCATCTAAACGAAAGGAGCTAGAACGTTCAAATTTTCCATAAATGCGTCTTATAGTCGTAGATCGGTTGGGATTGAAATGGGGCGAAATCGGCCCAAAGGGAAACATTTTTCCCTCACAAGGACTAAAAATACCCATAATAATCCCTAATATTTTAGCGTATTTAACCATGTTTTTTTAATATGCCTGTTTATATTTGCTTGATATTTGGTATGCGCATTCCCCTTACAGCAAAAACGTGCACCATAAAGTGATTCTTATTTGTAGGTGGTAAAATGGGGCAAAAAAGGGATAAAAATGGTACATATTAAACGACAACAGCTAGAAACACGAAATTCGGTGTGTACATTCCTCTAATTGAGTAGATACATAATATAAAATAATTTTTTCCAAATTCGTACTTTTAAGGGGTAAAATGGGAATTGAGGGATAAAAATGGTACCAACCAAAAGGCTGTACCTAGAATAATGAAATTCGGTGTTTACATTCTTCTGATTGAATAGACAAGTAAAATAAACGGATTTTTTAAAATTCGTACTTTTTGGGGTTAAACTGGAAAAAGGGGATAAAAATAGTACCAATCAAATGACCGCAGCTAGAGTCATGAAATTCGGAGTATACATTCCTCTGACTGTGTAGACACGGAAAATAAACTGATTTTTCGAAATTCGTACTTTTTGGGGTCAAAATAGAAAAAGGGGATAAAAATAGTACCAACCAAATGACCGCAGCTAGAGTATACATTGCTTTGACTACGTAGACATGAAAAATAAAAGGTTTTTTTCCAAATTCGTATTTGCAAGGGATACAATGGGTACGGAGGGATAAAAATGGTACCAACCAAACGGCTACACTTGGAATAATGAAATTCGTTGTATACATTCCTCTGATTGCATAGACACTTAAAATAAACAGATTTTTCGAAATTCGTACTTTTTGGGGTTAAAAAGAAAAAAATGGGATAAAAGTGGCACCAATCAAATGACCGCAGCTAGAGTCATGAAATTCGAAGTATACATTCCTCTGACTGCGTAGACACGGAAAATAGACGAATTTTTCGAAATTCGTACTTTCAAGGGATACAATGGTACAGGGGGATAAAAAAAGTACCAACTAAACGAATTCGGTGTATACATTCCTCTGACTGCATAGACACGAAAAATAAAAAGTTTTTTTTTCCAAATTCGTACTTTTTCTTTTACGGCAAAAATTGGTTGAATCATGAAGTTAGGTTATTTTTCACTTTGCACATGTACGTCTGATAACTGATTTTAAAAATTTGTACTTTTGGAATTAAATTAGAATGGAAGTACAACCAACTGTAGCACCCACTATCTTCCAATATTTATGGTATGTAAGCTTTTTGAAAATATAAATATAAGAATATTTATTTTTTATTTGAAATCGATAATGGTTTGATATAATTAAAATATTATATATATTTATATAATTATTTTTCAATATTTGTATTTGTTTTAGTTTGGCTATATTACAAAATTTATATTTTCCTGTAATATTGCTGCACTTCTACGAAAACCGACAACCTCTCTGGAATGCAATCCATGGTGGAGGGTATATAAAGTTCGGCCCGGCCGAACTTAACGCCGTTTTTACTTGTTTAAAATTGCTAAATGATTTTGTTATTAAATTTCGAAACTTTTATTGTAGTACACAATTAAAAGTTCATAAGATATAGCTCTAGTCGAATGTCAAGAAGTAGTATCGGTTAATAAAAATGAAAATTTTCCGAACAATTTGGTTTCCATTAGCGAAATTAGCACTACACAATCTTGAAATTGGCACAATTCGTTTAGTTTGTTTGTATTTTTCATAACCTTTGTCCGTCCATGTTTTCCCAAAATTTTCATTTTCGCGGGATATATGGCTAAAATGATTTTGTGTGCATGATATTTTTGTTTTGTTTCTCTCGACCTATGAAACAGATCCGACGAAATTTGTGCATGTGTATAAAGAACCAATGTAGCTTTTTCACATATATATAGTCAATTGCAAAAAGCTGCAATTATTGCAAAAATCTACAATTCGCAGTTCCAATTGCATTTTTTCAACTTTCTCTATCTGGAATTCTGAAACTATTCGTTCACAAATATTCTCTATTTAGTCATCTTGATATTTTGATAAAAAAATTTTCTAGATTTTCTCGAGAGAAGGGTCAAATTGATCCATAAAGAGAGCAGGGTTAAGATCTTCCACAAAAATAATCCTCATAAAATTTCACAATATTCTAATAATAAGAATTCTCTCAGACATTAAATTATAACAGTTTTTATACCCTCCACTAGGGTATTATGTCTTTGCATATTTATTTGTAACCTCCAAAAGGAAGATAGGCCAATTGTTAAGTAAGTACCGATCGACTTTAGCCATGCCCGTCCGTCCGTCCATCTACTCTTGTAGTCAAAGTACAGGTCGCAATTATTGTCCGATCCTAATAAAAATTGGCACAAGTAACATTTACGGCCCAAGGACGAACCCTAATTAATCTGAAGCAAATCGGTTCCGATTTAGATATACAAATGTCGCTCCCGATTTGACTTTTTCCGCTCTAAAAACCAAATATTTTACTCAATTTGTTTCAAATTTGGCCCATGACCTTATATATAGACTACAAACATCGGTGGTGAAAGTGGGTCAGATTGGTTCCGATTTATATATAGCTCCCATACAAATTTCCGCCTCCAGTTAAATTTTTGGCCACTAGAGATCACCAATTTTCTTCAAATTTGGCACAAAACCTTATATTTGAACTAGAAACATCTGTGGAGAAAGTAGGCTAGATCGGCTCAGATTTAGATATAGCTCCCATAAAAACTTTGCTTCCGATTTGACTTTTCCCCCTCTAGAAACCACATATTTGAAAAGATTTTTCAAATTTGGCACAAAACCGTATATTTGATCTAAAAAAATCTGTGATGAAAATGGAAGGAATCTGTTCAGATTAAGATATAAAGGGTGATTTTTTAAGAGCTTGATAACTTTTTTTTAAAAAACGCATAAAATTTGCAAAATCTCATCGGTTCTTTATTTGAAACGTTAGATTGGTCCATGACATTTACTTTTTGAAGATAATTTCATTTAAATGTTGACCGCGGCTGCGCCTCAAGTGGTCCATCCGCTTAGTCCAATTTTGGCATTTCCACGTTTTTGAGTAACAGAGGCCCAATTGCTGCGAACGGCGACGAATCGATAATTGATGGTCATCATTAACATTGGCCGATACAGCTGCGATAATTTCTTCAGTTCGTACTCTACGTAAGCGTTTTGGTGGTTTAATGTCCAACAATGTAAATTTGGTGCGAAATTTAGTCACAATAGCCCGAATAGCCGCTTCAGTGGGTCGATTAAACTGACCATAAAATGGAAGCGCGCAATGAACTTTCTTAACAGAGCACGCATTTTGATAATAAAATTCAATAATTTGCAAGCGTTGTTCGTTTGTAAGACGATTCATGATGAAATGTCAAAGCATACTGAGCATCTTTCTCTTTGACACCATGTCTGAAATCCCACGTGATCTGTCAAATACTAATGCATGAAAATCCTAACCTCAAAAAAATCACTCTTTATTAGCCAAAGTTTCCATAATTTCATATTAATATCCCATATAATTATATTTTGAGAGAGGGAATGCATTCCCAAAATTTATAAAATGGATGAATTTTATATTTTTTTGCAATTACAGCTTTTCATGGGAGACATATTTGACCAAACTTCTTGAATATCATAGTCCTTCCAAAGAATGGTAAAGCTCTACCTACTTTGACACACTAAAGGAGCACAATAAAAAGGTTCATGCTCCAAAAGTTGCTAACAGTGCAAATACATTGTAAATTCACTAAGAATTATATTTGTATATCCTGCCACAAAAACGTACCCATTTTTCAAAATTTCAATATGGCAAAATTCTTGATTTTTGGACCAAATTTATGTCAGCAATTTTATTGAAAATCGCCTTATAGAAAAGTAAAAATTGACAAACTTTCATTTAAATCGGAGAATACAATGAAAATATCTGTTCAGTTTCACGTGGAATTAGTTATAGGAAATATTAAAAAATATTTTTCCATTTTGACGCCCAGCGTTATTAAAGTGATTGTTATTAAAATAACAATCAATAACAACGATATTCAACCATTAAACAATCGTTTACATATCGAGCTACCATATGTGTATATATGCGCTACGCACATAAATATTTATACTTTTCAATTAATTTCCAATTAAATTGAGATATATATCATTATGACATGACATAAAATGCACACCTACAATCTCTCCTACAAATTCCTGTGCTTATTATTTATAACCCATAGCTGTGATTAGTAGTCTGCAGCGTTTTGTTATTCCTCGTATACCTCTATAATTACCCGTTTAAAGGTAGATATACGTAAATTTCTATAAGCTGTTATATCTCATTTACAATCTATAAAAATGTCACCTCTGATTTTCAAATAACGTCGTCAAATCATGCGTTTATCTGAGATAATTTCAAATTATTATGCCTACACAAGACCCAGTAATTAAAATATATGAAAGCATTAATTTAAATCAATTTATGTTTATGACTAAATGCTAATCGATTTAATTTAAAGTGAATATTTCTCCATGGCGATATATGTGGAGACCGAGCTATGGTCTTTGTCTTGGCGATTAATAAATCTTAGATATTTTAATATTAACATTAAATTTAGTTTATGGTTTAATTTATGTGATTGTTTTGTGGTGCCTGCTTCGAACGTGAGCACTCAATGAAACTCACGTTCCGCTCTATTGGAATTGTTTATATCGTCTGGACTGTCATAGTGCATAGTTCGCTAAGTTTAATTAAATTTCAAAATTGTATTAGATTTTGCCGAACAAAAGACACAAACAGACTTTGTGTGTGCATTCATGTGCAAATATAAACTGTGGAATGTTAGCAACTTCAAGAATTTGTCTTCTGTATATTGGTCTTAATTTATTTTGGTTTGTTTAATATTAGACGCGTTTAGTTAGTTAAGATAGTTTCATACCAAATAGTTTGAACACCAAAAAATAATCGCGATAGACCAACCGATTTGCTTAGAATCACCAGATTAGTCTATTCTGTATGCTTCATGTAATCTGCTGTTCTTGCATGTGATGTCCGATGGCCATGAAATTTGGCGAAACTAACTTTTAAGGCCAAAGATTAGCGTTATTAAAATTTATCGGTTCAGATTTAGATATATCCGCCATACAAATCTTCTATATTTCGTAAACATTTCATCAGACCTTTACCCATCTATGGAATAACAAACATAAAAGTGAACAATATATATATTCATATTCATCACCATAGAAATGTTGCTATTTGCTGTAACACTCTCATATTCCATTAAAACCAGTCAAAATTTGCCTGCTGATCCTTGGAAATGTCTGCTGAGAATATGCATTGCCTGTTTTGATATAGCCCAATTCCGATTTGTACTATAATCGCTCCAGTGTCCATTACTATGCAGACTTTCGGCAAATTTGATTACTTCACATATGAATATATTTTTCTTCTTTCAAATCTACTGTTGAAAAGCGAACATCCCAAGATGTAAAAAAATGTCCATCTTCTAAATCAGAAGATATGCAAATTGGAATCTTAACCAATCGTACAAATATTAAATCATTTAAAATTAAATAATAATTAATTAATTTTATTGATATTATGTAGTACTAATTACACTTTAAAACAGAAAAATAAAAACATTGTGTCTTAGACCTGATACAAATATTTTTTGTGTGCATTCAGCATGCCTCGAATCATAAAATTAGCATAAAAACTGGTAGGGAAACCATAAAATCGGACGGGACCGACAATATTATAGTCTCCACTTTCTAGCCCATTACAATTAAATTCGGGGAGAAAAGTGATATCGGGAAGGATTTTTGTAGGGTACTAGATATGTGGTCTCTAGAGCGGAAAAAGCCAAATCGAAAGAAATGTGTAAGGGCTATATCCAAATCTGCACCGATCTGACTCACTTTCATAGATAAATGTTTCTAGCCGAAATATAAGGTATTGTGCCAAATTTGAAGAAAATCGGTTGAAATATGTGGTATGTCCAAATCGAGATTGAAATTTGTATGGGAGCTATATCTAAATCTGAACAGTTCTGAGCCACTTTCGCCATAGATGTTTCTAGTTGAATTAAAAGATCCTGTGCCAAATTTGAAGAAAATCTAGTAAAATATGTGGTTTCTAGAGCTAAAAAGTCCAATCGGGAGCGACATTTGTATGGGGTCTATATCTAAATCAGAACCGCTATATTTTAAATTAAATAGCGTTCTTCATTGACCCACAAAACTTACGTGCTATTTTTTAAGGATCGGACAATAATTGCGACCTGAACATTGATTGCAAGAATTGATAGACGGACGGACATTGCTAAATCGAATGTGATTCTAAGCTGATCTGTGTAATAAACGATGTGTCTACCTCGTTTCCTTTTGGGTGTTACAATCAAATGCGCAAAGACAAAATACGCTAGTGGACGGTATAATAAAAATTATGTATTCATTTTTTCTTATATTTATACCCTGGGGGTGAAATATCGACCTGAGTCCCCATAAATTATATATATATTTTGGATATTCATAAAATTCTAAGACGTGTCGTTTATTGAAATCTAGCGTGATTTCAATAAGTGCGTCTTATAGTCGTAGATCTGTTGGGATTGCAACTGGTCGAAATCGGGCCACAGGAAAAAAGTTTTCCCTCACAAGAACTGCAAATGCGCCTAATATTTAGATGAATCTATGTTTGTAAGTTTGTATATTTGTTTGTTTGTTTTTTATAGCAGCCTAAACTAGTGAACCGATCTTCTTGAAATTTTCACTGTATGTTCATGCTGAACCGGTGGTGAAAATAGGTTATCTAAATTTTTTATATTTTCAGTGGGCGTGGCACCTCCTACACAAATTGGGGATTTATTCGTTTTTTATAAATTAGCATATTCGGAATACTGTTGCAGCTAGAGTCTTGAATTTTTGTGAAAGTTCACTAATTGGTAGTCTGCACAGTTGTGACAAAAATGGGCGGTATTGGAATAGTGGGCGTGGGACCTCCCATACGAAGTTAAAACCTATTATTGAATATTGCCAGTTCTATGACACCCAGAGCGCTGAAATTTTGTGTAAGTTCATCTAGCATCAATTGTGCGAAATATAGGCGGTATTGGAATAGTTGGCGTGGCACCTCCCATACGAAGTTAAAACTTATTATTAAATATTTCCAGTTCTATGACACCCAGAGCGCTGAAATTTTGTGTAAGTTCATCTAGCATCAATGTGCGTAGTTGTGCGAAATATGGGCGGTATTGGAATAGTGGGCGTGGCAAATCCCAGACGAAGTTAAAACCTATTATTAATATTGCCAGTTCTATGACACCTAGAGTGCTGTAATTTTGTGTAAGTGCATCTAGCATTAATGTGCGTAGTTTTGCCAAAATTGGGCGGTATTGGAAAAGTGGGCGTAGCACTTCCCATACGAAGTTAAAACCTACTATTGAATATTGTCATTTCTATGACACCCATAGAGCTGAAATTTTGTGTAAGTTCATCTAGCACCAATGTGCGTAGTTCTGCCAAAAAAGGGAGGTATTGGAATAGAGGGCGTGCCACCTCCAAAACGAATTTAAAACATATTATCGAATATTGTCAGTTCTATGACACCTAGAGTGCTGTAATTTTGTGTAATTGCATCTAGCATCCATGTGCGTAGTTGTGCCCAAAAATGGGAGGTAATGGAAAAGTGGGCGTGGCACCTCCCATACGAAGTTAAAACATATTATTGAATATTGTCAGTTCTATGACACCTAGAGTGCTGTAATTTTGTGTAAATGAATCTAGCAAAAGCATGCGTAGTTGTGCCGAATATGGGCGGTATTGGAATAATGGGCGTGGTACCTCCCATACGAAGTTAAAACATATTATTGAATATTGCTAGTTCTGTGACACCCACAGCGCTGAAATTTTGTGTAAGTTCATCTAGCATCAATGTGCGTAGTTCTGCCAAAAATGGGCGGTAATGGAAAAGTGGGCGTGACACCTCCCACACGAAGTTAAACCCTATTATCGAATATATTCAGTTCTATGACACCTAGAGTGCGGAAATTTTGTGTGAGTTCATCCAGTGTATATAGTTGTACAAAGATGGCCGGAAAGTGGTCGTGGTCGTGAGTATATTCGACACCGAGATTCCTATATTGTTGTGGGAGTTAATTTATTTGTAACCTTCTTAGACAATATACAAATGGGCTGTATTTGAAAGTTGGGGCATTTTTGATTTGAATTTTGTAAAGTTACACTTTTTCTTTTCTTCTTTTCAAGAAAGCGGAAATTATATTAGTTTTTTAGTTTTTGTGTTATTTGATTAGTGAACAATTTGATTGATCCCACGTGTTTTGAATGTAATGTAATTTCTTCTTACGAATGAAGTGTATTGTTTAGGTAATGGAAAGGAGGAGAATCACACTTAACAAAAAATCAATTTGATTTTTGACATTTCTTCCATTATTCGCCGTAAACTAACGTTCTTCGTGGAACACATCCTTTTATTCAGTATCTCAGGGAAGTACCTTGATTATAATTGGTACATATATTACCGATCAGGAGAAAAATCAATATAAAAGCAGATTTTAATATTTCCGTTTTTTTTTTTGCCTGGCGCTAAAGCTAAGAATGGCATAGAATCACCATCTTATTCGATTTAACGATGTCCATCAGTACATCCGTTTGTCTGATGTCCATGTAAAGATCACATTCGATGCCCGATGGCCATGAAATTTAGCGAAACTAGTTTTTAGGCCGAAGACACATTTTCAAATGATCAAATTTTCCATATAATTGTCCTTCCTATATACACTATTTCCTTTGTATAATCCACAATTTTCATCCCATCTTGATCAAAGTTTTCATATTATATTGCATATATATACAACCAAAGTGGACAATATGGTACAGTTTTCCTATAATCCCCGCAGAAATTTTTGAAAATTGTTACATTTTTACAATATCTTTTAACAATTTCAAACTATAAGCTGTTCTTATGCGAACTTTATTAAATAAATTGAGATGCTTCATTATTATAATATTATTAGTTCTCTACGATTAATAAACATGATACTTCAAGCATAATCAAAAAGTGAACATGAGGCAGCAAAATTTTCCCTCTGGACCGATTTCGCCCACTTTTCTATCAATTTTACCGAAGTTTATCGAATATGGCAAAATTAATGAAAACTTTTAGCATTACTTTATGTAATGGACCCAATACAAAGTAGGTGTTTCACAGTAAATGTTTTTAGCAACATTTGATTAAGATTTGATGTAAAATGTGGGTTCTGGAGCGGTGCCATTTGTATGGCGGCTATGGTTTTTTAGGTAGGTGTTTTAGTTAAAATATAACACGATTTGCAAAATTTGATCAAGATCCGATGTAAGATGAGGGTTTTAGAGCAATGATAGTGTTAGCTGGGTCTATTTGTATGAGGGCTATACCAAAACATGAAATAATATGGTTGACTTTCATAGTATAATTCATTATGCGGAAAATTTCATCAAGATCCGATGTAAAATGTGCATATAAGAGCAGTAGTAGTATAATTGGGGGGCACATTTGCATGGTCCACATGGTCCACTTTCACGTGAGCTGTTTCTAATTCAAATATAACATGAGCCTAAAATTGTTGTGAAGAGCCCATGTAAAATGTGTATTCTAGAGCAGTAATAGTGTAAATTATGGGAATATTTGTGTGGAGGCTATATCTGCATATAAACCGACTTCCACAATACCGATGGTATTCTGCCGAATTTCATGGCAATCGGACATTAAATGCGACCTGTAGAGTGCGAACAAGCTTTAGATGGACAGCAGACGGACGGACAGACATCGTATAAACAAAAACTTGGTGAGAAACTAACTTATAATACCCTATCCCACGAAGGGTTCTAGGGTATACAAATCTCATAGGGACCACCTTAAGGGTTTAAGATAGAATTTAGATATGTTCAGAGAAAATGCGGGGATTGCCAAAATATTAGGGATCGGGGGTCGGTCTTACATTTAACACCTCAGATAGCGACTCCGAGGCACTTTTGTGGCTTATTGTGTATTTTTAACCCTTTTCAATTACTTTTGGCTCCGATGAGTGCCTACTTTCGTCCACCCAACCCCATTTTTTGTCTCATGCATTTTTTCAGAACCTGACAAAATAGGAGTTAAGCGAATCCAAATCGAATTCCTATAAATCCCATACAACACCATCCCACCACTAGTGGACAGCCGCTGGTAGTGCTGTGAGTTTCACTCCATATTGTAGGATAAGATTCGGCGCGGCACGCATTTTTACTTGTTTTATGTATTTTAGTTTATTTTATTCTCCACAAGATATTGAAATTTCAGAGTGGGGTGACAATTAATTCAGATATTATATCTGTTTTTAAAAATGATAAACGACAAAATTTTAGTTTTTAAGTTATTGTTATTTGGTTGTATAGCATGAATATTATTGGTTTGATAACACTATCACGAAGGCATGTTGTGTCTCACACCTAATATTTTACTAAACGAGTTGCTCTCCTTACCGTTTCATTGAGCTATTTCTACAATTCTCGGATAAGTATGAAGACTTTTTCCGGTATACCTTTTCGGTTTATTGCTAATAGCCAAATTGCATCGTTAGGGTATTCTAATTCGGACCCACGTCTATTATATTAAGTGGGACCTAGTTTCGATAACATTACTAACAAATTATTAATTAGCAACAGAATATGTTTTCATTGCGCTTGTCGATAATGAATTAATTCAACAGTAGACAGTACTAAAATGCATACTGTAATCACATTATAAACGAACTAATGTGACCTAGCCAACGTTGTTCAACAAAATCTTATATTATTTAAAAATAATTATTATCATGTTCTAACTAGCCCATTAATAATAAAAACATATATTAAACCTATTGACTGTTAACACAAATGTTTGTATGCTTTGGCGTTAAATGTGTATAATTATGCTTAAATTTAAATATTATCCACGTTGCCAACTAGAATATAATATTACTCATCAGAAATATAGCACAATTCCGAACAGGCCAAATCATTATCGATTTCTTAACGAAATGAATAGCATCTGTTTGTTTGTCGGTGTTATTTATGAAAACCTTCTGCGTTAGGTCAAGTTTACGATTTTTAGTCGTACCTACTTCTCATCTTCTCTGTTTGCTTAACGAACAAAAACGATCTATGATACCATTCTTGGTTGATGTGTGAAACTTGGCCATCGCCAAACAGAAGTGCCGGAAGCGAGATCAACACTAATGGTTAATGTTTTAATTTAAAGATGAGAAATGATTTCCATACTTTTGGCTTCCCACCTATTTGTGTACCTTTAAAATATATACGTATTCTTTGTTGCGCTTCCAAGTTTGTTCTATTTTTTGCATCGAACATTAAGATATTGCATTGATTTGCAAAATTATAATTTTAATAAATTTAATGAATGCCCAGCAGTAAAGATTTCAGAAAGTCAATATTTTGACCAACCTCTGTCAAAAATTTCCGCTGTCCAGTGTTGTCCAATAATCTTAACACAACAGTGGGTTGAAACATCTTGTATAGGACATTCAACTGATATCAATATTTAACCCGATGAAGTTTTTTTTATCTGGTCCCACTAAAATGCATAATTTAAAGAAATTGCAAACATACAATTAAATGGCTGAAAGAAAACATTTAGAATATATTAAATAATTAATATAAAATGATTACAGCAAATGATTCTGAGAGGCTACGTTCAACAATACTCTCGTCGACATGTTATTTGCTTAATATGAATTAATTAAATGTTGGCAGAGAAAAGAACGGCAATTAAATTATAAATTAAAACAAATAAATCATTGCAAGAAAATAAAACACTGTTGTCAGGAGTTTAGTATGGAATATGTAATACGACAAGTGCATTTGGTTTCATCATCACAATATATTATTTTTCTGTGGGCTAAAGAATCACTTAACGGTATTTTGACCAAGTCAAACAGGAAGCCGTTAAATGTGAGTGTGAGAATATTAGAGAAAGTTTGAAACAGTCTTCTTCTATTCAGCGATGGAACTTTCCAGTGCTTAAAATATATTTAAATGCATAAGTATAATTTTCACAAATTCTAGATAAATTGAGCAGTCTGCGATGGAACAGAAGGGTATTACATTATATCACGTTATAGAATAATTCCACCTTTTGTGAAATATATAGCTCACTGTATGGATATAAGTGTACTACTTATAAAGGTGGATGTATGAATTATACGAAGATTTCGAGAGGGTATATTGTTCAGTATAGCATGAATAAACCATATTTATTTTAATACGGCAAATTTTAGGTAAAAACTGACTCCTGCATGGAGTTTAAAGATATGAATCATTCCATACGGTACGATTTCTGGCCTCAACAGATTGGATTGTTTTCAAATTTGGTGTATGTATTCTTCTAATAAAAATATTTTATAAGTATGTATTTTCGAAAATCAAAATAAAACTGTAAAAACTCTAAAAAATCTAACGTGGCGTAAAACTTCAATAGCATAATGACAATTGAAATTACCATCAAAACAAAGCATAGTATATTCAAATCGGTAAAGTATATCAGAAGTTACATGCATTGAATGAACATACCTTTTTAAAAAAATCGTAATTTCAACACTATTAAATTGGTCACAAATCATGAAAAACAATCTTTTTAATTTTTTCCTAAAATACGTATAAAATGTTTTTATTAGAAGAATACATACACCAATTTTGAAGACAATCCAACCTGACGAGGTCACATATAGTTTCGTGTGGCATGGAATAACTCATATGTGCCAGTTTTTTCTTCTTAATATTACTACTACTTCCATGTTTAACGGTATAGAAAATTTTCTTGGATTCTCCGATTTTAATGTATCAAGCTAATAATTAAAAAATATTTCGTCTTTATAACCTCCATTCGTGAGGTAGCTAGTTTTTCAGGATGTTGATGAATTTTTATTAAATCCGCTATAAATTCCAAGTAAGGAAAGGCTACAGTTGGCCGATTATATGATACCCCTCCACCTTCTACCTCATTACAATTCAATTCGAGAGAGGAAACGAAAAATCGTGAGCAACATTCGTATAGAAGCTGTAAATATATCTGAATCGATTTCAACCATTTTCAGCAGAGATATTTCTAGTTGAAATATAAAGTATGGAGGCATACAAGTCAAATCGGGAGCGAAACATGTTTGGGAGCTATATATAAAACTGGACCTATCTGACCCTCTTTCACCATAAATATATCTAGTTGAAATACAAGGTGTTGCATCAATCATCATCATCAAAATCTGTTGATTTGTATGGATTATAGAGTAGAAAAAAATATTATATATATTTTTTGTTTTTTTTTTTTCACTGAACCAACACTCAGGGGATGACCCCTATAAATGCAGTGCATTGCGTTGGCGGAAGGAAGATTAGGTATTGGAAGGAGGAAAGAGGGAGTGAGTTTTTGTATGGGTGCTATATGAACACAATGGACAAATATAACATGTATATATTACATAAACTAAGTATCTATATCATATGTATATTCTAGAGCGGTAACAGGGTAAGTAGGAATGGGATTTGGTCCTATATAAACCACATTTTCTGTAGGTATTCCTAGTTTAAATATAACATGATCTTGGTAATTTGAGGACCCATTACTCCGGGGGCTATAGCAATATATGAATCCATATAGTTCACTTTCACAACAGATGTTTATAGGGTTGTAAATTGGATCCATATTGAACGCGTGACCAACTAATTGATGTTCCTGTTTATTTATTAAAGCCACATACATTTTTAATTATTTATTTTATTTGTGTACGGAGTACACAAAACTACTGACTTTACAACCATAAAGGACACCATCTATATATGGATGATACAGTGTTGCCATAAACGCATCAGCTGAAATCGATCACATGGTCGATTTTCAACACATACAGGTCACTTGCAGTTAAAATAAAAGGTGATCTGAACAAAATGATTATTATCCGATGCAAAATGTGGATTCTACAGGAGGAATATTTGGAAGTGGACTATATCTAAATATAATTCGAATTTCTTCATATTCAACACTGACCTAGTTGCAAATACTTACTGCTGCCAAATTTCAAGGCGATCGAGCAACATTGATCGCATGCTTGACATGGAAAGGAGGATATTCGGACAGACAGACATTGATAAATCGGCACAGCTGGTGATTATAAGCCGACCGGTATATCATGAGGTTAGCTCCATTATTTATTGTAGTTATAGACATTTGGCGTGAAACTAACTTGTAATACCCTATTCCATATCCCTATTAATATTATATTATTTATTATATATTATATATGTATTATATATTATATATTACTAGCTTTTTGTACCCGGCGTTGCACGGGTTTTCCTCTTCCATATGTATATAACTTTGTAGACTCGCAATTTTTGTTTTGTATATTTTTACTTCTGTAAATTAGTTTAAATTAATACTTATTTATTTAAATTCATAAGTTATATTTTTAAAATGTAATGAAAATTTAAATATTTTTTTCAGTGTTTCTTTAAAGAAAATTAAACATTTAATAGAGAGTTAATTAATTATGGTAATTATTTCTAAGAATGTATTTTGTGTCTATTAGTTAAGTTAGTCAGTATTTCATTGGAGTGCTACGGGATACACGATATTTACAATTTTTCCACCTTGTTCAAGTAAATTAAAGTTTTAGGGTTTGAGAGCAAGCATGTGAAAAACATGGATTTTCCAGATTCAATCCACAAACTTCAAGTGATTGTCCTGTGCTTTGATAAGCAATCAATGACGTTGGGCATTAGTCGCTTAAATTATTAACATCGTTGTTTTTTTCAGCCGATATAGCACGGACGTAAAACCACTCTTTGTTTCCATAGTTTGTGGTAATTTGTGGGAAGACTTTCTCGATTAATTCTTGAATTGATTCCTAAATGACATTTTTTAAAATGTAATACTCCTTTTCACTGCATCAACTGATTCTTTTCCATTACCAACATCCAGTAGATATTTCGAAAATATAGCTGCTAAGTCATTGTGATGCAGATGTACACGCATATTGGTGGTCAGATTATTTTTTTGTACATATCGCCAGAGATGCTGGTGTTGACCGGTTTGGCGTCCTATACGCAACATACAGACATACATTGATTTTTATATATATAGATATATTATATATTATATATTATATATTATATATTATATATTATATATTATATATTATATATTATATATTATATATTATATATTATATATTATATATTATATATTATATATTATATATTAAAGATTATATATTATATATTATGTTTAGACACTCCTCGAAGGTATTATGTCTTTGTGCATATGTTTCCTTTGTGCAAAGGAAATAAAATGTTAAAATTTCACTCTAAATAAAAAAATATTTTTTAAAATTGTCACCAAAAGCAATATCAATGTGTTTGTGAAAACAAATTTTGAAAAAATAATTTTGTGTAAAAAATTTTCGACTTAGCCTGGATAATTATCCAGTGTAAGTCAAAATTATTGTTATCGAGGCTAAGTCCAATTAAGTCAACACAAAATATTTTGTAAAAATTTCTTTTGACATATATATTTATATTGTAGTTGGATTTTCGTTTTGAGGGCGGAGTGTGCATGGCAATAGTGTTTTTTTTTTGAGCTAGAAGGCTCAAAATTAGAACGTATGTATATAAATTATATATGGCGGATATGTCTAAATCTGATATTTATCTGGCTATGATAAATCTGATATCTATGACTTTGGAAGAAGGAAACATTACTCATACTTAGTTAATTTTCCTACTTTAAAGTCAATTTTTACTAAACTGAAGTAAAATTGTTGAACTAAATTGGAATATTGATTTTATTCATATTTAGGAATGCTATTTTTCTGAATGTAAGTTTCCGCCAAATCATTAACCATAAAGATCGCGTATTAGACCCCGTTTCTATACTTACCCCTATGAAGTTTTTTTAACCTGGTCACCCACAAATGCATAATTTAAAGAAATTGTAAACATACAAGTGATTTTGTATATATTAAATAATTAATATTATGTAAATGATTAACAATTGTGAGAGGCTACCATCAACAATACTCCTGCCGACATTCAGTTTATTTAATATGAATTAATTAAATGTTAGCAGCAAATGAAAAGAACGACAATTAAATTCTAAACTAAAAGAAATAAATCATTGCAAATGCAAACATACAAACAAACTATTATGAAGATATTTTCTAGAAAATAAGACTTTGTATTCACGACTTTAGAATGGAATACATATAAAATGACAAGTTCATTTGGTTTCTTCACCTAGGTGTCATATATTATCATCAAGGTGTCTAAGTGAGTTAGAAAGCTAACATCGCCCTCTGTACTATGTGGCTATGGGGACTTACTGGAAATACACAGCGGTGGTTGATGTATGGTGACTTTGTTTAGTGGACATCCCTTTAGTCTCGGACACATTTTTTTAATATTTTTGTTGGATAGTGTAATTTGTGAGTTTGCCATTGTAATCTCACTTCTCATGTTCCAAACATTTAGTGATTGTGTTGCAGTTCCCTCTGGCCTACGCACTACCTGATGCAGGACATATACAATTCGTCTCGACCGAATATAACGCCACTTTGCCATCGTTAACGAAAATAAACGAGTGAATCAACTGCTCTTCACCTTAAAATTTAAAATTATTTCCCCTTCTTACACGTCCCACAGCTTAGGCGATCCTAATCAAATCTTTGTGGATTAGCTATCAAATCAAGGTCTTCAAATCATTTTATGTGGATTATTTAATTGAAGTCGTTATCTGTTATCAGATTGAAGTGTGAATTCCTTTAGCTGATGTTCACCAAAATGCCAAAATTGATTCGAAATCATGCAAATCGAACCGAAACGTATGTTTTACATTCGTGAAATGTCAAAGCCGTATTCATCATAATTTACAATTTGCCATGGTATGCATATTAATAGAGTAGAGATTTTACGAAAAACATAAAATTTTAAATACTGCGACTCACAAATAAATGGCCATTAATAAATCAATAATGCCTGTATTGTTTGGTGGTGGAATCCACCATCAAACCGAAAGCAATTTGTTGGACAGATGTTTTTAATCTGCTGCCTGAATGTGAACCTAATGAAACGTGGCCAATGATTCAAACAAAAACATACTGACATTGATCGTAAAAATATGCTTTTTAAAAGATATCTCTATTACATGATTTCGTTATCTTGGGATAATATTTTATTTTGTATTTTTATATCTTTAATCCACCGCAAAATTGTTGCCATTCTTCGTGAATTGTATTATGGCATTTAAGTACCAAACAAAATATAGAAAAAGTCAGAAGAATGCGCGAAAAGACCATCGAACATTAATAACGAAATTAAATGCCATAATTTGCCATTGTCTGCTGATTATTTCCATTTTGGCCAAAATGCCAAATCATGGCTCCGGCAAACAAAAAGTGTTCATTTGTTATTTCGGTTTCGGGTGGATTTAGAATTAAATGCCAATTCTCCCAAAACAAATGTTAAATGCAAATTAAAGATACATTTGTTTGCACTGTGTGTCTCTACAATTTGACCAATATTCGAAAATAATGGCTAAAACTAATTGGCATAATTGCAACAACGCTCCCACAATGTGATGAAAAATGATACTGCAATAATGCCACTCTGACATGTGTACATTAGGGCGTACCTCAAAAAAAAAGTTCGCCGTACACCTTCGAATATGAAGTATTATTGAAAGGTAGTTTCAAAAAAAAATTTTTATTTTTTTATGCCGAACGTAGGGGTCGCGCTTTTACATTTTTCTATATAACTTGTATTTATAAACGGATTTTAAAGTGTGATACATCGATGTTTTTGTCTCGACGAGGCCGATTTTTTTGTCTTTGAAGTCATTGAGCTCAAGCACCCCCTTCTGGTACTTACCCATCATTTCTCAGTTGCTACTACCCTAATGTACCACTCTAATAATCGAAAATTAAAGCTCGCATAAAATCATGAATCATGTTTGAGCTCAATGACTTCAAAGACAAAAAAATCGGACAAAAACATCGATGTATCACACTTTAAAATCCGTTTATAAATGCAGAAGTTATATAGAAAAATGTAAAAGCGCGACCCCTACGTTCGGCATAAAAAAATAAAAAAAATTTTTTTGAAACTACCTTTCAATAATACTTCATATTCGAAGGTGTACGGCGAACTTTTTTTTTTTTACTTGTAACCTGGTACGCTCTAGTGTACATACTCACATGTCTCTATATATGTATATATGTATGTATGTCTGTATGTTTATATGTCTGTATATATTTTTGATGTTTTGTCTGTGGCGGGAGATCATTTGCAATTGAATCTCTTGGATATGACCTTAAAGCTTAATGCTATCATTACCATTGGGTTTTGTGTATCTCCAGTGCAATTTAAATAAGCATTTGGGGATATGGGTTAATAGCTTTTGAATTCGCTGTATTAAGATCAAGAAGCGATTATGTCGATTACTCATTATTCTTCTCAAAGAGTTGTGTGTCATTAGGATGCCAACTTTTGTGTTCATCATACACTGAAAAAAAACAAGTGAGGAAGGTTAATGTCGGGCGTGGTCGACTATATGATACCCTACACTTAGTTATTATACCCTATGGTGTTGGATATAAAAAGGGTCATTACATTTGAACCGGGTGATATACGATGCAGCTATAAGAGGAGAATATACTACAAATTCCATACTTCTATCTGTATTTGTAAGAAAATTTGAACACAAACTATGAATGGGAGCTATATACAAATCTGAACCGATCTGACCCATGTTTAGCAAAGGTTTTCTAGTTGAAATATTAGACGCTTTCCCAAATTTTATGGAGTGTAAAATATGTTCTAGAGCGGAAAGAATCAAATCGGGAGCTATATACAATCTGAACCGATGTGACCAACTTTCGCTTAGTTGTTTCTATTTGAAACATTAGCTGATGTGCCGAATTAGAAGACAATCTGTTCAAATATGCTATTTCTAGAGCGGAAATAATCAATTCAGTACCGAAATTTGTATTGGAGCTATATATATAAATATATACAGTGGTGGCCACGAATTTAGCACATTCACCACATGTAACTTTATAAAGCAAATATTTCAACTTCTTTTTATGTTTTTTGCCCGGTATTTTTTCTAAAATATTACGTACGATAAGATGACCATTTAACGTTGTTTTTGTTCAATTCTTATGTTTCATTTTAGTTTTATGCAATCAAAAGTACAAATAATACGAAAAGTGATTGGACAGTAATTTAGCACAAATTAAGAAAACTTTAACCAAACCGAAAAAAACTGAACTAACCAATACATTTTATTATAAACTTAATATTTGGTTGGATAACCACTATTCTGAGTAATAGCTGTACATCTTCTGGTCATACTCTCCACTAGAGACATAAAACTCTCCATTGGAATAGCATATCAGGAATTTTGAGTTTCATTCAAGATATCGGGCAAATTTTTGGGTTTTATTGCTATAATATGTCCATATAAGTCCATTCCATAGATTCTCAATAGGATTGAGATCCGGTGACTGTTCTGCACCATTTTTAAAAATCTATTCGCCACTTAATTGGCATTTTTTATCTGAATATGTTATCATAGTATCAACAAGTAGATTTTTGTAAATATACTGATACTTGTACTTCGGGTTGAGCTGCATGTTTGGAGGACACAATTCGTATTGTTTTCTATTAGATCCGAACCGACATGTGTTCGATTCGCCAATCCAGGCGATATTTCCCAAAAATCTTGGATTTTTCTAAATGCTCCAGAGCAAATGAAATTTGACACTGTAAGTAATTTTTTGATACGTGTGGCTTATGTTGAACAATGCATCCAAATACTTTTTTCATTGGTTCTTGAGGAAATGCTAATGTCAAATTTGGTCGAAAGGTCTCTCTGAATCACAGTTGAGCTTTTAAATGGATCTGCTACCGCAGGTTTAAGATTTTCCCAAAATATTGATTTGTGGCGTTGAAAAAATTAAGTAGGATATCATATATCTTCGTTTGAAGCTTGATATGTAACATCGAAGCCATTGACTGTTTTTGCTATTTTTATACACTCCACGAGCGTATTATGTCTTTGTGCATTTGTTTGTAACACCCAAATGGAAGGGAGATAGACCCATTGTTAATTATACCGACTAGCACATTTTTCATTTCCCATATCTCGGGAAATTCTTACGGGAATCCCGCGGGAAATCAGTAGAAATGTTTACATATTTCTTCGCAAATTTTTGTCCAACATTTCCACAATAAAATTAAAATTTTTTTATAAAAATTTAGAACACATAGGTATGTCAAATATTGCAGTTGGATGACAAAATATTTTTAAGCTGCGTTCGGATGTAGACTCAAAATCCACTTTTTCGGATTTTTGCTGTCAAACTCCAAATGAAAAAAATTAAAAACCGGGAAAAATTGATTTTGGGCGTGTATCCGAACGCCAAAAATAAAGAATTTAAAGTTTTCGAAGCGACAGGACAAAGAACAAACATTTCATTTAATGCTCTACTCACTATTAATGTGAAAGATCGTTCTCCGTCGCATCCACATTTTCCAATAAAATAAGTAATATCTGATTTTTAATTAATTTTGAAACTTGAAAAGATGTTTGAATTGATCTCACATTGCGCTATATTATATGAATTCTGTGACAGTTTCGTTGTGAAATATATATTTATTTTACTTTAATAAAATGTTAATTTTTCATTGGAAAAGATAACCTTAACTCATGGTAAACAGTACGTTGACGATTTCCCGTGCTGTCCCGGGATCCCGGGAATTTGAAAAAATAATTCCCGTTTCCCGGGAAATACAAATTACGGGAAAATGCGAACCCTAATACCGACCGACTTAGAATCTCTTTTTGAATCGATTTATCAATGTTCGTCTGTCTGTCCTTCTGTCTGTCAGTCTTGTAATCACGATACAGGTTGCAATTGTAGACAGAACCAAATGAAACTTTGCACAACAAAATTCGGGATAATCAAGAACGCTGTTTAATTTGAAGAAAATCGGTTCAGATTTAGAAATCGCCCCCATACGAATTTCACTCCCGATTTGACCTTTTCACTCTAGATACCACATATTACAACAGATTTTCTTCAAGATTGGCAAAACATCTTATATTTCAACTAGAAACACCTGTGGTAAAAATGTGTTTGATCGGTTCAGATTTATATATAGCTCCCATACAAATGTCACTCCCGATTTGACTTTTTCCGCTCTAGAAACCACATATTGTATCACATTGTCTTCAGATTTGGCAAAACATCTTATATTTAAACTAGGAACACCTATGGTGAAAATAGGTCAGATCGGTTCAGATTTCTTTAAATTTCATTAAAATTTCACTCACGATTTGACTTTTTCTGCTTTAGAAACCACATATTTTAAAATATCCCCCTCAAATTAGGCGAAATATCTTATAGTTGTCCTATAAACAGACATGGTGCAAATGGGTCAGATCGGATCAGATTTATATATAGCTCCCATACAAATTTCACTCCCGGATAGACTTTTTCCGCCCAAGAAACCACGAATTTCTTCAAAGTTCGCATAACACGTTGTATTTGAACTGGAAGAACTTATCGTGAAAGTCAGTCACTTTATTTCATGTTTGGATATAGCCCCGATACAAATATTCTTTTTGATTTGACAAATTGGACCAGGTCATATTAGCCTATGATTAGGAAACATACACAAATTCTTCCCGTTTTCACTTTTTTACCGAGTATCATATAGTCGGCCCAGCCCTACTTTAGCCTTTCCGATAATTGAGCGCCTTTCCGATAATTGAGCGCGAAATTAAAACATATCACTCTGGCAGTAAACAAGAAGAGACTCGAGAGCATTGATGGTGGTAAAAAAGGTACGAAATGTGTATTTAATAACAATATTAACAGCAAATTTGTGAACAACTCCAGTATATTTCCATTAAAAAATTAATCTTGGAATATTCGAATATGCAAATGTCATTTATATTATTTATTTATGTCTCATATTGAATTCTGACAGCATTGCTGATTAAGGAATAATCCATATTTGTATACGTTTTTGTGTACATTTTTGATAAGATAGCATAGCATTCTCAAACGCATTTCTTGTGGTGTCCAAAAGAAAGATCAAAACAAACTTCTCAATAATTTGTTAATTTAAATAAACAAGATCTGCGATTTACGTGAATTTTCATATATGAAAATTAAAGTAGAAAGTAAGTATTTGCATTTTTATGGTTTTATGTTCTTGTGTTCAATAATCTCAAAAAAGTATAATAATATATACAATATCAATTTTCGCCTATAAATTAAAAACCGGTTTTACAAATTTTAAAAACCGAACCCCGGTTTTTTAAAAATTTTAAGTTTTCGAATAAACCGAAACCCGGTTTCCCGAAGAGGGCCCGTTTTTGACATCCCTACTAGGAGTAACATAATGCAAAAATGTCCATATTCATTAAATTTGACTGAAGACGCAGGGAGTGGTGTAGAGTATCATATAGTCGGCCCCGCCCGACTTTAGCCTTCCCTTACAGGCATTATTTTAAATAATCGCTTTCAATCAATTAGCCTCTAACACTAAAAAATGCATTTTTAGTCCTTGGCGATTGTACCTCAAGGGTGGGACACTTTCACCGATTTGGGTTACTTTGAAACTTTGCAAATTTTTTTTGGTCTGTAATCAATGTTTGATTTGAAATGGGATATTCCCCTGGCTCAAGACCATTTTGCATCTATAATTTGCAGCGACTTTTCAACATCATACCCGGTCTCTTTAAGTAAATGATTCAAATCAAATATTAATTACAGACCAAAATAAAACAAATTATCGTTTAACCAGCCGGACAGACGATACATTTGATAACGATAAAGAATATATATTTCAAAGTATTACAAGCGAAATTATTATACCCTCCCCATCCTATGCTAGAGTGTATAAAAAAACGGTAGCACGGGTTATTGGAAATGAGGCCTGATATAAGGTCTAATTCCAGATTCGTGAAGCCTGCCCGCCCCATCCCAACTTCATATCTTTTTATTTTTGTAGCCCTGCCGCTCGCGGTGGAAAGATGGACTGCTATGAAGCTTACCTTTTAAATATAGCTCAGATAATGTAGATCTAATAAAACGATCATATTCTTGTTCGATCCCTTTTGGGAGAGGGGCCGCATGTCTGACAAAAGACGGGAAGATGACGCACATGTATTTTTTAGCCGCTGGAAGAAGGCCTTTTTCCGGCATTCAAATAGAAAACATCATGCTTAGAAGCCTCTTATCAGGCCTGTTTCAAGGCCTACCCAGTTTTGCGTCAAATTAAAACATGCCCACGTCTGCTCCACTTCAACGGAGGATTCTTGTGCAGTATATGTGCATTTAATAAATCTGATCCGATTTTCTTCATAATCAATACCGAACGTCTCTGGCAGAAACAAAATTACTCCTGCCAAATATTACAGCGAGCGGACAACAAATGTGATTTGTACTTTGAACTCAAAATTTAGATGGACAGCAGACAGAAACCGACTCTGCTCATGATGATTCTAAGATGAGTCTAGGTCGAAAATTTCTTGTTTTACAATCATTTGGTGTGCAACCTACTTATAATACGCTATTCCAAGAAATGGTGTAGGGTATAAAAATATGTGCTGTTTTTACAGTGCAAAATGGAAGTGCAATTTAAATGGAAATCGTAATCGCTCTAAAAATACATCACGGATGTCCATAATGACTGCGATTATAGACTTTAATTTGCTTTTTTATCTCTTGACAGTGTCGTTTTAAAAATTTGCAATTTTACTTTGTAACAAAGATTAATTAAATATGATATTTGTTACCATTTATTAATTTCAAACAAACAACAACAGAATGCAATTCTCGAATCTAACATGCAATCTTACTCTGCCAGCAACAGCAACATGCTGCCGGTGCGGCAGCAACGATGGATATTACAATAGCAAAAGCAAGAGCAACAGCAATAATAATAATGAAATGAGTAATTCAGATACAAATTTTTATTTGTATGTGTACATTAGGATGTAACGAAGGTAGTTTATTTTTCTTGATCTTCTTATAATTCGTGTAATTGGCGAATTAAGTTCGGCAGTGTAGAAAGTGGTGCCTCTAGGTTAACCACATGCACAATTCGAAGAACGAAGGCTTATTTTAAAGTGATTTTCTCATGCGAGCTTGGATGTTTATTTTTCATTTTACTTTCTGATTTTCACTGTGAAAACACCAACTTAAAAATAAAGAAAAAATATAGATGTATTCCCGCATCGATTCTAAACAAATGCTGCAAAACTTAGAGTCAAGAAATAATGTGTTTTATTTTTAAAAAAATTTACTAAATGTAGTGGACCGAAAACACTGTTTTTTGAAAAATGTTTTACATAGAAATGTCCTTGGAACTAAATCAGATTTTTCAAAATGTTTTCTGTATGTTTCTAATGGTATTATTTTTCTTCTCCATTTAAAAAGAGCAGAAACGAAATTTAGGGGAAATTGGAATTGGTCACAGGTCAACCCAACATTGGTCCCGCAACAGTTAATTTCCCCGTAACGATATAAAAGTGGGACAGGGACGACGATTTTGTGGGATACCTTGAAATACTTTAAGATTTTAAACTATTTTTACAACCAGTCATGTCTCAAAATATTAAAACGCAATACAAAACCAAAAAAAAACTTTCGTTACGGCCTAATACATCAGTATGCTTTGCGAGGTAAGTATTCCATATAAGTACAACATGTAACATATAAACTGATGTCGTTTGTGTCAATGTCAATATGTACAGAGAGCTCAGAGTAAACTTCGTTGTTGTTGTCGATGTTGCTGTTGCTATTATTAAATAATAGCGGCCATAAGATGCTGTATGGTCAATATAAATCATTTCAAGATTAACCGCTTTTGCACAAAAGAAGATTTATTTTTATTTTATAGATTTCAGCTAATTTCAGCTGTTGTCCAATGAAGTGATGATGAAGTGATGCCAACAGTAATAAACGTAACACAGGCAAAAAACACTCAGCTCTGCTCAGCTCAGCAGCGTGCAACACTACGTACGCTCCACGCCATAGCTGAGATACTCTTCGTTCCCCCGGCATCTGTGAACAGCACGTCAGTCGCTCGAGAGCAAAATAAAAAAAACAAATATTTTATTTTTTATTGCATTCTCATTAAACAAAAAAACAAAGATTTCAATTATACGAGGAAAAAAATAAAACAACAACTGAAAACTAATAATTGCATGTACAATTTTATGAGTATATGCAAAATAAAATATACAAACAATTTCTATGTCATGGTCTGGGACAACGAGTTTTTTTCTCATTCTGCCTGATTTTATAACAGCAAAAATGCATATTTGCTGTTGTTGTTGATGTTTTTTTTTCTTGTTCGTATTTTCACATGAATATGCCTCAGAAACATTGTCATACTGTAATGTTTACAGCAGTTGTTTTGTACGTCTGCAATTGCGGGTGAACTTCTGATACTCTACTCGTAGCAAGGGCGGCAATGCGAAAAGTTTGCTGCTTAAGTCTTTTGTTGTGTACAATGCAATCTCTAAAAACAAACTAAGTGGTGGGTTATAGAACTTCGACCTATGGTCCACTTTAAGTTGGATTTACCAAATGGGGAGAAACATAAGAAAACAGAAAACCATAAAATAAAGAAATATATATTTTGTTTTATTTTTTAATAACTAGCATTAAACATATATTTCCAAATTTAGAGTATCAATCCTAAAGGTACCTTCGAAAAAATTTAAATTTTAATAAAAAATTAAAAAATATTTAAATATAGAAATATTTGGTGTTGAATTTATGGAACAGCATATATACAAATATCACTTTTTTTAAAAAGGTTATACAATTTGTGAAAGAGAACAAGAGCTTTATTAATATGTGGAAGACAATTAAATTAGAATCACTTTCTCTGCAAAATTGCATGTCGAAATAGCAATAGTAGCATATTAAAAAAACTAATTCATGTTCTGCAGAAATTAACGTATTGTTTTTATACCCTCCACCTCCAGGATGGGGGTATATTCACTTTGTCATTCCGTTTGTAACACCTTGAAATATTCACCATAACGATAGCGGCCGACCGATATGAGCTAGGAGGTTCAAATTTTCCCTAAATGTGTCTTATGGTTGTAGATCGGTTGGGATTGAAAGTGGACGAAATCGGCCCAGAGGGAAAAATTTTTCCCTCACAAGGACTGAAAATACCCCTAATATTTCGAGTATTTCAGCATGTTTTTTGAACATATTAGCTTGTATTTACTTGATATTTGCAATGCGCATTCCCTTTATAGCATAAAGGGGCTCCATAGAGTGATTTTTATTTGTAGGAGGCGAAACGGGACAAAAAGGGATAAAAATGGTACCTATCAAACGACAACAGATAGAAACACGAAATTTGGCGTGTACGTTCCTCTAATAGAGTAGATACATAATATAAAAGTATTTTTTTTTTAAATTCGTACTTTTAAGGGGTTAAATGGGGCTAAAGGGATAAAAATACTACCAACCTAACGGCTGCGCCTAGAATAGTGAAATTCGATATATACATTCCTCTGATTGCGTAGATACATAAAATAAAAGAACTTTCCAAAATTCGTACTTTTTGGGGTTCAAATGGAAAAAGGGGATAAAAATAGTACCTACCAAATGACAGCAGCTAGAATCATGAAATTCGGAGTATACATTCCTCTGACTCCATAGACACGAAAAATGAAACGTTTTTTCCAAATTCGTACTTTCAAGGGATACAATGGCTACAGGGGAAAAAAATAGTACCAACTAAATGAATACAGCTAGAATGATGAAATTCAGTGTATACATCCCTCTAATTGTGTAGATACGTAAAATAAAGAGATTTTAGATAATCGTACTCTTGAGGGCGCAAAATTAGAAAAAGGGGATAAAAATGGTACCAACAAAATGGCCGCTGATAGAATCATGGAATTCGGTGTATACATTCCTCTGACTGCATAGCCACGTAAAATATTTTTTTCAAATTCGTACTTTATGTTGTTGCTTTTACGACAAAAAATGGTAGAATCATGAAGTTGTACTGCGTACGTGAGAGATAAGGTATTTTCAAAATTTATACTTTTGAAATTAAAATAGGATGGAAATACAACCAACCAAACGACTGTAGCTGAAAATACACTCTCTATTCCCCAATATTTAGGGTATTTATGATTGCTCCCTTATATTTACTTTATGAATTGAAGTATTATATCCATTATATATATAGTATACAAATATTGGTAGCCTTGGCTTATTAATTTAATTTCTTATTTTCATACAGTTAAAATTTGTTGCGGACATTCCTCTTGTAGCATGGAAGCACCACAAAGAAAATAAAAGTTTTAGCGGGCGAAATGGGACAAAAAGAGATAAAACATGGTACCAATGATACGACAACAGCTAGAATCATGAAATTCGGTGTGTACATCCCTCTAATTTCATAGACACTTAAAATAGAGGGATTTTTCGAAATTTGTACTTTTAAGGGATATAATTAAAAAGAGGGATGAAAATGGGACCTACCAAACCGCTGAAGTTGAAATCATGAAATTCGGTGTATACATTCTGACTATGAAGACTCGAAAAAGGTTTTTTTTCGAAATTTGTACATTTGGGCGGAGAATGGGTCGAATGGGGATATCTTTAAAATTTATACTTTTCTTATCACTTTGTCTGTATCTGAAAATGCTTCTTTCTAATGGCGACTGACAATCGTCTAATATTTAGTCATGTTCACTTTCACAATTTCAGCATTTTATTTATATATAGTAGTCGATTTTAAACAGTGCGCATAAGTATACATTGTAGTTTGAAATAGTAAACAAATATAGTAATGTGCATAAAAATATCACAATTTTCGTAATATGGTACTGTGCTTCTATGTAAAGTCGACTTTCTTTAATCTGATGGTAATACTATGGAATGCACTCCGTGGTGGAGGGTATATAAGATTCGGCCCGGCCGAACTTATCGCCTTCTTACTTGTTTAAATTTAAAATTTCTAAATTCCCAAAATGGGGAAAATAAGTTCCAAAAATTTTCGATTTTTACTAAAATGGTCGTCATTCATTTATTTGATAATAATTGATAATCCTTCTTTTTTTTTGAAAAATAACTTCTTAGAAAAATCGATAAAAATGGGTATTTCGGAAGTTTACTTTAGAAGTGTTTAACTTATAATTAGAATTAAAAATTTGCAAATAACTTTTATCTGTATTGAAAAATTGGAGAGGTTCTACATGATCCTAGAAGGACATTAATGCATTTAAATTATGTCTTATTCATGGGAAAAATTTGCACTTGCAGGTAGAAAAGAAAAATTTAAAGCAAAATTTTCGCCTTTTTGAAAAAAGTTTAAAATTGGATCTATGGGTTTAGAAGCGTATAAATTCGAAATGAAGCAGCAAACTAAGAATTTTATAAGCAATCCAACAACATAAATAGTTCGAAAATTGAACTAATAACACTGTCCGACAGTCCATATTACACTTGAACCACATAATATACATCTGAAACTATAGGTGAAATAGAGTTAATTGGTGTCTTTAGTTTTTCACTTTCTCATCCTGCTATCCCTTAAAGGACTACAAAGTTCCAAAGGATAAAATGTTTCAAAAATGTTAGTGGTATGTATGGCTGACCTCTTGACGTGTTGCGTTTTGTTTTTTGTTCGACTTGAGGTCAGTTTTAAAACAAAAATTACTATTTTATTATTTTATTATTTTCTTGATTTTTTTTTTTATTTCCCAATATTTCGACCAACAATGTTGGTCATCTTTAGAGGTCTAGTACAAAAAACTAATTATTCAATTACAATTTACAAGCATTAACAATCAAAAATATCACAATATTTATATTTAAATTTTTTTGACAATAGAAAATTCGCCAGCCACTCTCTGCAACCTTTTTTCAAAAATTATTTTTAATACTTATTCGCACCCTTTGATACCGTTATAAATGCCGAATAAAGTGAGAGAATTTGTACTAGAAATACTTTAAATTTCAAGCATCTATCTGTATTACTTTAGTATTAACAACCATTTAAATTTGTGTCTCTTAAAAAGCAAGATATGAATAAACTAGAAAAAGTGAAAAAGGTAAACTTGATAATGCTGGACTAATACAGATATAAGCACCATATTTTCAGTATTTTTAACAGATATTCCCCTCTTTAATAATCTTAATGTTATTATTGGATGCGAACAAGTATATAAAATATTTTTTGAAAAATTGTATCCTTTGGAACTAAGGAAGGTTAAAGTCGGGCGTGGCCGACAGTATGATACCCTACACCTAGTCAATATACCCTGTGGTGTAGGGTATAAAAAGTTGGTTACATTTGAACCGGGTATATATATATAATACAAATTTCATACTTCTATCTGCATTTGTAAAAAAATTTAACACAAACTTTGAATGACAGCTATATATAAATCTGAACCGATCTGACACATTTTTCGCATAGATTTTCTGAAATATAAGACGCTTTCCCAAATTTGATGGAAATCTATTAAATATGTGGTTTCTAAAACGGAAATAATTAGATCGGGGGAGTCATTTCTATGGGAGCTATATATAAATCTGAACCGATTTGAACCACTTTCGCCATGGATGTTTGTAGTTGAAATATGAGCTGGTTTGCCAAATTTTAAGTAAATCAGTTTAAATATGCTATTTCTAGAGCGGAAATAATCAATTCAGTGGCGAAATTTGTTTTGGACCTATATATAAAGGGTGATTTTTTAAGAGCTTGATAACTTTTTTTTAAAAAAAAACGCATAAAATTTGCAAAATCTCATCGGTTCTTTATTTGAAACGTTAGATTGGTCCATGACATTTACTTTTTGAAGATAATTTCATTTAAATGTTGACCGCGGCTGCGTCTTAGGTGGTCCATCCGCTTAGTCCAATTTTGGCATTTCCACGTTTTTGAGTAACAGAGACCCAATTGGTGCGAACGGCGACGAATCGAAAATTGGTGGTCATCATTAACACTGGCCGATACAGCTGCGATATTTTCGTCAGTTCGCACTCTACGTAAGCGTGTTGGTGGTTTAATGTCCAACAATGTAAATTTGGTGCGAAATTTAGTCACAATAGCCCGAATAGCCGCTTCAGTGGGTCGATTAAACTGACCATAAAATGGAAGCGCGCAATGAACTTTCTTAACAGAGCACGCATTTTGATAATAAAATTCAATAATTTGCAAGCGTTGTTCGTTTGTAAGACGATTCATGATGAAATGTCAAAGCATACTGAGCATCTTTCTCTTTGACACCATGTCTGAAATCCCACGTGATCTGTCAAATACTAATGCATGAAAATCCTAACCTCAAAAAAATCACTCTTTATATATATCTGAGCCAGAGCTGTTTCTAGTTGAAATATAATTTCTTTTATCAAATATGAAGAAAATCTGTTAAAATATGTGGTTTCTAGAGCGAAAATAATCAAGTCGGGGGAGACATTTGTGTGGGTGTTATATATAAATCTGAACCGATATGACCCACTTTCGCCATAGATGTTTATAGTTGAAATATGATCTGGTTTGCAAAATTTTAAGAAAATCTGTTAAAATATGTGGTTTATAGAGCGGAAATAATCAAATCGGGGGAGATATTTGTGTGGAGCTATATATATCTGAACCGATCTGGCTCATTTTTGCCAGAGTTGTTTCTAGTTAAAATATAAGGTGTTTTGCTAAATTTGAAGAAAATGTGTTAAAATATGTAGTTTCTAGAGCGGAAAACGTCAAATTGGGAGCGAAATTCGTATGGGAGATATTTATAAATCTAAACCGATCTGGCCTATTTTTACCAGAGCTATTTGTAGTTAAAATATATGACGTTCTGCCAAATTTGAAGAAAATCTGTTGAAATATGTGGTTTCTTGAGCGGAAAAAGTAAAATCAGGAGCAAAATTTGTATGGGTGCTACTTCTAAATCTGAACCGATTTTTTGCAAATTAAATAGCGTTTGTCCTTATCCCATAAAACTTCGTTGTGCAAAGTTTCATTTAGTTCTAACCACAATTGCGACCTGGAGTTTGATTACAAGAATAGATGGACAGACGGACGGACATCAATAAATCGACTCAAAAAGTGATTTTAAGTCAATCGGTATAATAAACGATGGGTCTATCTCGTTTTCTTTTGGGAGTTACAAACAAATGCGCAAAGACATTATACCCTGTGGTGTAGGGTATAAAAACTAAAAACGCCAAGTAACTCCATTTAGCCTATAGTTTTATATCCGGTATATCATCCGTTTCAAGTGTATCGACATTTTTATACACTCAACGAGAGTATTATGTCTTTGTACAACACCAAAAAGGAAGCGAGATAGACCCATTGCTAATTATACCGATCGACTTATAATCACTTTTTGAATCGATGTGTCCGTCTGTCCATCGATTCTTGTAATCACGATTTAGATATAGCCCCCATACGAATTTCACTCCCGATTTGACTCTTTTCACTCTATATACCACTTATTTTAATATATTTTCTTCAAAAATGCAAAAACATCTTATATTTCAACTAGAAACACCCATGGCTAAAATAGGTCAGATCGGCTTAAATTTATATATAGCTCCCATACAAATTTCGCTCGCGATTTGACTTTTTCCGCTCTAGAAACCATATATTGTATCAGATTGTCTTCAGATTTGGCAGATTTTGGCTTGATAAGGTGGAAACTACCCATTGGTGTTTCTTAAATGGATTAACAGGAAAAATCTGGCAACACAACTAAGAGAGTATCAAGCTACTTTCTTGTTAAGCGAGTAAATTCCATACAAAAGTTAAGCTAGTAAGCCCAATCGAACTAGCCTATTGTTTCAGATTGTCTTCAGATTTGGCAAAACATCTTATATTGAAATTAGAAAGACTTGTGGTGAAAATTGGTCAAATCGGTTCAGATTTATATATAGCTCCCATACAAAATTCGCTCGCGATTTGTGTTTTTCCGCTCTAGAACCACACATTTTAACAGATCTTCTTCAAATCTTGCAAAATATCTTATATTTTAACTAGAAACACCGATGTTGAAAATGGGCCAGATTGGTTCAGCTATATATATATAGCTCCCATACAAGTTTCAATTCCGTAGTTACCTTTTCCGCCCCATAAACCACATATTTTCACCGAATTTCTTCAAATTGAGCATAACACGTTATACTTGAACTGGAAGCCTATGATTAAGAAACATGCAAAAATCCCGTTTTCACTTTTTTACCGAATTGAATTGTATTCGGATAGAAAGTATTAACAGTAATAGTGTAAATCGAATGTATATTTGTATGGGGGCTGTATCAAAACATGGACCCATGAAGTCCACTTTAACGGTAGCTGTTTTTAGTTAAATTATAACATGACCCTGAAAATGTTTTCAAGATCAAATGTAAAATATGTATTCTAGAATAGAAATAGAGTAAATTGGATGGATATTTGTATAGAGGCTATATCTAAGTTCGAACCGATTTTTTTCCAAATTAAATAGCGATCATCGTTGGGCTAAAAAATTGCTTCTGCAAAATTTCATGGCAGTTAGTGTACGATTGCAACCTGTAGAGCGCGAAGAAGCTGGTGATTCTAAGCCGATCGATCATTCCATGTCAAACCGAACATTTTTTTACATCACCATTTCCGATTTCGTTAAAACTTTGTACGATAACTAAACTTTATAAAATATTTGATTCGTAGAAGACGAAAAATAAACCGAAAATTTTTTTTCAAAATATATGACCAATTGAAAATTGCGATAATCAAGAAAAACGTGCCGAGGTATGAACATTGAAAATGGTGTAGTGAGAAAACGCGTGGGCACAATTCAAAGAATTATGGCTTATTTTAAAGGTAATTACAAGTGCTTTTTGCTGGCGTTCTTGGCTATTGACTGCTACCGACAACAATTTTGTGTATTTCTGACTTTTCTTCTTCTTTTGTATTTTTCACTATGAAAAATATTTTTCGCGTTTTTTACTTCAGGGATTGGCGTTATATTTCTCATTGAATCACTTCCACTATCTCGGCAACTATTACAAATTCGGCAACTATTATAAATTCTTGTTTTTCTGCTCGAAGCATTTATCCAACGTAAACATTTTATAGGTTTCTTTCCATATTTTGCAATTTTAAATGGATTGCAACAGGTCTCGTTACGCGGCTTCATTTTGGTTCGCGACATCGAGAGTTATCGCGAAAATTACAAAATTGTGATAGAAAAGATACGCAAATCTGAACGATTATTTGAAATTAGAAGCGAAGGCACAAACTTTAAGCAGTTTGAAAAACTATTCGTGTGTGTATGTTAATTTATGAACAATCGCTCAGAAAACACTTTTTTCGGGCGACTATATTTAGTAAATGTTTTTTTAAAAATACAACCCGTTATTTCTCCAAGCTGAAATTTTTAGCGTTTGTTTCGAATCGATCAGGGAATATGCCTATATTTTTTCTGAATTTTTAGGTTGGTGTTTTATAGTGAAAAATACAAAAGAAGAAGAAAAGTCAGAAATACACAAAATTGTTGTCGGTAGCAGTCAATAGCCAAGAACGCCGGCAAATTTTGTAATTACCTTTAAAATAAGCCATTATTCTTTGAATTGTGCCCACGCGTTTTCTCACTACACCATTTTCAATGTTCATACCTCGGCACGTTTTTCTTGATTTTCGAAATTTTCAATTGGTCATATATTTTGAAAAAAAAAATCGGTTTATTTTTCGTCTTCTACGAATCAAATATATTATAAAGTTTAGTTATCGTACAAAGTTTTAACGAAATCGGAAATGGTGATGTAAAAAAGTGTTCGGTTTGACATGGAATGATCGATTTACAAAAAACAAAAGTGGTTTTATTTACTCATTGAAACTACAAACTGATTAAAAATTTTAGACTAAATTTTAGTATAAAATTAATAAGATTAATTAGACTAAATTTTAGAATAAAAGTAATAAGATACGTATGCAACAATTGCTATAGCACAGCATTTGCATTGTCTAGAGCGCAACTACTGCAATTTTAAATAAGTAGCTTTTTCACTATATATGATGATAAAAATATTATATTGTTTTGGTCGAATTCTTTTATATTTTGGTTGATAATTTTTCATAACAATTTTGGGGACAAGGACCTCTCTGATTCTTTCTTATGGCGGTATTGCAAATAGGAAGTTTACAAGCCAACCCAACAAATTTGGCTGATTTTAAGTATTGTATTCGAACTACATTGGATCCATTCCCGCTTAAACTTACCAGGCAGTATTGAATAATTTTTTGATAAGATGTCGCACATGAGTAACCGTGCGTGGAGGTCATTTAAATACTATTATTATTGAAAATCATTAAAATGATTTAATGCAAATGTTACAGTTTTCAAATCAATGAAGATAAAATAATTTAAACGAATGAATCAACCCTTCATAAGCCACCCTGTATATGCCAACTTTTCATTATATGTTACATGGGAGTAGTTTTATTAAAACAAAAACGTAATATTAATTCTATTTGACAATATAAGGGATGTGTTCAAAATTTCAAGTACCTAGCTCGATTCATTGGGAATGGTACCGCAGCTTGTATGAAAGTATTCCACTGTGCGTCGCCCAATGCGGCGGCCATAGAAATTTGCCGCTAGTTAATTCGCATACTTCTTCATAATGTAAGATAACATTTTCTCCGTCATTCCCCTAAAGCAACGGCATAAATTAACTATGCTCGAATTCACAATTTGTCAAAGTGAAGCCTACATTTTCTATGACACCTACATTGAGCGGGGGGTATAATTAGACAACATTAAAAAATTGCAACATAGCTAATTTGCAAAATATACAATAGTTTTTTGGAGATTCATTAAAAAGAATCATTTCGTTTGATTTATGATTGAATGGCAAATGGGTCAAAGTAAATTTATGGGACACATACATGGCCATGTGACAGCAAAACAAAAGACTTAAGAGACGAACCTTTACTTGGCGTGATTTTTTTTGCTGCTGAGACTTCGCTAAACAAAAGTTTGCTCTTTCAAAGCTAATTAATCAAATAATTACTTATGGCTGCCTAAACACTTTTCAATAATTTGTCAGAAAACCTCACAAGATAATGATGCATTTAAAGTATTAGCGTAGAGTGCAACGCATTCGACCAAATCACCAGTTAAACCAAAGCCGCCAATGTTTTTGTTTCTGTGTTTTTTTTGCAATATTCACTTCGTCAGTTTCCATTCGGTGAACATCGAAAACAAAAACTTGTGCTTTAGCTGACATCACTTGTCGCGCCACATATTTATTATGTGTGAATTTAATTGCTCGAAGCTTTATGTGCCATAAAATGTCGTCAATTCTTTTAATAAGATGAAAACAAGTCATGCGCGCTTATAAATCTAAATTACGTAAAATACCTTGAATTCACATCTCTCGAACAATGCCCAGTGCATTGTTTGTTTGTCTTGCTGCCAGCAAAAAAATTTACATAAAAACATACGTAAATATATCATTCATTCAATCAAGACGAATATGAATTTGTCCCAACGACTTCTAACTTTGTTGGCTGGCCGACTGGCTGGCACACAAAATAGTTGCTGTTGTTGTTGCTCTTCAGGAAAATTGATTTTTTGTGGTTCACTTTTCTCACGTAAAATATTACACAGCATTTGTTTGTGCACACTCCATTAAACTAAATGTTAATTGGATTTATGGAAAGTTTACGAGCAACTGAAACATAAAGCAAAATAAATATTTATAATTTGTGTTTGTGTGCAAATTACTACTATTTCCCTGGGATTTATGTGGGCTTGATTTATAGCATTTATGTGCATTGACATTTATCCACTTCATTCACTGCGCGGAATTCTTACTATTAAGAATAATAGAACTGAGTTCGAAGGAAAAACTGGGTTAGAAAACAAGTAAGAAAGTTTCAGTCGGGTAAACCGACTTATATATACCCTCACCCTCAATTAGTCAACTTTGGGATAATTTCTAAAATATATGGAAGTTGATTCTGAACCATTGTGCGTCGTGGACGTACAGACTTTACGCAAACAGCTCAAAAAACTCATCGAATGTACTTGTGTCTTCAGTTACTCCTGTGAAGTGTTACATTTTTCGTCTACAAGTAACCTTACCCTGTAGGGTGAGGGCATAATTAATAGCAATTGGCTTGTTGTTGATAGGAGAAAATAATAATAGATGTTTGGCTCATCCGCCACCATATATGTGCTAAGTGGAAAACAAAAGACTTAAGAAACAAACATGAGCTATATATGGAGCAAACCAAATTGTGTATAATAAAAGCGCTTGGATCGCAAGTGGTGATTTTTTTCTGAAAATTAATTAATGTAAAGACGTTCAATTAATATAGTAATTACTTTAAATCATATTTCATTTCATTTGTTTAATTCAATTTAAAAGCTATTACTTTTTAATTGAATGACGGCACATTACTCAGGTATGTTTGTAAAGTACAAAATGAAACCAATACCAAGAGGAACAATTGAAGCCTAAAGGGTAAAGTCGGGCGGGGCGTACTATATGGTACCCTTCACCTTCTACCAGATTTTTGTATGGGTACTATATATTAGGCTGAGTCGCGGTCCATACAAATGGAAAAACAATTTCCAGTCATCCCACGAAAATAAAGTTTGAATTAGTTAATGATGATTTGCCAAATATTTCATTCCTAGATCAAGCCGTTTGTGAGCTAAACTATCCTGAAAATACCCCTAAAAATCATGTTATTCCCGTGTATTTTTATACCCTACACCACTTCGTGGACTAGGATATTATAAGTATACGGATCAGCTTAGAATCACCAACTGAATCGATTTAACGATGTATGTCTGTCCGTCTGTCTGTCCGTCTAAGCTTGTTCGCACTCTACAGTTCGCAATTGCTGTCCGCTTATCATGAAATTTGGCAGAAGTTACTTCTTTTGGCCAAGGACGATCGGTATTTGGAGGAAAACAGTTCAGATTTAGATATAGCACCCATACAAATGTCGCTCCCGATTTGACCTTTTCCGCTCTAGAAACCGCATATTGCTCCCGATTTTCTTTAAAATTGGCACATCTTATAATCCAACTAAATAATCCAACTAAGAACACCTATGTTGAAAGTGGGTAAGATCGATTCAGATTTAGATATAGTCCCCATACAAATGTCGCTCCCGATTTCACTTTTTCCGCTCCAAAATCCACATATTGGTCTCGATTTTCTTTAAAATTGGCACAACATCTTATAATCCAACTAAAAACACCTATTGTGAAAGTGGGTAAGATCGGTTTAGATTTAGATATAGTCCCCATACAAATGTCGCTCCTGATTTCACTTTTTCCGCTCTAAAATCCACATATTGGTCCCGATTTTCTTTAAAATTGGCACAACATCTTATAATCCAACTAAAAACACCTATGGTGAAAGTGGGTAAGATCGGTTTAGATTTAGATATATCCCAATACAAATGTTGCTCCCGAATCTTTAACTGATTTTGGCCAAATTGTACATATTATATTTCACCAATAAACATACATGGTGAAAGCAGTTCACATCCTTCCAGGTATCAATATACCCCCATCAAATGTCATTTCCGATTTAACATTTTTTTGTCAAACACATACATTTGCAGGATTCAAAAATCCTTCCTGATTTCACTTTTTTACCGAATTGAATTGTAATGAGATAGATAGTCGGCTCCGTCCATTTTTAGCCTTTCCATACTTGTTGGGGAGATGCCAAAATGTCCATACTTTGGTATAACCGAAAATGGATATATATTTATGTTGTCTCTAGAGGTTAAATCTTAACCGATATGACTCACTTTCACCACACATGTTTCCAGCTGAAATACAGGGTGGTGCAGAATGAGCTATATGGTTTAAATGGTTTATAACTTTTTTATTTCTGCGATTATTATAAATTTTTTAATACAGTATATTATTGTGTATTTTTTTGCAATTAGCTTTGAAAAATGATACACTGTAAGTGATGTCCATTTTCTGTTTCGCACATATGTGATCTTTTATTATTATTTATTTATTATTTTCCATAACTTTTCACAAAATTTCAAAACAATTATCCTTTCGGAGGATACACCGCACCAAAAAGTACACTTAAGTGGGTGTGATTGTCGCTGATGAACTGCTCTTGGATTTTCCGTAGCCCAAATCCTGCAGATTTGCTTGTTGACATACCCATTTAATAGGAAATGGGCTTCATCGCTCATTAACAAATTGTGAATATTGTGAATTGTGACTGTTTGTTTGAAAAATAAAATTCAATTATGTTTGTACTTTGTTCGATCTTGTAATGATTCATAATTAATTCCCCAAGTCTCCTTCACAAAATGTTAAAAAACAAAGAAAGAAAAATAATTAAAAAAGTTATAAAGAATTCAAAACATATAGCTCACTCTTAGAGTGATCAAAAAACCGGGTTTTCTTCAATGGCGGGTTTTCCGAAAACCGTGAATTCAAAAAACCCGGTTGCCGGTTTTCTTTTTATGAACAAATCGGTTGGACCTGGTTTTTTCGGGTATTCTTAAAATAGTTATTCCACAAAATGTTGTCGTATTGTATATATTAGTTCTCTGGGATAGGACAATCTGATGCCATAATCAGATTCGCCGCACTGAAATCTTTCGAAATTTACTCCAAATATTCCTGTCTGACTTAGCTTGAGGAACATTTTGGTCCTTTGTCAAAAAATTCATTTGGTGATTTTTCAATAATATTTTTTTTAAATTTAAGTTCAAAGAGAATCCCCGTCATTACTTTTCGTACTGCAACTATTTTTCACAAAATATCAGTTTAGAACAGGTGTTAACACAGCAAAAACTACAAATTATGTCTTGCTAAAATAGGAAATCAATCAGCAAAATGTTTGAAATAAAATTCAAAGATTATGCGTATTTTTAGACTACTTAAAATACAGGGACCTTTCACTTTTCTCTTATATTCGCAACGAGCAGTTCATCAATCTTTCAGACGATACCAACGATATCAATGCGCTTTCCAAAGCTATCTCCTCACAAAAACGCCCAAAAGTATCAACTTTGGACCAGTACAACTTTGACCTAAGGCAAACGTCATATTACCTTCAAGGACGAGAATATACGTAAAAGACCGGATAGCGATAACAACTCTAAAAATAATCATTTTCAATTTCGCCATTTTAGACTTACTGCTTTGTAGTGTTAGCAAAGTTTGTATGCCCTCCACCTCCACCTCATTCCGTTTGTAACACCTTGAAATATCGACCTGAGACCCTATAAAGTATATATATTCTTGATCGTCATAAAATTCTAAGACGATCTAGCCATGTCCGTCCGTCTGTCTGTCCGTCTGTTGAAAGCACGCTAGTATCTAAACGAAAGGAGCAAGGATGTCCACATTTTCCATAAATGCGTCTTATAGTCGTAGATCGGTTGGGATTGAAACTGGGCGAAATTGACCTGAGACCCTATAAAGTACATATATTCTTGATCGTGATAAAATTCTAAGACGATTTAGCCATGTCCGTCCGTCTGTTCAAAGCACGCTAGTATCTAAACGAAAGGAGCTAGGACGTCCAAATTTTCCATAAATGCATCTTATAGTCGTAGATCGGTTGGGATTGAAACTGGGCGAAATCGGCTCAAAAATGTTTTCCTCACAAGGACTAAAAATACCCATAATATTCCCCAATATTTTAGAGTATTTAAGCAATATTTTAGAGTATTTCAATATCTCTGCTTGTGATTTTTATTCGAAGGGGGTGAAATGAGACAAAAATTGATAAAAGTGAAACCTATCGAACGACAACAGCTAGAAGCACGAAATTCGGTGTGTACATTCCTCTAATTGAGTAGATACATAATATAAAAGTATTTTTTCCAAATTCGTACTTTTTGTGGTTAAAATGGAAAAAGAGGATAAAAATAGTACCAACCAAACGGCTGCAGCTAGAGTCATGAAATTCGATGTATACATTACTCTGATTGTGTAGACACGTAAAATAAAGGGATTTTTCGAAATTCGTACTTTTCGGGGTTAAAATGAAAAAAGGGGAATAAAAATAGTATCAACCAAATTACCGCAGCTAGAGACATGAAATTCGGGGTATACATTCCCCTGACTGCGTAGACACGAAAAACGAAAGATTTTTTCCAAATTAGTACTTTCAAGGGAGACAATGGGAACAGAGGGATAAAATTGTTACCAACTAAACGGCTACAGCTAGAATGGTGAAATTCGGTGTGTGGACACGTTAAATAAAGAGATTTCAGAAAGTCGTACTCTTAAGGGGGTAAAATAGAAAAAAGGGATAGAAATGGTACCAACCAAATGGCCGCAGCCAGAATCATTCCTTTCAGTACACTGACAAGCAAAATAAAAAGATTTTTCGTACTTTTTTTTAGTTTTTTCGTTTGTATTTTTTTTTTTTGGTCTGTAATCAATATTAGATTTGAACTGGGATATTGTCCTGGCTCAAGACCATTTTGCATCTATATTTAATAGAATGCAAATTTATTTACAAATGGCATGGTGACATTTATTACTTGGCTGCAGACTACCACGATCATGATTTCAACCATGTCAAAAGTCTTTTCAAGTGGCTTCGTAGCGACTTTTCAATATCAAACCCGGCCTCTATAATTTTTTGTTCGTACTTTTTACTTTTACTGTAAAAATTGGTTGAATCATGAAGTTATTTGAGTTATTGAAGGTTATTTTGCACTATGTACGTTAGATAATGGATTTTCAAAATTTGTAATTTTGGAATTAAAATGGAAATGAAATATAACCCACTGTATCACCCACTATCTACCAATATCTATGGTAATTACGTTTTTCTGAAAATATAAATATAAGAATATTTATGATTTGAATTTACTAGAAGTATTATTTCAATATATATTGCGTAAACGTATTGGTAGCTTTGCCTTGAAATAATAAAAATATTATATTTATTTATAAAATTATTTTTTCAATAATGTTTTGGTTTGGCTATATTAAAAAAATTATATTTTCCTGTAATATTACTACACTTCTAAGAAAATCGATAGTCTCTGTGGAATGCAATCCATGGTGGAGGGTATATAAACTTCGGCCCGGCAGAACTTAACACCGTTTTTACTTCTTTTAGTTAATTTGCTGCCCCTAATACAAATCGTTCTGTGAGACTCTTGATAATATTAAAAGTTGCATATTATAAACAAATTCTCACAAAAAAATATGTTTTTTGCCTTACGAAAAACCGGTTGAGACCGACATAAAAACACGGGATTCCTGGTTTTCCAAAAACCGTGTTTTAAAAATACCCGACGGTCGGTCTGAGATGAAAAAACCGGTTGACCCGGTTTTCGGTCTCGGATTTGATCACTCTACTCATTCTGCGCCACGCTGTATAAGGTGTTGTGAACAATTTGGTTTGTTGAGCGGAAAGTCGAATTGGTAGCCACATTTGTATGGGGGCTATATATATATCTAAATCTGAACTGATTTGCTTTAAATTAAGTAGCGTGCGTCCTTGGCATACAAAATTCACTTGAGACAATTTTTGCCAGTATTGGACAATAATTGCGATCTGTAGTTTGATTACAAGAATAGATAGACGGAAGGACAGATAGACGGACATTGCTAATTCAGAAAGTGATTCTATGGGATATATAGGTATAAAAATGAAAATTAAAGAGCTTAACCCATTTCAAGTGAAATCTTTAACACACTTTGAGTATAAATCTGCATTTTCTTCAAAACAATTTAATAATCTCTCATTCTTCGCAAGTGATCTATATGGGTCCACTTATTAATTTAGCGCTCTTTTAAATGGTCCCCCATTATTTACTATTACCGCTCTAGAACCAAAATTTAACGTCTGAAGATGGTCAAATTTTGCAGATCATGATATATTTCAACTAGGAATACCTAAATGGAACTATGCAGAACCATGTTACGGTTTAACCCCAAGTATCCGCCGGATTTATCTTAACGTCATTATAACGCCAAAGAAAAAAACTATTTGTCAAAAATGTGACATTAAACACGTATCCTGACTTTGAAAAAAATATAGTTTAAGTTTCACACTTTGGAAAATTTGGTATATTGTTGAAAAAAAGGAAAAGCTTCATAACCACTCTTTTCGTAGAAATTTTGTTTATATAATTACAAAATGTTGTTATGATATCTCAATTTCTTACGCAACTTTCAATATTTATTTGTTTTTCTCAAAAACATTTTGGAAAGAGGAAGAGATAAACGCAAAAGAATCAGGAAATTGACGACTACAATTCCTCAACAGGATCACTGGAATATGATCAATTCTCATAGAAAATAAAAAACACAATGTATTTAGACAATTAATTCTCGAATCCCAAAGTGCCGATTTCAAAAATTAAAATTTAAATCTATTTAGGGACATAATAATGAGAACTTTTTCTTGTTATTCTCCATGAATTTAAAGAGTGGCGTTTTTTTTTCTAAAAAATTTCGGATTTATTTTCCTCGTTTTAGGAATTGTTAGATTTTTATATAAGCTATCACAAAACATTTTGTTTTTCTAAAGTAACACGATTACAAATTCTTGAATTGATTTATGTAAAACACTGCCAAGAACATTTTTGTGGAACATTTTAACCCTCTGACAGTAGTGTATGTCTGTTTTATTAAGACCTCTATGATTTTGCAGGCTGCGATAATCCCTTCTTTCGCTGCTGCGATCATGTACAAAATTGCGGTGTGTAGCTCAGAAAAATGTACTGCTGCTGCCGTGTTACGTCGTTTATTGTGTGACCCGCCCCCAGTCTTAATAATGCGAATTATTGGCTGTGATCTTTCTCTAAACATTAGGTTTTGTTCATTATTAACGGCTGTTGTTCGTTGATTAACGGCTCTGTCTTTATATTCACTTCGGGGTGAAAGTGAAAGTAATACCCATTTAAAAAAGTGGTTTAAGACCAGATGATACATACATTGATTCGTCTTCAAACATAATCGTATCTTTTATCTTTGCGATCTTATCCCAATCTTATTTACAAACAGTCATCGTGTGGTCATTGAGCTTTCAGTGAAAAACTTTCCTTTGCTTTGTAGAATATGACCATATGGTTCAAGTGGCAGCAGTTTATTGCATTTCATTGGCAAATAGCCAGCGGCGAACAGCTATGAAATTTCATTTCAAGAACTGTCAGTTAAAGCGTTGTTTATTTTATGATTTGCTCTATCATTGACTTTAATTCGATAACAACGGGAACAATCGACAATGTCGTGGTTTAACCGAGTTTGATACGATACTTAACTGACTGACTATTTGCCATGATCTTAATTTCAGCTAACGCCCTAGGGGTTATTTAAGTTAGCGAAAGTTGTCTGGAATGAATGAGCGAACGAATGAGTCGACACTAAATACACATAATTCTATGCCTTGGTTGTATGTTTAGTAGACGTAGAGTTGTAATAAAGTTGTTAACCTTTTATGTAGCAATATCTTACATCTTATCGTACGCAGTCTTTTCCTGGTTGAGTGGTCAACTCCAAATAGACACCATGTAGCTGCCGTCGATGTTATTGTTGTGGTTGGAGTGGATTTTACAAATTAATATAAATATCTTTTTAACACAATCAACACGTTTGCAGAGGAAAAATTCTATGCAAATAATATAATTAATTTAGAACAGCTAACCACACATATGAGTCAGTCCATAACAAAGGGACAAGCTACATAGATTAAATCCATCTAGACTTTTTTCTGTGAGGAAAAATATGGTGGACCAGCTCACAAATGGACAGTGCTAAAGCCGATATATTTTGTTATAAAGTATTATACAAACCAAAGGTCAATTTTAGTCGGCAATATCCACAACTTTTAACGAAATAATCTTAAAAAATATTGTTTTCTATTTCTATTACATATTTTCAATTTCGACTTAAATCAAGTTTATAGACTAAATATCAGAAAGTCCATCGTTATTCTTAATGACTTAGTGACATCTTAATGACTCTATTAGCTCTTAATAAAAATGTATTTAAGATAATCGAAGACATTTTTGTTTATTAAAAAAATTACAAAAATAATTATTAAAAAATAAACAAGTAAAAAGGACGTGAAATTCGGGCGGGTCGAACCTTATATACCCTACACCATGGGTTACATTCGTCAGAGGCGGTCGATTTTACAGAAGTGCAGTAACATTACGGGAAAATGTTCAATTGTTAAACATATCCAAACCAAACCAAAACAAATACAAAAAAATAAAAATATAGAAAAAAAATTAAATAAATATATAATTTTAATTATTTTAAACCACGTTAATAAGGCAAGACTACCAATATGCTTATACTATATTTATCTAAATAATACTTCAAGTTAGTTCAAAAAGTATATATAAGATGGCAATCTTCAGAAAGCTTAAATACCCTAAACATTGGGGGATAGTGGGTCCATTTTCAGCTACAGCCGTTTGATTGGCTATATTACCATCCTATTTTAATTCCAAACTACAAATGAAAATCCATTATCTCTCAGTGCAAGATTACCTAACTTCATGATTCTTCATGAAAAATGTATTTATTGTGTCTAATAGTGGTGGGATAGTGCAAGACTTTTCGATTTTTATATGCTAATTTTGTGAAGTTCGGAAAAAATTCATCAGTAAAAAATGGTGGTGGTGGGGTGAGTTTGAGTGGTCAAAGGTCGAGGTCAAAGGTGAGGGAAAAGAGGTAAAATTCACAAAAAGCCACAAAACTGCATCAGAAGGGTCAAATGTATGACCAACCCCAATATTTTCTCAGGACACTCACCCTCCACATATAATCCTTATTATTTTTATATTTTTTTATGAAATAAAGGCCCAAAACTGGTTCGCAGTAGACCATAGAGGGGAGAAGTGAAAGACCGACCCACATTTTCCCTCCTTAACATTTACCCCAAACATAACTAGCCCCTATCACCATTTCTTTATGGGAAAATTTGATAGACTTGCTCTATCGGCACCCGGTGCAGGAGTCTAGGTGTGTTTTGAGAAAATATTGGGGGTTGGTGATACATTAGACTCCACTAGGGACCTCGTTGGGGCAGTTAGAGCGGTGAGAGCAAATTTTATAAAAATTTATTTTTGTATGGGAGCCCCAATATGGAGTGAAGATAGGGGATGTTTGGGGGAAATTTTTGGGAGAGAAAATTAATGGAGCCTGCCTTGTATGTCTTCCCTCTAAGGGTGACTAGGGGGCAGTTTTGGGCATCTCCATTCTCCTGTGTGGGGACCACCTTAAAGCTTGAAGATAGAGGGTAGTTACGTTCTGAGAAAATATTGCGGCTGAAAAAATATTGGGGGTTGGCCATACATTTGACTCCCCTTGGGACCTCCTTGTGGTAGTTAGAGTGGTGGGAGCAAATTTTATAAAAATTAGTTTTTGTAGGGTTAAAAAAATTTCGGTAGGTAAAATAAATGGAGGTCGGTCTTACATTTAACCCAGCTTGGGCGATTCCGGGTAGTTTTGGGTCTTACTGTCATAACTAAAAATATACAAAATAAAAAATCGTATAGGGACCACCTTAAGGTTTGGAGATAGGTGGTAGGTACGTTGAGAGAAAATGCGGGGGTTGCAAATTTATTGGGGGTCGGCCATTCAACTGACTCCACTAGCGGCCCCATTGGGCCAGTAAAAGCTGTGGGAATCCCCTTAAGGAGCGGTGATAGGGTGTGTGTTCAAAAAACTGTTGGGGAGGAAAAATTAATAGGGGTCGGTCTTACATTTAACACACTACGAGGCAGTTTTGGGCCTTTGTGTGTATCTTTACCCCTTTTCTCTCAAATTTGACCCCGACACTCACCCCACCACCATAATTTTTTGGCTCATGGATTTTTTCCGAAACTCACAAAATTAGGGGTTTTAGAATATCAAAATCGAAAAGTCGTGCACTATCCCACCCTAATATATACATCGAATTTCATGATTCTAGCTACGGCTATTAGTACAATTGTTTTCCTCTTTTTCCATTTTTTATTTATTTTACGTGCGTAGACACAGAGGAATGTATAAACCGAATCTCATTATTCTAGGTGCAGCCTTTTGGTTGTACCATTTGTATTCCTCTATTTCCATTTTACCCCTTAAAAGAACGAATTCGGAAAATATACTTTTTCCCTTTGAACCGATTTCGCCCAGATACAAGAACAACCGATCTATGACTATAAGACGCATTTACGGAAAAATTAGACCTCCTAGCTACTTTCGGTTACAAGCTAGATTGTTTTCAACAGACGGGCGGACAGACGGACGGACATGGCTAGATTGTCTTAGAATTTTATTACGATCAATTATATAAAGAAGTCGGCATTTCACGGTGTTACAAACGGAATGACAAACTTAGACCACAATCCTGCGGTGGAGGGTATACAAAAATATTTTTTAAGATTTCACAATTTTTTATATAACTAGAAGCAAGCCCCCAAGTAAACATTTATATATGTATATTCCGCAAACAGTTATGAATTTTATATAATTACCTCATGCAACGTAATTTATTTTCGGTCAGTTGTGTTATCCTAATAGAAAAGTAAAAATTTGTAAATATATTTATATCATTACCCTACAAAACAAGGTCCGTTTTGAAACCGCTTTTTAGATGGAATTTAATACTTTTATACAATACCTTTTTATGTGATCAAATAGTCCTTTAATTTATTATTTGGAATATTTCAAACTGACTGCCTCATATGCAAAATGGAAAATCGTTCATTTCTTATCATTTCGTATGAATTATGTTACTCCACTTTTCAAGATCATTCAGTAAATTGCGGCGAACCCAACCCCTATTAAAATGTCAAATGCACTAAACTCGATTATTATTTAACAATGGCTCAATGTTTGTAGGTTTGTGCAAATGTTTTTGTTTGTCGTCTATGCAGTTTATATGTATGTGCCTAAACGTGGCTCTGAGTTACGTTCACTTTATGTCTAGAATCGATATTTACTATAAATACCGTTAGAGTATATGCAAATTGTACTGAATGTTGCAATGCTATTCCATAGAGAATTTATTTGTGTGGGCCACAGAACCGTTAGTGGTCGGTCGATCGATCGGCCATTGACCACTTCTGCCCAGACGTTTGTTTGTTCCACCATCAGCCGTAATTATGTCATAATATTCTGTGGTCGGTCTAGAATAATGTTGCCGGCTTAGTAAATTTTCCTCGAGGTTTATGGGATTTTCTGGTGGTGGAACTTTTAGGGGATAGGTCCAGCCATGAGGATATTTAAACAACCAAAGTGTGTGATGTGTAGATATTTAGTGATGTTTAAAGTTTCTTAAAGTAAAATCGACCGTCGATTTTCTATTACCTATACCTCTATATTCCTATTGCCGCCGATTACATTCTGACGCTTTAATTTTTATAGTTATGTCTCTTACCTAAAAATACTAATTAATTGAATAAAACATAATATTATTGAATATAGCAATATTATCGAAGACTTGGCTCTCAGTGTCTTGGCTCTCAGTGTCTGACACAGAATTTGATAAAATTGGGTTAAATGATGTGCACAACTTACGGACAACTTACGCCTGTTTACCAAATAAATAAATATAAAGTCAGAGAAAATTATATTTAAAATATTTCAATAAAATAAATAAAAACAAACTTATATTTATAACGTATTAAGAAAATTATGATATTTTTTCTAATTGTGACTTTTGTGAAATAATTTGATATGTTTAATTACACTGTCCAACGGCATTTTTGGAACAGAATAGCGACCCTGAATAATAATAATAATTCTGAAAGGGCATGTTAAGTGGAACCTTTTTGTAGAATAAACTTATAGTCCAGCTGGTCTGAATTTCTTTTTAGAGTGGATCAAAGTTTTCATTTTATGAACTAATTGACGTTTTTAGTTTTTTGTTTCTTGAACATGTTGGCTCTTAAAAGTTTCAAAGGATAAATTTTTCAAAAAAATATATATTTTAAAGTATCGTTAGCACCCTTTGATACCAGAATAAATATCAAATAAAAGAGAAGAATCTCTGTTAAAAATATTAATATTTATTGCACGCTTCTATCTGTATTAGTTTAGCATTAACAACCATTTCCAGTTGTCCCCCTTAAAATGTAAAATTGAAGTTGTTGTTAATACTAAACTGATATAGATAGAAGCATGAACTTTTAAGAATTTTTAACAGAGATCTTTCTAAGAAGATACTAAGTGATAAAAGAGTTGTAAGTTAATGTCTGAGAGAATTCTTATTGTCAGAACTATATTGTGCAATTTTATAAGTACAATTTCTGGCTCTAAAACCTCTAGCTCAATTGGACCTTTTATAGAGAAAATCAAGAAAAGTACTTTCAAATAGGACATTTAAGGATTATATAGGGTCCGCCATATAACGTTTTTTTTCAACTATTCAACCGTTGGACTATTATTTGTGGGGTGCCCTCAGCAGCCATTTGAATGAAATTATTTTCCATTATTAACAGGAAGGATTGTACTTTCAAATAAAACAAGTAAGGAAAGGCTACAGTCGGGCGGAGCCGACTATATGATACAATCCACTTTCTACTCTATTACAATTCAATTTGGTAAAAAAGTATAATCGGGAAGGATTTTGTATCCTGTAGATGTATGTGTTTGTCAAAAAATGTTAAATCGGAAAGGACATCTGTATGGGGTATATTGAAACATGGAACGATGTGACCCGCTTTCATGTATGTTTATAGGTGAAATATAATATTTAAAGATCGACCAAAATCGGTTAAACATTTGGGAGCAACATTAGTATATATATAAAAAAGTTTATATCTAAATCCGAACCGATCTTAACCACTTTCACCATATATGTTTTCAGGTGGATTATAAGATGTAGTGCACAATTTGAAGAAAATCGGGTACAATATGTGGTTTCTAGAGCGGAAAAAGTCAAATCGGGAGCGACATTTGTATGGGGGCTATATCTAAATCAGAACCGATCTAACCCGCTTTCGCCACAGGTGATTCTAGTTACATTATAAGGTGTTAAGCCAAATTTGAAGAAATATATGTGCTTTATAGGAATTAGGGGCGACATTTGTATGGGGGCTATATCGGTTACAATATGTGGTTTCTAGAGCGCAAAATTCAAATCGGGAGCGACATTTGTATGTGGCCTATATATAAATCTGAACCGATCTAACACATTTTTACCACAGGTGTTTCTAGTTGAAATATAAGATGTTTTGCCAATTTTAAAGAAAATCTGTTGTAATATGTGGTATCTAGAGTGAAAAGAGTCAAATCGGGAGTGAAATTCGTATGGGGGCTTTATCTAAATCTGAACCGATTTTCTTCAAATTAAATAGCGTTCGTCCTTGTCCCGAAAAACTTCATTGTGCAAAGTTGCATTTAGTTATGTCTACAATTGCGACCTGTATCGTGATTACAAGAAGAGATGAACAGACGGACGGACATTGCTAAATCGACTCAAAAAGTGATTCTATGTCGATCGGTATAATTAACAACGGGTCTATCTGTCTTCCTTTTGGGTGTTACAAACAAATGCACAAATACATAATACTCTCGTGGAGTGTATAAATATTTTTTTATTCTGAGTAAAAAATTAAGTTTATACAAGAAAGGAAAGGCTAAAGCCGGGCGGAGCCGACTATATGATACACTCCACTTTCTACCGGAATACAATTCAATTCAGTAAAAAAGTGAAAACGGGAAAATTTTTTTATGTTTCCTAATCATAAGCTAATATGACCTGGTAGAATTTATCAAATCGAGAATAATATTTGTATCGGGGCTATATTCAAACATGGAATGAAGTGACTAACTTTCACAATAAGTTCTTCTAGTTGAATGTTTTTCCAATTTTGAAGAAAATCTGTTAAAATAGGTGGATTCTAGAGCGGAAAAATTCAAATTGGGAGCGAAATTTGTATGGGAGCTATATATAAATTTGAACCGATCTAACATAGTTTTACCACAGGTGTTTCCAGTTGAAATATAAGGTTTTTTGCGAATTTAGAAAAAAATCTGTTAAATTTGTATGGGATATAATTTGTAGATATAAATCTGAACCGATCTAACACATTATTACAACAGGTGTTTCCATTTGAAATATAAGGTGTTGTGCCAAATTTGAAGACAATCTGTTGAAATATATGGTATATAGAGTGAAAAGGGTCAAATCGGGAGTGAAATTCGTATGGGGGCTATATCTAAATCTGAACCGATTTATTTCAAATTAAATAGCGTTCGTCCTTGTCCCGAAAAACTTCGTTGTGCAAAGATTCGCTGGCTACAATTGCGGCCTGTATGGACAGACAGACGGACAGACGGACATTGCTAAATCGACTCAGAAAGTGATTCTAAGCCGATGGGTATAATTAACAATGAGTCTATCTCCATTCCTTTTGGGTGTTACAAACAAATGCACAAAGACATAATACTCTCGTGGAGTGTATAAAAAGAAATTTGAGAAAATATTCGGAATTTTTTTTTATAGCATTTTCAAAAGTTATTTTGCGGACCCTATATATGTAGTAAGTCGCGAAAAAGCTGCAATTGTTGCAAAAATCCTAAATTCGCTGTTGCAATTGTATTTATTTCAACTTTCTCTACCTTGGTTTCTCAATCAATTCTGTCACAAATATTCCCTGCTACAAACAAGTAAGGAAAGGCTAAAGTCGGACGGGGCCGACTCTATGATACACTCCACTTTCTGTCCGAATACAATTTAATTCGGTGAAAAAGTGAAAACGGGAAGGATTTTTGTATCCTTTCTTTTTTATTTTTGACAAAAAGTGTTAAATCGGAAAGAACATTTGTATGGGGGTATATTGAAATCTGGAACGAAATAGGTGAAATATAATATGAATAGTTTTACCAAAATCGGTTAAACATTTGGGAGCAACATTTGTATTTGGGCTATATCTAAATCTGAACCGATCTTGCCTAATTTCTGCATATCTGTTTCTAGTTGGATTATAAGATGTTGTGCCAAATTTAAAGAAATTCGGGTACAATATGTCGCTTCTAGAGCGGAAAATGTCAAATCGGGAGCGACATTTGTATGGGGGCTATATCTAAATCTGAACCGACCTTACCTAATTTCTGCTTACGTGTTTCCAGATGGATTATAAGATGTTGTGAACAAATTAAAGATAATCGAGTACAATATGGCGTTTCTAGAGCGGGAAATGTCAAATCGAGAGCGATATTTGTATGGGGGCTATATCTAAATCTTAACCGATTTGCCTCAAATTAAATAGCGTTCGTCCTTGATCCACAAAACTTATTTGTGAAAATTTTTGTTAAGATCGGACTATAATTGAGTCCTGTAATTTGATTACAGCAATAGATGGACAGGCGGACAGACGGACATTGCTAAATCGACTCAAAAAGTGATTCTAAGTCGATCTGTATACTTAACAATGGGTCTAACTCGTTTCATTTTGGGTGTTACAAACAAATGCACAAAGACATAATACTCTCGTGGAGTGTATAAATATGCTTAACCCTCTCATGCCCGAATTTTCTTCTTAATAAATATATTAAACTTACTATGCTTTTTGATGAGGTATGGATCTAAATATGATTTCTATAGAGTCTTGGAGTTCTAATTCATACAGGACATAAGTAACAGGATATTTCTTAAAATCATTATACTGCAGATATCGGTTAAACAAAAAAATATAATGGTTTCTTCATTTTAAAAATCTTCGAGTAATAAAGATAGTTTTTCTTGTACTCGGAGAAATCCAATAAAAATTAGAAGAATTTCTAAAGAATTTCGAATTACAAGAAACTCAAATAATTGAAATTTGAGACTTCACTTTTGGTTTCACCTTCCTACGCCAACCCAAGTTACCTAATTTGTTGGTTCACTTTTAAATATTCCTTGTTCCATATGTAAACAAAAATAAAAATTATTAATTCTGCAAAATATGTGATTTTAAAGATTTTATAGGACTAACTCGCAATGTTGCCATAGGCAACATTGAGCATGAGAGGGTTAAATGCCAAAAATATTAGACACTAACTGATTCAACAGAAATTTTCCTGTCCATATATCTTATATACTGCCCATTAATCAATAAGTTTGTGATTGTTCTATATTCTATATTCTATAAAATTCGAATTTATTTATAAATGTCATGGTGACATTTTTGCATTCTTTAGATTATAGATCTATCGGAACACAAAAATTTTATTATAATGATACAAGTTGTTCTGCAATTTATACCTAATTTGAGTGTCTTGATGTATCTGCACAAAACATGATACTGTGGTTGAAGAATGTAAACACAGGTAATTTAAGACGAAAATCATCTTCCAAAAGAATCATTGCAGAAAATCCATTATTTTTCGAGTTTGCAGAGGAACTTCGACACATTGCTTGGTACCAGCATTATCTGGATTATCGAATTTGGAGAAAGCCTTTAAGTATGATTGTCTACTACCCTTTTTATCCCCTTTCTCTCCTTTTTCCTTAAAAGTAAAAAATTTCCAAAAATTCTTTATCAGAAAAATGTACACGCCGAATTTTATGCCTCTGGGCGTAGCCAATTTTATCACTTTTTGTCCTTTTTGACGCTAAAAGTAACAGTATTGAAAGATCGCAATATATTTCGAGTCTACGCAACCAAAGCGAAATATACACCGATTTTCATTATTCTATCCGCAGTGGTCTGATTAGTACCACTTGTATCCCCTTTCTCCTCATGTTTCTAGGTGCATCGGTACAAATTGTCATCCCTTTTTGTCCGTTTTGAACCTAAAAGTACGAATATTGAAAGATCATTTTTCGACTCAGTTAGAGCGAAGTATAGACCGATTTTGATTATTGTAGCTGCCGCGGTTTGAAATGTACCATTTTTATCCCCTTTCTCTCCGCTTTCCCCGTAAAGGTAACAAATTTCGGAATTTTACTTTAATTTTTATTATTCTTGCTGCTGCCATTGTGTTGGAACTTATTTTACCCTTTTCCCATTTATTCTCCCTTAAAATAACGAATTTTTAAAAATCCTTCATGTCCGCGTACATGAGATTAGAGGAATCTATAAACCAAATTCCGCCTTACTTTGCTATTGTCGTTTCACTGGTACCATTATTATCCCTCTTTGTCCCATTTCACCCCCGAAAAGTATGGATCACTTTATGCTGTGCGTTCACGCTATGATATGATTGAAGTCAAATATTGAAGTCATCAAAATTTAAAAAAATGTGTTTAAATATTCGAAATAGTAGGGGATATTGGGGGTATTTTCCGTCCTTGTTATGGAAAAATTTTTCCCTCTTGATCTATTTAGCCCATTTCCAATCCCAACCGTTCTACAACTATTAGACATAAGCTTGGAGATTTTGACGTCCTTCAGATGCTAGCGTTCTTTCTACAGGTGGACGGACTGAACTAGAAATAGGGTCTCGAGTCGGCATTTCAAGGTGTTACAAACGGTATGACAAACTTTTGTTCTGTTGACATCCTTGGACATTGTGTCACTTTTGAAAGTCTATTAATGTGCATGGACCTCATGACTATTTTTGTAGGGACATAATGCCCAAGGACTCCTTTCCCTTGGTTTGCTTTAATTTTCAGCGGAAATTCCTTCAAGTTATGGGATTTTCGGCGACTGTTGGGGGAAAGCTCTAAAAATCCCGGCAACACTGGTCTTAACCGTTCTTTTCATTGCCGCTGTTTGCCAGAACGATCCATTGAGTGCTTAATTGGCTAGAAACTTATTGATTTTTTGTGAATATCTTTTGCTGTTGTCTTTTTTCGAAGGTGTGGCATTTCTTTGCTTCGCTAAGTTGAGACTGAAAAAGACGTATAGCGTTTTTGCTGTGCTTTAATTACAAAAGAACAATACACGGCGGCGGTTATGCAACTTTTCGTTGGAAATTAAATAAAACAAATTATTGTTTAAATTAGAGGTACGGTTGAACAAATGAGTTTAATTAAAGACAAATGCATATTTTTACGTATATCTAAGTTATTTTTAATTAACTTAATTTGAAAATCATGTTATATGCACTTAGTTGAAATTGCTATGCCGCTATGCATCAGATAGGGGCGGTTAAGTGTTCCAATATATTCGTCCAGCTTGCTACCATGTGTTGCCTACAGCGATTTAGAGGGAACGACTAAATAAATACAGAAGACTTGATTGATCCAGTGTGTCTTTCTTCTCAGTATTCCGTGGAATACTACTATCCCATACGATGAAAGATGGAACTCTTGCGCTGGAATGTTCATCACAATTATTCATAAAAATTGTTGATTCATTTGATTTATGACCACATTCCGTTTCAACTGCAATGCAAATAAAAAACAAGACATATTAAACAACATTTTTTCCTCGTTATATGGGTGTAGTCACTGTGAAGACTCACTCACGACTACACAAACCTAGCCCAACCTTATTAATTGCAGAAACTCATAACAAATAAATTAATTTAAAGGAATAAAAGAAAAAGAAAACCTGTAACAGGATGGCGTAAGCCCTTAAAAATGTGTTGAATAAAAATAACCAACCAAGTCAGCACTTTAATTATTGTGAGTACGTGTGTAAACAAAAACAAGGTCTTAAGCACGGTCGAGACGAATCGTTAATGTCCACTACGGCCCCAGTTCTGCAGTAAATTATGGATACTTAAGCGGTCTTATATTAAGATTTGTTTCACACAAAAGTTTTGACCACCTTCAGTAAGTAGTCAGCTAATTTGTATTGTAAAGTTGATCTGTTTCCAACAGCGAATGATCAGTTTATTCTCTACGGAAAAATTAACTGTTACTGGTCCCTGGTGGGTAGGGACTGGTCCAAAATCTAACTCAGATATATGAAGAGGTCCTGTAACGTTATCATCGGTTTGCCATTGGAGGTGTAAATCGACCACTTATGGATTTACTTAAGTCGTCGTATGATGCAATGTCAATATACCGATGCGATATACGATAGTAGATGAAATAGTTCAGTCAGAAATTACGGACGGTACCAAAAAAAGCGTTGTCAAAGCGCAGATTTGAAATGCTTTGGGAACGCTTAAAAGTACTTGTTTTGCCAAATTTACAATCGTTCATAAACTCTGTAAAATAATATTAAATCCGTTTTATAAACTTTCCAGAAATACTTTGCCTATGGTTGTCGATAAAATGAAATGCGAGACATTTATTATTTTATTATTACTTATTTTATTATCATCAATGTAAACTTGTTATAGCAATTGTCCTATCCTTGCATTTGGTAAGAATACACTTAACTTCTACCAGTTGTATATTAACTACGATACTATTTTCTGATATAATACTTACATCATACAGCCTAATGTCATCACATTTATGATTACAATGTTTTACACTAATAATGCCCAGAACTATCATAATATATTATCAGGTTCAGTAGCAGAAATTTTAAAATTTTTAATATTATGAAATGAAAACACAACTTTTGATTGAGAGGATTCTATAACTTTTCTACAATTGCCAAACTGTTTTCAAAATCAAAGCTGAGAATTGTGATGTAGGCGCCCCCATATTAACTACATCATCAGTAGGGTTTGCATTTTCCCGTACTTTTTATTTCCCGGGAAACGGGAATTATTTTTTCAATTTCCCGGGATCCCGGGACAGCACGGGAAATCGTCAACATACTGTTTACCATGGGTTAAGCTTATTTTTTCCAATGAAACATTCACATTTTATTAAAGTAAAATAAATATATATTTCGCAACGAGCCTGTTACAGAATTCATATAATAAAGTCCAATGTGAGATCAATTCAAACATCTTTTCAAGTTTCAATATTAATTAAAGATCAAATATTTCTTATTTTATTGGATAATGTAGACGCGACGGAGAACGATCGTTCACATTAATAGTGAGTAGAGCGTTACATGAAATGTTTGTTCTTTGTCCTGTCGCTTCGAAAACTTTAAATTCTTTATTCTTGACGCTCAAAATCTATTTTTCCCGGATTTTAATTTTTTTTCATATGGACCTTGACAGGAAAAATCCTTTTCGGATTGATTTGGATTTTGAGTCTACATCCGAACGCAGCTTATTTTTTCATCCAACTGCAATATTGGACATACCTGATTAAAAGCTATATGATCTAAATTGTTATACAACATTTTTATACCCTCCACCTCCAGGATGGGGGTATATTCACTTTGTCATTCCGTTTGTAACACCTTGAAATATTCATCGGAGACCCCATAAAGTATATATATTCTGGGTCGTGGTAAAATTCTAAGATGATATAGCCATGTCCGTCTGTCTGTTGAAAGCACGATAGCGGCCGAACGAAATGAGCTAGGAGGTTCAAATTTTTCCTAAATGTGTCTTATGGTTGTAGATCGGTTGGGATTGAAAGTGGACGAAATCGGCCCAGAGGGAAAAATTTTTCCCTCACAAGGACTGAAAATACCCCTAATATTTAGAGTATTCAGCATGTTTTTTGAACATATTAGCTTGTATTTACTTGATATTTGCAATGCGCATTCCCTTTATATCATAAAAGGGCACCATAGAGTGATTTTTATTTGTAGGGGGCGAAATGGTACAAAAAGGGATAAAAATGGTACCTATCAAACGACAACAGCTAGGAACACGAAATTTGGCGTGTACATTCCTCGGCTGCACCTAGAATAATGAAATTCGATATATACATTCCTCTGATTGCGTAGACACGTAAAATAAATGAACTTTCCAAAATTCGTACTTTTTGGGCTTCAAATGGAAAAGTGGATAACAATAGTACGTACCAAATGACAGCAGCTAGAATCATGAAATTCAGAGTATACATTCCTCTGACTGCGTAGATACGAAAAATAAAACGTTTTTTCCAAATTCGTACTTTCAAGGGATACAATGGCTACAGGGGATAAAAATAGTACCAACTAAACGAATACAGATAGAATGATGAAATTCAGTGTGTACATCCCTCTAATTGTGTAGATACGTACAATAAAGAGATTTTAGATAGTCGTACTCTTGAGGGGGCAAAATTGGAAAAAGGGGATAAAAATGGTCCCAACAAAATGGCCGCTGATAGAATCATGGAATTCGGTGTATACATTCCTCTGACTGCATAGCCACGTAAAATATTTTTTTTCCAAGTTCGTACCTTATTTTGTTGCTTTTACGACAAAAAATGGTAGAATCATGAAGTTGTCTTATACTGCGTACGTGAGAGATAAGGTTTTTTCAAAATTTATTCTTTTGAAATTAAAATAGGATGGAAATACAACCAACCAAACGACTGTAGCGGAAAATACACTCTCTATCCCCCAATATTTAGGGTATTTATGATTGCTCCCTTATATTTACTTTATGAATTGAAGTATTATATCCATTATATATACAGTATACAAATATTGGTAGCCTTGGCTTATTAATGAAATTTCTTATTTTCATACAGTTAAAATTTGTTGCGAACATTCCTCTTGTAGCTTGGAAGCACCACAAAGAAAATAAAAGTTTTAGCGGGCGAAATGGGACAAAAAGGGATAAAATATGGAACCAATGATACGACAACAGCTAGAATCATGAAATTCGGTGTGTACATCCCTCTAATTGCATATACACGTAAAATAGATGGATTTTTCGAAATATAATTAAAAAGAGGGATAAAAATGGGACCTACCAAACCGCTGAAGTTGAAATCATGAAATTTGGTGTATACATTCTGACTATGAAGACTCGAAAAAGGGTTTTTTTTCGAAATTTGTACATTTGGGCGGAGAATGGGGCGAATGGGGATATCTTTAAAATGTATACTTTTCTTATCACTTTACCTTTTAATCTGCTGGTAATACTGTGGAATGCACTCCGTGGTGGAGGGTATATAAGATTCGGCCCGGCCGAACTTAACAAAACAAAACGCCAATGTTTTAAACTTTAAATGTATGCCATTTAAATAAAAACCTTAAGAAATAGTAATTAAAAATACTATTATTAAATTTAAAATTTCATTTAAAATGTATACCTTCGTCATATAAAGTATTAGATTCCAAAACAAATTCTGATAAGAATTCTCTAGCAGATTGTAGCTTCGAATTTAAACAAGTAAAAAGACATTAAGTTCGGCCGAGCCGAATCCACCACGGAGTGCATTCCACAGTATTGCCGGCAGAATAGAGGCTGTTGACTTTACATAGTAGAATACTATCATATAAGGTTAATTGTGATATATTATGCAATTATTATATTTGTTTACTATTTCAAAACTGCGCAAATTTTCAAATCCTTTACCATGTATAAATTAAATACTGTATTTGTAATCAGTGAACATGCCCTAAATATTTGGTGATCGTCAGTCGTCATTAGGGAGAAACTTTTCAACCAAGTGACTGTATTATTTTGATAAGAAAGGTCCACATTTTAAAGATCCGTTATGCTTTGCGCCCACTTTTGGAGTGTACACATCTAATTCCATAAACGAACGAATTTGGAAAAATACTCATCATAAACATGCAGACGAGTGTAAACACCAAATTTCATAATTCTTGCTACAGTCATTTGCTTGGTGTCAATTTTGTCCCTTTTTGATCCTACAGGTACGAATATTGAAAGATATCTTTTTTTTCGCGCCTATGCAGTCAATGCAATGTACACACCAAATTTCATTGTTATAGCTGCAGCCGTTTGGTTGGTAAAATTTGTATCCCCATTCGCTCCATTTTCCGCCTAAAAGTAAAGGGTGATTTTTTAAGAGCTTGATAACTTTTTTTTTTTAAAAAACGCATAAAATTTGCAAAATCTCATCGGTTCTTTATTTGAAACGTTAGATTGGTCCATGACATTTACTTTTTGAAGATGATTTCATTTAAATGTTGACCGCGGCTGCGTCTTAGGTGGTCCATTCGGAAAGTCCAATTTTGGGCAACTTTTTCGAGCATTTCGGCCGGAATAGCCCGAATTTCTTCGGAAATGTTGTCTTCCAAAGCTGGAATAGTTGCTGGCTTATTTCTGTAGACTTTAGACTTGACGTAGCCCCACAAAAAATAGTCTAAAGGCGTCAAATCGCATGATCTTGGTGGCCAACTTACCGGTCCATTTCTTGAGATGAATTGTTCTCCGAAGTTTTCCCTCAAAATGGCCATAGAATCGCGAGCTGTGTGGCATGTAGCGCCATCTTGTTGAAACCACATGTCAACCAAGTTCAGTTCTTCCATTTTTGGCAACAAAAAGTTTGTTAGCATCGAACGATAGCGATCGCCATTCACCGTAACGTTGCGTCCAACAGCATCTTTGAAAAAATACGGTCCAATGATTCCACCAGCGTACAAACCACACCAAACAGTGCATTTTTCGGGATGCATGGGCAGTTATTGAACGGCTTCTGGTTGCTCTTCACTCCAAATGCGGCAATTTTGTTTATTTACGTAGCCATTCAACCAGAAATGAGCCTCATCGCTGAACAAAATTTGTCGATAAAAAAGCGGATTTTCTGCCAACTTTTCTAGGGCCCATTCACTGAAAATTCGACGTTGTGGCAGATCGTTTGGCTTCAGTTCTTGCACGAGCTGTATTTTATACGGTTTTACACCAAGATCTTTGCGTAAAATCTTCCATGTGGTCGAATAACACAAACCCAATTGCTGCGAACGGCGACGAATCGACATTTCACGGTCTTCAGCAACACTCTCAGAAACAGACGCAATATTCTCTTCTGTACGCACTGTACGCATTCGTGTGGTTGGTTTAATGTCCAATAAAGTAAACTGAGTGCGAAACTTGGTCACAATCGCATTAATTGTTTGCTCACTTGGTCGATTATGTAGACCATAAATCGGACGTAAAGCGCGAAACACATTTCGAACCGAACACTGATTTTGGTAATAAAATTCAATGATTTGCAAGCGTTGCTCGTTAGTAAGTCTATTCATGATGAAATGTCAAAGCATACTGAGCATCTTTCTCTTTGACACCATGTCTGAAATCCCACGTGATCTGTCAAATACTAATGCATGAAAATCCTAACCTCAAAAAAATCACTCTTTACAATTTTCGAAAAATTCCTTTTTGTTTCGAGTCTTTACAGTCAGATGAACCTATACATGTAATTTCGTGATTTCAAAATCAGCGGTTTGGTTGGTACCATTTTTATCCCTATTTTCCAATTGTTTCCCTTAAAAGTACGAATTTTGAAAAATTTTGTCTATGCAATTAACCCATTTTGACCCACTGTTCGATTAATCGAACAGTAAACAGTAAGAAACAGCGATAATGAAATTTCACTGGGCTCTAATGGGTTAAGGTAATGTACACTCTAAATTTCATATTTCTAACTGTTGTCGAATAATTCGTACCATATTTATCCCCTTTTGCCCCTTTTCCACACAAAAGTACAAATTTCGAAAAATACCTTTATGTTTCGCGTCTACACAGTCAGATGAATGTATACACCGAATTTCATGATTTCAACTCCAGCGGTTTGAGTGGTACTATTTCTATCCATCTTTTCCAATTGAACCCCTTAAAAGTACGAATTTTGAAAAATCACTCTACTTTAAGTGTCTACGCAATTATGGTGATGTACATTCCAAATATCACTTTTCTAGCTGTTGTCATATCTTCGTACCATTTTTATCCCCTTTTGCCCCTTTTCATCCGCTAAATTTTTTTGTACTTTTTGGTGTTTTCACGGTACTAGAGGAATGTACGCAACAAATTTCAAGTGTATAAAAAGCAGAAATTCTCGATGAAGGTGTTACAAACGGAATGGCAAAGTGAATATTCTCCCATCCTGGAGGTGGAGGGTATAAAAAGGGCAATTATAAATGGCAAATCTTAATTGTGACAATTTTCGCATGCATCGGGCGATAATTGCGACCAAGAATAGATGGACAAACAGACGGACATTGCTAATTCGACTCAGAAAGTGAGTCCAACTCGTTTCATTTTGTTCTAAGTTGACAATATAAGGGATATGTGCAAAATATCAATGTCCTAGCACTATTCCTTGTATTTTTTGCTACAGCTTGTATGAAATTTTTCCACTGTGCGTCGCACTGCTGCTTTGCGTCCGTGCATGCTTTTCAATGGGCATTTCGTAGTGTTACAAACTTTATGGCTAACTGACACACCGTTCATCTCATGGTGTAGAGTATAACAAAAGCCGTAAGACAGCTGCATCGGTCCATTTTTGAGGGAATGCCCCGGCGTTTGAAGTCGTCGCAATGCCTCTAACAATGACAATTTGTGCAGCATCATTTTGTGCAATTCTTCTTCTTTCACAGTGTTCCTTTGATAGTGTGTTTTTTGGATTATTATCAAGTCATCATGTTACTTTTAATGATTAAAGTTCCACTGGTTTTAGTATCACCGGCACACTGGAGACCACATAATCGGTGCTACCCATGGAGAGTTCAGTTTTGGTGAGAAGTCTCGCAAGCTCGGAGAATAACTGCCTTGGCAGAAACATAATGAACAATTGTTTTTTTGTGATTTTTATGATGTTAAATGAAGAGCACTGCATGTGGGCCGGGTAATAGATGCCACAAATAGACATCAAGTGTCTTTATTAATCAGTTAATAAGCCGCCCCAACACTTTGATATGTCTGCTGGAGTTTCTTTTGTTACAATGCGCACCGAATCACTCACTGACGGAGAGATGATGTTGTTCGCATCATGCCATCATGATGACTGTAGCAAGCAATTATAAACATACATGTGGCTGGTTTTCTGAAGAAAAGATAATAATTTTATTTTTTGCTTTTAGTTGTGATTTTTTGTTCATGCCGTGGGAGCTACATGTTCAAGTATATGCCTCCCATAGTCAAACGAGTATGTTTGTAGTTGCACATGTCTAAATATGGATTTGACATAAGTTCGTTATATAGAAAACAAGTAAGGAAAGACTAAAGTCGGATGGGCCGACTATATGATACCCTCCACTTTCTACCCCATTGCAATTAAATTGGATAGAAAAGTAAAATTGGGATGGATTTTTGTATGGGTCCTAATCATGGATCATTGTGACCCACTCTTATCCAAGTAAAATATAACGTGTTTTCAAAATAATAAAAAAACAAGTAAAAAAGGCGTTAAGTTCGGCCGGGCCGGACTTTATACACCCTCTACCATGGATTGCATTCCACAGAGGATGTCGATTTTCGTAGAAGTGCAGTAATATTACAGGAAAATATAAATTTTTTAATATAGCCAAACCAAAACAAATACAAATATTAAAAAAATAATTTTATAAATAAATCAATATTTTAATTATTTCAAACCACGCTTATAATGCAAGGCTACTAATATGTTTACATATATTTATATTTTCAAAATACCAATTTTACCCCCTTAAGAGTATGACTATCTCTATCTCTCTATTTGACGTTTCTACGCAATTAGAATTTCATCATTGTAGCTGTAGTCACTTAGTTGGTACTATTTGTATCCCTCTGTACCATTGTATCCCTTGAAAGTACAAATTAAAAAAAAACCTTCTATTTTCCGTGTCTACGCAGTCAGATGAATGTATATTCCGAATTTTACGACTCTAGCTGCGGTCATTTGGTTGGTACTATTTGTATCCCCTTTTTCCATTTTAACCTCAAAAAGTACAGAATTTCATTATTCTAGGTGTTGGCGTTTGGTTGGTACCATTTGTATCCCTCTGTACCCATTCTATCCCTTGAAAGTACGAATTTATTAAAAACCTTTTATTTTCCATGTACGTAGTCAACGGAATGTATACTCCGAATTGTATGACTCTAGCTGCGGTCATTTGATTGGTACTATTTTTATCCCCTTTTTAATTTTAACCCCAAAAAGTACGAATTTTGAAAAATCCATATATTTTACGTGTCTATACAATCAAAGGTGTATACATTCCCCTGATTGCATAGACATTCATTATTCTAGGTGTAGCCGTTTGTTTGGTACCATTTTTATCCCTCTATTCCCATTTTACCCCTTAAAAGTACGAATTTGGTAAAAATACTTTTATATTATCTATCTACTCAATTATTGCCGTTTAATATGTACGATGTTTATCCCTTTTAGCTACAGCCGTTTGCTCAGTACCAGTTTTATTTCTTGTTTTCATTTTGACCCTAAAAGTACGATTTTGGAAAAATCCTCTTGTTTTATTCGTCTAGGCAACCAGATGACGGAATTTCATGATTCTAGCTACAATCACTTGGTTGGTACCAACATTATCCAATTTTGATCCAGAGGTACGAATGTCAAAAGATATCCTTAATTTTCATGTCTACGCAGTCCGATTTATCACTGAAATTTTGGTTGATTTTGCAAAGAATATTTTGAAAAAATATTGTAAACAAAATCATTTGTCCTTCTATTAATCGGACTATGAGAGTGGGGGTAGAATATCTGTGGTTTGCTGCTAAAAGAGCCAATGTCTATATATTTTTGCTTTGAGTTAATATTTGCTTTATCGTTATTTATCTGCTCTATTTAATAATATTACGAAGAAGTTTAACGTATATAACGCTGACCAATGTCACTATGAACTAATCTATAAAAACATTCTAAACAAGTAAGGCTACAGTCGGGGGGGCCGACTATATGATACACTCCACGTTCTATCCGAATACAATTCAATTCGGTAAAAAAGTAAAAACGGGAAGAATTTTTGTATGTTTTCTAATCACAGACTAATACGACCTGGTCCCATTTGTCAAATCGAGTAGAATATTTGTATGGAGACTATATAAATTCGGTGAAAATATGTGGTTTCTGGGACGGAAAAAGTCAATACGGGAGCGAAATTTGTATGGGAGCTATATGTAAATCTGAACCGATCTGACCCATTTGCACCATGGCTGCTTCTAGTGCAAATATAAGATATTTAGCCTAACTTGAAGACAATCTGATACAATATGTGGTTTCTAGAGCAGAAAAAGTCAAATCGGGAGCGAAATTTGAATGAGGGCTATATCTAAATCTGAATCGATCTGACCTGTTTTCACCACAGGTGTTCCTCGTTTAAATATAAAATGTTTTGAAGAAAATCTGTTGTAATATGTGGTATCTATATTGCTAAATCGATTCAAAAAGTGATTCTAAGTCGATCGGTATAATTAACAATGGGTCTAGCTCGCCTCCTTTTGGGTGTTACAAACAAATGCACAAAGACATAATACTCTCGTGGAGTGTATAGAAATCTTCATCTGCAATTTTCTCAAATTGGTATTTATAACCATATAATGAACTTTACAGTTGAGGGTTTCATATAGTCGACTCCGCCCGTCTTTAGCCTTTCCTCACTTGTTATTTTCGGAGCTCAGTTGTTTGTTACTCAACTCTTGACCCCAATGGGTCAATGGTACTAATATGTCTGGGCCTCGTACAATTTTAGATATATCGAGAGAAATGTTTTTGGAAATTTAAATTTAATGTTTGGTCAATTTAGAGGACATTTCTGACTAACCTAAACAAATGAAGCGGCAGTAATTGAGAGAAGGTAAAATCACCATGCCTAACATACCCAAAATTGTAATCTAATTTCGACAGCAGCTGTTGTAAAGATGAGCTACCAAAATTGGTTCAAATATTACCTTTTCTAGTTTTGATCCGCAATATCTCCGTAAGCTGAAGCTGAACCATGAAATCTAATCGAAAGTGTAAACCCAAAATTAGTAAACTAATCTTTGTCTTGCTGTGTAATCGAGCAGTCAATTTATCTCCACTATTCATGTCTGCACGTTTGCACTAATACATTTTAGCTAGACTTTTTTTAAAAACTAAAACGCAGAAACGAAAGTTATCTGCAATGAACTAAAAAAGTGGTGGAAAATAGCATAACTATGATTAATATGGGAAAGTTTAGGTTTCGTTTAGTAGTAAAGATCCATCACGCCACAGGAAGCTGTTCGGTGATTATATTAGCTTTCCGTCTCATAGTGCTGCCATCTATTTCACCGATGTGCTATTATTGCTGTGCTGTGTCTGCGAGTCTCTGGTGTCCGTAGGATTAAAGTAAAGGGTGATTTTTTAAGAGCTTGATAACTTTTTTTAAAAAAAAACGCATAAAATTTGCAAAATCTCATCGGTTCTTTATTTGAAACGTTAGATTGGTCCATGACATTTACTTTTTGAAGATAATTTCATTTAAATGTTGACCGCGGCTGCGTCTTAGGTGGTCCATTCGGAAAGTCCAATTTTGGGCAACTTTTTCGAGCATTTCGGCCGGAATAGCCCGAATTTCTTCGGAAATGTTGTCTTCCAAAGCTGGAATAGTTGCTGGCTTATTTCTGTAGACTTTAGACTTGACGTAGCCCCACAAAAAATAGTCTAAAGGCGTCAAATCGCATGATCTTGGTGGCCAACTTACCGGTCCATTTCTTGAGATGAATTGTTCTCCGAAGTTTTCCCTCAAAATGGCCATAGAATCGCGAGCTGTGTGGCATGTAGCGCCATCTTGTTGAAACCACATGTCAACCAAGTTCAGTTCTTCCATTTTTGGCAACAAAAAGTTTGTTAGCATCGAACGATAGCGATCGCCATTCACCGTAACGTTGCGTCCAACAGCATCTTTGAAAAAATACGGTCCAATGATTCCACCAGCGTACAAACCACACCAAACAGTGCATTTTTCGGGATGCATGGGCAGTTCTTGAACGGCTTCTGGTTGCTCTTCACTCCAAATGCGGCAATTTTGTTTATTTACGTAGCCATTCAACCAGAAATGAGCCTCATCGCTGAACAAAATTTGTCGATAAAAAATTTCGAACCGAACACTGATTTTGGTAATAAAATTCAATGATTTGCAAGCGTTGCTCGTTAGTAAGTCTATTCATGATGAAATGTCAAAGCATACTGAGCATCTTTCTCTTTGACACCATGTCTGAAATCCCACGTGATCTGTCAAATACTAATACATGAAAATCCTAACCTAAAAAAAATCACTCTTTATAATTAAGTCTGTCTAATTTGAAACTATTCGTTTGTCGTCTGTCTGTGATATGAGCTCGAGCATTTTGAAATTTGTCTTAACACTTCCCTCTGTGAAGCGGTGTGTGAAGCTTTTGTGTGATTTTGAATTGGTTTCGTTTCATTTCGTCGAATAATTTGTTCAAATCATGGTGATTTGTTAATTGCTGTAATTATGTAAAACAAAAACTACTAAAATCACTTTAATGCTCAACGCATCAAAGTGGCGTTGTTACGGTTTAATCGATTAATATTTCTCCGCTACGATGTGGTTGCGGTTGCACCATCAGTCGTGCATGGATTAAAAGGAAATTTACTTTCAAACTGTTTTATATGGCGTGTTTTTTATTTAACAAACACCATTAATTTAATTTGTTTTAAAGATTGGAAATGCCAACCGCTGGAGATGAGAGGAAATGTCGAAATTGACCCACAACACTGCGCTATTTTCACCAAATTAAAAGAAGATATTTTTGTCATTATTTGGTCAATCTCAATCTCATCAACGTCTTTAATTTCTCTCCGGAAATTACACACGCACACAGTGCAGCTAATGAATACTGGCAACAAGCTTCGAATTGTCATGTTCAAAAGATAGCATGACAATGCGTTGTTATATATTTATATTAGCATCGATCAGAAGTTCAACGTCGGACAATTGAAGGATCAGGATCATTCAACACAACACCAATGTGAGTTGTTCATAGACTACACAGTACGAAATTGTGCGTAAAGTGCATTCAAATAGTGAAAACTTAAATGTGTTTTCAGTCTGTGTTAGAAAACAAATTATTTTTATATGCGACCTCGATCTCGAGGTCAGTATTTGATTTTATGTGTTTTTCAATATTTCGCCTCCACAATGGAATGTATATAAAATTCGTTCATTTTATATTCAAATATAAAAATAAATTCTAGTCACCCCAAGGGAATAAAGTTTGGACTGTTTAAATATGATTTGCCAAATATTTCGTTTTTACGACAAGCCTTCGCTCATAAAAACAGTCCACAAATCATGTTTTCCAATGTAATTTTTATATCCTCCATCATCAACTTAGAATGGTGTGTTTATTCTTTCATTTAGTTTGCAACGTCTTAAAAAATTATACAAAAAACAAGTAAAAAGGCGTTTCTATATATATCAAAGTAATTCTTCAGAAAGGCAAAGTACGAATTTCGAAATTCTTTCTTTCTGCCTGTCTGTCTATCCATCTATTCTTGGAATCAAAGTACAGGTCACAATTGTAGCCAGAACCAAACGAAGTAAATCGGTGCAGATTTAGATATAGCCCCCACACGAATTTCACTCCCGATTTGACTCTTTTCACTCTAGATACCACATATTTTAACAGATTTTCTTCAAAAATGGCAAAACATCTTATATTTCAATTAGAAACACCTGTGGTAAAAATGTGTTAGATCGGTTCAGATTTATATATAGCTTCCAATTTGACATTTTCCGCTCTAGAAACGACATATTTTATCAGATTGCCTTCAAATTCACCAAAACATATTATATTTAAGCTAGGAATACCTGTGGTCAAAGTAAGTCACATCATCACACAAACTTCATTCCCGATTTGACTTTTTCCATTCTATAAACAACATATTTTAACAGATCTTCTTCAAATTTGGTAAATTATCGTATATTTTAACAAGAAAAACCCATGATGAAAGTAGGTCAGATCGGTTCAGATTTATATATAGATCACATACAAATTTCGCTCCCGGCCCAGAAACCATGTATTTTCACCGAATTTCTTGAATTTGAGCATAACACGTTATACTTTAAATATAAATTTTGATTCTTGTCTTAGAGTAACCTATTGGTCGAAATGTTGGGCGTTTATAGTTTTAGTATTTTTTTGTGTTTTTTCATAGGTGTTTTTCCAAGGGTAAAAAAAAATTTGGACAAAAATGCAACATAAACAAATTACACGGGAAAAACATGTTTCTTAGATGTGTTTTCAGGAGCGTTTAGCACACAGATGGCTTGACTCAGTGACGATATATTTTGCAGATCATCATTAAATAATCCAATATTTATTTCTGGGGGTGACCGCTGCAATTTATTTTCGTGACCCATCCTACGGCATAGCATCATTTTAGTACAGATTCTGAAGTCCCCCAAGACATGCATTGGTTTCATTGGATTCTAGTTCATCATTTGAAATGATTTTGTTTCCACCAAGCACATTTTTTAGCTTGGAAAGTAATGCTAGACTTTGTCAAATGCAGTAATGTAAGATATGGCAAATCTCTCCAGAGAGACTGGCCCATATCAACCGCCTTAGAATCAATCATTACCTTCTATCTAGATCGTCTTAGAATTTTACCACGACCCTAAATACGCATACTTTATGGGATTTATGATGAATACTCCATCTGTAAGTGGAGTGGCCTGTTTCTCAATCGATTGTCTGTGGAGTCATCTCTTCGAGTTTGACTACCTATTGAACTGCCTCGTATATTGTGACGCCTTAGATCTCTAACTTTTTTTGCTAAATCTATAATGATTTCTATATGTTGTTGATGCTGTTGCGAAATATGATTAAAATCTGTTAATCGTAAAAAAGCGAAATTTTGAATTATTCTCGTAAAACTTTTAATACGACACGTCGTGGCGTTAGTCATTACTTTTATGACCCATGAATCATATCTCTGTATCAAAAGACTCTAAAACCGAAATAAATAATTACCAAAGAAAATCAATAAAATTGTTATGTGAAAATTTACAATCATCATCATAGCGATCCGTGAATATCTCTCAAGTGTGCGGAATAGTAAAAACCCAATGACACATAAACACTTCATTTTATGGCCAACGCTTTGATGCATCTATCTAAGCAGACGCTACAAACGAAATGAGCGGCGGCGCGTATGTGTCTGTGTCTGTTATATAATCACGATAATGTTGACTGCTAAACAAAAATAAAAAATATATATTTTCACTTTTATAACTACAACAACTACTAATCCCAGGCACATTACGAAGCACCAGCAGATGTAGCGAAACGCCACAGACAAAGGCACGGACAGTTGGAAAAAAATTGTTAACAAAGTGCACCACCGTGCAATGCACTGCAGCTCCTCAACTCCATGGCAGACAACTGAAGTCGCCCGACTGGTTAAAAGAGCCTCTTCAATATTAATTGACTGTCGAACATAACTTTCTGTTGTTGTTGTTGCTGTGGTATCTTCATTGCTCGGGCTGCTGCTGTTGCCGTCGTCTATGCGTTGTGGCCGCCGCTGTTATTGAAGCATGTGCTCATTGTTGGCTTTTACTAACTACCACTTGATCGAGCCACAGTTAGATAACTTGTGCGGCATTTCCCTCCTCCATGCATCCATCCAGGCCGACCCCAACGTTTGCCTTTAGTTTTCCCCAACCGAGTGTTCCACTCGCTTGGATGACTGTCCACTTTGGTGGCACAACAACATTGTTGTTATCGAGAGAGAGAGACGAATTTATTGTTGGCCGCACTATTCCTGCAGTCGAACCAGACAAATCAGATAAAGTCGCCTGCACCATGCTGATGTGCCGAGGAAGAATTTCTATGGAGATGTTTAGTCATTGTGACTGCTTAGCTTTCGGCCAGTGGGCCCAATTCCACACAAAACCTGTTGAAATTTCAAAAGGGGTGTTATGAGCAGACGCAACTTTATCATGAAAAAATTGTCTGTAATTGCAATGCAAATTTTCAAAAGTGTTTTTGCTTTTGTAATTTGTTTTGTTTCGTGTAATTTTGAAATGGTTATAAATCATACCGAGCAGAAGGCTCCTCTTTAAACGATGCTCATTGCAGGGACAGGCTGAGGCGAAAGTGTGGTCACAAATTAAGGAGTTTTGGTGGTGATGTGAGCGGCAAATTTGCTTCTTAATATGTACAAAATTAGAAAACAAGTAAGGAAAGGCTAAAGTCGGGCGGGGCCGACTATATAATACCCTACACCACTCCTTGCGTATGTACCTCGCTTTGATTACTAAACCCAGGTATTTCATGGGAGCAATTTTATGTAGTTCATACAAATTATATGAATATAATTTATATGCTATAAATTCATCTTTAGTCAAATTTAACGAATATGGTAAATAATATGGTAATTGATACAATATGCGCATTTTAGAGCGGAAAAAGACAAATCGGGAGCGACATTTGTCTTGGGGCTATATCTAAATCTGAACCGATCACACCCACTTTCAGCATAGGTGTTTATAGTTCAATTATAAAATGTTGTGCCAATTTTAAAGAAAATCGGGTACAATATGTGGTTTCTAAAGCGGAAAAAGTGAATTCGGGAGCGACATTTGTATGGGGGCTATATCTAAATCTGAACCGATCTTACCCAATTTTTGCAGACGTATTTCTAGTTGCATTATAAGATGTTCTGCAAAATGTAAAGAAAATCGGGTACAATATGTCTTTTCTAGAGCGGAAAATGTCAAATCGGGAGCGACATTTGTACGGGGGATATATCTAAATCTGAACCGATCTTACCGACTTTCAGCATAGGTGTTTCTAGTTGTATTATAAGATGTTCTGCCAAATTTAAAGAAAATCGGGTACAATATGTCGTTTCTATAGCAGAAAATGTCAAATCGGGAGCGACATTTGTATGGGGGCTATATCTAAATCTGAACCGATCTTACCCAATGTTTGCATAGGTATTACTAGTTGGATTATAAGATGTTGTGCCAATTTTAAAGAAAATCGGGTACAATATGTGGTTTCTAAAGCGGAAAAAGTGAAATAGGGAGCGACATTTGTATGAGGGCTATATCTAAATCTGAACCGATCTTACCCAATTTCGGCATAGGTGTTTCTAGTTGGATTGTAAGATGTTCTGCCAAATTTAAAGAAAATCGGGTACAATATGTGGTTTCTAGAGCGGAAAATGTCAAATCGAGACCGACATTTGTATGAGGGCTATATCTAAATCTGAACCGATCTTACCCAATTTCGGCATAGGTGTTTCTAGTTGGATTGTAAGATGTTCTGCCAAATTTAAAGAAAATCGGGTACAATATGTGGTTTCTAGAGCGGAAAATGTCAAATCGAGACCGACATTTGTATGGAGGCTATATCTAAATCTGAACCGATTTCCTCCAAATTCAATACCGATGGTCCTTGGCCAGAAAAAATAACTTTCGCCAAGTTTCATGATAATCGGACAACAATTGCGACCTGTAGAGTGCGAACAAGCTTAGATGGACAGCAGACGGACAGACGGACAGACGGACAGACGGACAGACGGACAGACGGACGGACAGACAGACATCGTTAAATCGACTCAGCTGGTGATTCTAAGCCGATCGGTATACTTAAAGGTGGGTCTAGCTCGATTATTTCTTGGTGTTACAAACATTTGGCGCGAAACTAACTTATAATACCCTAGACCACGAAGTGGTGTAGGGTATAAAAAATGTGCCTGAAACACAAAAATTTAATTTAAGGTACACAGAGTCGTAAAATCAAGAAAAAAATATATACAATATTATACCCTACACCACTTCGTGGACTAGGGTATTATAAGTTAGTTTCGCGCCAAATGTTTGTAACACCAAGAAATAATTGAGCTAGACCCACCTTTAAGTACACGGATCGGCTTAGAATCACCAGCTGAATCGATTTACCGATGTCTGTCTGTCTGTCCGTCTGCTGTCCATCTAAGCTTGTTCGCACTCTACAGCTCGCAATTGTTGTCCGATTGTCATGAAACTTGGCAGAAGTTATTTTTTCCGGCCAAGGACCATAGGTATTGAATTTGGAGGAAATCGGTTCAGATTAAGATATAGCCCCCATACAAATGTCGCTCCTGATTTGACATTTTCCGCTCTAGAAACGACATATTGTACCCTATTTTCTTTAAATTTTGCAGAACATCTTATAATCGAACTAGAAACACGTACGCAAAAATTGGGTAAGATCGGTTCAGATTTAGATATATCCCCCATACAAATGTCGCTAACGATTTTACATTTTCCGCTCTAGAAACGACATATTGTACCCGATTTTCTTTAAATTTTGCAGAACATCTTATAATCGAACTAGAAACACGTATGCAAAAATTGGGTAAGATCGGTTCAGATTTAGATATATCCCCCATACAAATGTCGCTCCCGATTTGACATTTTCCGCTCTAGAAACGACATATTGTACCCGATTATCTTTAAATTTGGCAGAACATCTTATAATCCAACTAGAAATACGTATGCAAAAAATTGGGTAAGATCGGTTCAGATTTATATATAGCCCCTATACAAATGTCGCTCCCGATTTGACATTTTCCGCTCTAGAAACGACATATTGTACCCGATTTTCTTTAAATTTTGCAGAACATCTTATAATCGAACTAGAAACACGTATGCAAAAATTGAGTAAGATCGGTTCAGATTTAGATATAGCCCACATACAAATGTCGCTCCCGATTTGACTTTTTCCGCTCTAAAATCCACATATTGTACCTGTTTTTCTTTTTTCTTTAAAATTGGCACAGCATCTTATAATCCAACCTATGGTGAAAGTGGGTAAGATCGGTTCAGATTTAGATATCGCCCTCATACAAATGTTGCTCCCGAATGTTTAACCGATTTTGGCCAAACTTTACATATTATAATTCACCAATAAACATATTTACATGGTGAAAGCGGGTCACATCGTTCCAGGCTTCAATATACCCCTATACAAATGTCCTTTCCGATTTAACATTTTTTGTCAAACACATACATTTACAGGATGCAAAAATCCTTCCCGATTTCACTTTTTTACCAAATTGAATTGAAATGAGATAGAAAGTCCGTCCGTCTTTAGCATTTCCTTACTTGTTTGTGAGATGCCCATATGTCCATACTTTGGTATAACACAAAGGGGGTCCCATTCTGATCTATTAAAGCTCTAGAAACTACATCTTACATCGGATCTTCATCAAATTTTGCAGATCATGGTATTTTTCAACCAGGAATACCTACCGTGAATGAGAAATATATAGGCCCATATTTTAGACCAGGCCCAAAATGTAGTTATAGGCCCCCTTTTGAAATGTCGGTCCGATTCATCCTATTACTACTGTATAATTTGTATTTGTCTGTCGGATAATTGTATCAATTATGATATTATTAACCATATTCGTTAAATATGACTAAAGATTAATTTATAGTATAATTTATATGAACTACATAAAATTGCTCCCATGAAATAAATGGGTTTAGTAATCAAAGCGAGGTACATACGCAGGGAGTGGTGTAGGGTATTATATAGTCGGCCCCGTCCGACTTTAGCCTTTCCTTACTTGTTTTCTAATGTATTTGGCTTTCTAAACTCGAAAACAATAAAAAACAAGTAAGGAAAGGCTAAAGTCGGACGGGGCCGACTATATCGAGCCCTTAGCGCGGAATGATCGCAAGCGCCAAAACACACATCTTACAGGAGAAGGTTTTTATTGATTATTTTGAAATATTTGCATAAAATGAAATATGTTTTAATGCAAAATGTTTTAATTCCGCCGTACACAGGAGGGGCCCAACTTATTCTTCCTTTACAAAATGATTCAATTGTAGAGTGTATAGGAAGAATAAAAATGTTATCTTAACGTTCTTAACGAAAACTGAAGTTTTTATACCATCCACCAAGTTTTTATACACCTTGAAATAGGGTCATAAAGTATATATATTCTTGATCGTCATAGAATTCTAAGACGATCTGGCCATCCGTCTGTTGAAAGCACGCTAGCATCTAAACGAATAAAGCTAGGACGTCCAAATTTTCCATAAATACGTCTTATAGCCGTAGATAGGTTGGGATTGAACTGGGCGAAATCCCACCCAAAGGGAAAATTTCTTCCCTCACAAGGACTAAAAATACCCATAAAAATCCCTAATATTTTAGAGTATTTAAGTACATTTTTTCAATATGTCTGCTTGTACTTACTTGATATTGAGTACGCGCAGTCCCCATATAACAAAAACGTGCACCGAAATTAGGTGTGTACATTTCTTTAATTGAGTATAATAATATAAAATTTATTTTTCTAAATTCGCACTTTTAAGGGGTAAAATGGAAATAGAGGGATAAAAATGGTACTAACCGCTGAATCTAGAATAATGAAATTCGGTGTATACATTCCTCTGATTGCGTAAACACTTAAAATAAAGGGATTTTTCGAAATACGTATTTTTGGGGGTATAATTGGAAAAGGGGATAAAAATAGTACCAACCAAATGACCGCAGCTGAAGTCATGAAATTTGGAGTATACATTCCTCTGATCTGATTTATGGTATGTAAGCGTTTTTGAAAATATAAATATAAGAATATTTATTTTTTAATTGACTTGAAATATTATTTCGTTTTATATATATTCTAAACTTATTGGTAGCCTTTCCTAATAAGCGTGGTTTGAAATAATCCAATAAGACCTGATTTTATGTTCAACTAGCGGTGTTCACCATAAGCGGTGGCTACACTGAAAGAAAAGGCTTCATTCCCCCAAAGAAATCTTACATTGCTTCAATGAAATCTGCCATTGTTTTTGGGCCAACATAGAGCTTCATTGATAGAACGTAAAATGTTTCATTAAATTAACAATCAATGAACAATGTTTCATAAGTTTTAGATTAATGTAAAGTGTCATTAATACAATGAAAAATTGTCATTATATTAATGAAGCAGGTTAAGGCAATGTAAAGACACGTTTCATTAACGAAATGTTCATTAATGATTTTTTGTCGTTGTAGTAATGAAATAGTTTCATTGATATAATGACATGGATTCGTTGATATAATGCAAATATTTCTTTGCTGCATCAAAAAGAATTAATAAAAAATAAAAAGTACCCTTATTATTGCTTATTTAGCTGTGGACCATATACTTATAGTTTGCAGCAATTTTTTAACGCAGAAACCAAAATAATTTAGCTAAGTGACCTATAAAATAAATGAGAATTATATCTTACTTCCTGTATGTCACCCAAAAATACGCACACTAAAAAATTATAACACATTAATGAAACCAGTTCAAATGTTACATTCGGGTTAAGAAAGAGTTCCATTATTTTGTTTGTAACGGAAAAACTAAACAAAACATAATATAATCGGCTAATTAATAGTGAATTTAATCCTCTATATTATAGTCCAGTCTAAAATTCTCATATTATTATCCATATTTGCCTCGATTTATTAAAAAAAATAGATGTCATTGCATCAATGAAAACCATTTCGTTGTATTAATGACACAAATAATCATTAACAAGTAAGGAAAGGCTAAAGTCGGGCGGGGCCGACTCTATGATACACTCCACTTTCTATCCGAATACAATTTAATTCGGTGAAAATGTGAAAACGGGAAGGATTTTTGTATCCTGTAAATGTATGTGTTTGACAAAAAAATGTTAAATCGGAAAGGACATTTGTATGGGGGTATATTGAAATCTGGAACGAAATATGTGAAATATAATATGTATAGTGTGGCCAAAATCAGTTAAACATTTGGGAGCAACATTTGTATTTGCGCTATATCTAAATCTGAAATCGATCTTAGCCACTTTCACCATAGGTTTTGCCAAATTTAAAGAAAATCGAGTACAATAGTCAAATCGGGAGCGACATTTGTATGGGGGCTATATCTAAATCTGAACCGATCTTATCTAATTTCTGCATATGTGTTTCTAGTTGGATTATAAGATGTTGTGCCAAATTTAAAGAAAATCGGGTACAATATGTGGTTTCTAGAGCGGAAAATGTCAAATCGGGAGCGACATTTGTATGGGAGCTATATCCAAATCTGAACCGATCTTACCCAATTTTTGCATATGTGTTTATAGTTGGATTATAAGATGTTGTGCCATATTTAAAGAAAATCTATTGTACCCGATTTTCTTTAAATACAACATTTGTATTTGCGCTATATCTAAATCTGAAATCGATCTTAGCCACTTTCACCATAGGTTTTGCCAAATTTAAAGAAAATCGAGTACAATAGTCAAATCGGGAGCGACATTTGTATGGGGGCTATATCTAAATCTGAACCGATCTTATCTAATTTCTGCATATGTGTTTCTAGTTGGATTATAAGATGTTGTGCCAAATTTAAAGAAAATCGGGTACAATATGTGGTTTCTAGAGCGGAAAATGGCAAATCGGGAGCGACATTTGTATGGGGCTATATCTAAATCTGAACCGATCTTACCCACTTTCACCATAGATGTTTTTAGTTGGATTATAAGATGTTGTGCCAATTTTAAAGAAAATAGGGTACAATATGTGGATTCTAGAGCGGTAAAAGTGAAATCGGATGTGACATTTGTATGGAGGCTATATCTAAATCTGAACCGATCTTACCCACTTTCAGCATAGGTGTTTCTTGTTCGATTATACAATGTTGTGCCAATTTGAAAGAAAATCGGATACAATATGTGATTTATAGAGCGGCAAAAGTGAAATCGGGAGCGAAATTTGTATGGGGGCTTTATCTAAATCTGAACTGATCTTACCCAATTTTTGCACAGGTTTTTCTAGTTGGATTATAAGATGTTGTGCCAAATTTAAAGAAAATTGTGTATGGGGGCTATATATAAATCTGAACCGATCTTACCCACTTTCACCATAGGTGTTTTTAGTTGGATTATAAGGTGTTATGCAAAATATGAAGAAAATCGGGTACTATATGTTCTCTATAGGGCGGAAAAAAGTCAAATCGGGAGCGACATTTGTATGGGGGCTATATCTAAAACTGAACCGATTTCCTCCAAATTCAATACCGATCGTCCTTGGCCAAAAAAGTAACTTCTGCCAAATTTCATGATAATTGGACATCAATTGCGACCTGTAGAGTGCGAACAAGCTTAGATGGACAGCAGACGGACAGACAGACATCGGTAAATTGATTCAGCTGGTGATTCTAAGCCGATCCGTATACTTAAAGGTGGGTCTAGCTCGATTATTTATTGGTGTTACAAACATTGGGCGCAAAACTAAACCTAACTAAACCGTAGTCCACGAAGTTGTGTAGGGCATAAAAATACTTATAGTTTGCAGCAATTATTTGGCGCAGAAACCAAAATACTTTAGCTAAGTGAACTATAAAATATATGAGAATTATATCTTACTTCCTGTATGTCACCCAAAAATACGCACACCAGTTCAAATGTTACATTCGGGGTAAGAAAGAGTTCCATTATTTTGTTTGTAACGGAAAAACTTAACAAAACTTAATATAATCGGCTAATTAAGTATTGTAATAGTGAATTTAATCCTCTGTATTATAATCCAGTCTAAGATTCTCATAATATTATCCATATTTGCCTCGATTTCTACAAAAAATAGATTTCATTGCATCAATGAAAACCATTTCGTTGTATTAATGACACAAATAATCATTAAAAATATTGTTAATGAAATATTTCATTACGGTATTGAAACATTTCATTGCATGTATGAGACATTTCTTTCAATGTAAACGCATTAATGAAACTGTTTCATTGATGCAGTACAACATTTTTCCTTCAGTGTACATTTCAATATCTGTGATAAAAATAAATCACATCGGTTCAGATCAGATATAGCTCCCATAAACATTTTCAAAAAAAATAATTTGTGTTGAAAATTTTTGAGATTTATTGTCCCCGTTTTGGGAATTGTTTGATTTTCAATAGAAAAATGGTAACAAAATTCTATATTTCGCTTTAAAAACATTTTTGATGTCTTTAAATTTTGTTGCATTGCAAACGCTGCACCCTGTCAACTTTTAGTGTTTTTGAAGTGTGTGAATATCGCTTTAAAATTATTTCGCAAATACTTCATTCGGTCTTTTATGGCAGCGCAACGCCGCAACGCATTGCAAATGCGATGGACATATTGCGTAAACTAAAGCTGTAAGAATCCTTAAGAAAATGCATTGCGTTGGATTTTTTAATACGTACACATGTATATACACAGACATGGGAAACTGTAAGGTATTGTCAAGTGGTCGACACTTATGAGTGATTTTGGGTGATTATGTCTAAGAAAAATATGAAATAATCAACATTCATATTTATTGGGTAAGATAGTCTACAGTTACTTAGAGGAGTTAGACCGCAATCTATTCAATTCAAAATCAATCAACCATTGGTTTCATAAAAAAATTTCACACGGGATTAGTCCACAGGCTTTGTTGGCAAATAGGTTTTTATTTCGAAATGTTATGTATGTGAGGGTACAAAATGTTTGCAACGTTAAGTTTCTTTTTTTTTTGTAATCATGTCACAGATCACTGATCCTGTGGCATTCACAGGTTCAAAATAGATCCCAACAAACAATACTCCCCCTTTTCTCTATCTAATTCTCTCTCTTCCTTCCGGGGATTTCAAGGTTAAGATTTAGATATAGATCCCATAAATATTTCGTTCTCCATTTAAATTTTTGCCCTCCAGAGATCACATATTTTAACCAATTTACTTCAAATTTGGCACAAAACCTTATATTTGAACTAGAAACATCTGTAGTGAAAGTGAGTCAGATCGGTTCGAATTTATATATATCTCTCATACAAATTTTACTCCGATTTTGACTTTTCCCCACTAGCAACCACATATTTTAACCGATTTTCTTCAAATTTGTCACTGCAGCTTAAATTTCAGTTGGAAACAGCCATTGTGAAAGTTGTTCAGATCGGTTCAGATTTAGATATAGCTCCAATACAAATGTCGCACTCGATTAGACTTTTACCGCTCTGGAGAGAGACCACATACACAACAAGTAAGGAAAGGCTAAAGTTGGACGGGGTCGACTATAGGATACCCTCCACTTTCTACCCCATTGCAATTCAATTTGATAAAGAAGTGAAATCTGGATTTTTGTATGGATCAATGACCATTGGGACCCGCTCTCATAATGTAAGTTACAAGGTAAAATATAACGCATTCTGCAAAATTATTTAAGAGTATTCTGTAAACGTATGTTTTTGACAAACAATTTTAAATCGGAAAGGACATTTGTATGGCGGTATCCTGGAACGATATGACCCGCTCTCACCATGTATGTTTATAGGTGAAATATTGAATTGGGGGTTTATTCGTTATTTATAAATTAGCATATTCGGAGTGCTGTTGCAGCGAGAGTCTTGAATTGTTGTGAAAGTTCACTAACTGTTAGTCTCCATAGTTGTGCCAAAAATGGGCGGTATTGGAAAACTGGGCGTGGCATCTACCATACGAAGTTGAAACCTATTATAGAATACATTCAGATCTATGACACCTAGAGTTCTAAAATTTTGTGTATGTGCATCTAGCATCTATGTGCGAAGTTTTGCCAAAAATGGGCAGTATTGGAAAAGTGGGCGAGGCACCTCCCATACGAAGTTGAAACCTATTATTGAATATTGTCAGTTCTATGACACCTGGAGTGCTGAAATTTTGTGTAAGTGTATTTAGCATCACTATGCGTAGTTTTGCCACAAATGGGCAGTATTGGAAAAGTTGGCGTGGCACCTCCCATACGAAGATAAAACCTATTATTGAATATTGCTAGTTCTATGACACCCATAACGCTGCAATTTTGTGTGTGTGTATCCAGCATCACTATGCGTAGTTTTGCCAAAAATGGGCGGTATTGGAAAAGTGGGCGAGTCAACTCCGATAAGAAGTTGAAACATATTATTGTATATTGTCAGTTCTATGACACATGGAGTGCTGAAATTTTGTGTAAGTGCATCCAGCATCACTATGCGTAGTTTTGCCAAAAATTGGCAGTATTGGAAAACTGGGCGTGGCATCTACCATACGAAGTTGAAACCTATTATTGAATATTGTCAGTTCTACGACACCTAGAGTGCTGAAATTTTGTGTAAGTCCATCTAGCGTCAATGTGCGTAGTTGTGCCAAAACTGGCGGTATTGTAAAAGTGGGCGTGGCACCTCCCATACGAAGTTGAAACCTATTAGTTTTTTTTACGAGTTTTTTCCCTTACCCCTAATCTGAATGAATATGTATAGGGATTAGTTTTTGAAACCGAAAGTCGGTTCTATAACACAGGTGGACAATTTTACATTTATTTTATTGGACCTGAAGAAGACCATATGGTCTTGGTATAAATGGTATATATTTGAAGATAGTATTTAGAAAAACTATGCAATCAGTTTTCTATTTGGAGAACTTTTCTCCCTTTTACAGGACTTTTAATTTCCAAAGGATATATAAGTTTAACTAATTAATTTTCGTACTTTTCTGAGTCATATAAAGGCAACAAGGATATCAAATGAAAGAGAAGAATATCCGTTCAAATTATTTCAAATTTCATGCTTGTGCCTGTATTAGATTATAATTAACAACCATGATTAAGACAATTATGTCCTTTGTATATTAAAATTCCTGTAAGAAGGAGAAAACTGAGTTAAACAATTTCTCTACTATCTTCAGCTTGATGCATATATGTTCTTGTTCAGGTCAAAAAAGTACTGTCGCACGGTGTAATGTAACATAGGTGGATATATTAACTTGTTGACATCGCAAAATCAAACACTGTGCCGTAAGGCAGAAACATGTCTTGTGAAAATTATGGGTACATGTGAATAAATCATCAATAAATTCTTCAACCTTATGTGAGGTCGTACTGTAAAGAATTTTTTGAAAATTTATGTTTTATAAATATTCCCTTCAATGATTTATTTTTGATTTTCCCCTTAACCATTTTTATGCTGTTTTTTAAGATTATACCCATTTAAAACGCAATAAATTATCACCTTTCAAGCTGTCATTTCATCCTGAAGCCATGATAGTTTGACTGAAAAATAATTTTTTCTTACAGAAATAAATCTTATTTTATTACTCTGCCAAATTAGTTTAAACTTGAACGTTGCTAAAGTACAATGTACTCCTAGTGCACATGTGATGTATTTATTGCTCTTGTAAGAAGAAATATGCAACAGAGCCAGGGTTGCCATAGCGGAGTAATGCATGATGGGATTTTGAAGGACAACCACTTGATTGCATGAATAAAGGTACACTCTAAGTAGCTGATGGCCCTCTAAGAGTTGAAGATGACAATCTACGAAAATAATGGCCTCACAAATCATCTCGCAATATGTATGTATAGGTCCCTGCTGATCATGCTTTCAAGGACCAGCACTTTACTGAATGTACCCAGAAGGTCATCTATTGTGTTGAAAGTTCTCCGGCACGATCTAAATGAACAACTGATCTATGTGGCAACACTGCACTGCATCCACTGACATTAGATGATGTGAACAGACGACAGACACGTACGAATGCACGTCCATGTTTACGAGACAATTTACGGATTCATGTTGTTATTTCAATGTTAAAACGGCGACATAACTTTCAACATTTTGCACGTTGAAACATGGAAAACATAACAACGCAACACCACAGACTGCTGCTCGCTGCGATCAAGCAACACAACACCATTGTTATGTTGTCATATTCTTAATGTCAGCGACAGGCGACAGCAGCAACAACAACACCAGCATCAGTAGTACTTTGTTCTATGGGATTAAATAAGCATACACGCTGTATGTATGTACTCCCTCACATGTCTCGAGTCGCACGAATTTTTGACATGTTCTGCTTTATCATATCAACAGAAATGATGTTCATGGAAAATGGATTTTTTGCTCCCGCCACAGAATCAGTCATTCGTTCAATGATGCTTTTATTCGCATCGAAGGTAAACTTTCAAATATGATTAGCTAAATATGGTATGATTTGTTGTTGAAATTAAGAAAATCATTTTGGTTTTTTGTTGTCTGTAATCCCTCAATCTTGTTGTGTGTTATTGTAACGATGATCGTCGGGGGAGTTTGAGCAAAGCAAACAAACGTTTATTGCCTAACAGCTATGCTGCGTTATATGCGATCTAAATTGCGTACGTATGTCAAGCGTACGCACTAAACTGATATCGAATCATGTTCAAGCATTATTCCCCAGAGAAAATAATTTCAAGTTACAAATTCTTCGTTTATTGACATTTAGGAGCAAAGCTATTGGTTGGTTTAAACAAAAGTCTCAAAAGCATCGTTTTACCATCTAATATTTGATCACGGAATGGACTCGAGTTTTTAGAGTAGGAACGCAATTTCTCCATAAGCAATTTGGAAATTTGTTGACCGCCTGCGGCTTTATTTGTGTCTATACAAATCTAATTTTGCTAACATTGTGCTACATTTTACCTACAAAAAATTCACTTTTATACAAATTGTAATTATATTCTTCAATAATAAACAAGTAAGGAAAGGCTAAAGTCGGGCGGGGCCAACTATATGATACACTCCACTTTCTATCCGAAAACAATTCAACTCGGTAAACAAGTGAAAACGGGAAGAATTTTTGTATGTTTCCTAATCATAGGTTAATATTACCTGGTCCAATTTGTCAAATCGGAAATATTTATATCGGTGCAATATCTAAACATGAAATATGGTGACTAACATTCACAATAAGTTCATCTAGTTCAAATATAACGTGTTAAGCTCATTTTGTGAAAATTTATGCTTTCAGGTGCGGAAAAAGTCTATCCGAAATTTGTATGGGAAATTTTTGGGGCGAAATTTGTATGGGAGCTATATGTAAATCTGAACCGATGACCCATTTTCACCATGGGTGTTTCCAGTTGAAATATGAGATATTTTGAAAGATTTGAAGAAGATCTGTTAAAGAAGTGGTTCATAGAGTCAAAAAAGTGAAATCGGGAGTGAAATTTGTATGACAGCTATATATAAATCTGAACCGATCTGACCAATTTGCGCCATGGCTGTTTATAGAACAAATATAAGATATTTCGCCTAATTTGATGAGGATCTGTTAAAATATGTGGCTTCTAGAGCAGAAAAAGTCATATCGGGAGCGATTTTAATGGGAGCTATATATAAATCTGAACCGATCTGACCTATTTTCACCACAGGTGTTCCTAGTTTAAATATAAGATATTTTGCCAAATCTGAAGACAATGTCATACAATATGTGGTTTCTAGAGCGGAAAATGTAAAATCGGGAGCGACATTTGTATGGGGGCTATATATAAATCTGAACCGATCTTACCCACTTTCTGCAACGGTGTTTCTAGCTGGATTATAAGATGTTGTGTCAAATTTAAAGAAAATCGGGTATAATATGTCGTTTCTAGAGCGGAAAATGTCAAATCGGGAGCGACATTTGTATAGGGGCTATATCTAAATCTGAACCGATCTTACCCACTTTCTGCATAGGTGCTTCTAGTTGGATTATAAGATGTTGTGTCAAATTTAAAGAAAATCGGGTATATTATGTCGTTTCTAGAGCGGAAAATGTCAAATCGGGAGCGACATTTGTATGGGGGCTATATCTAAATAATCTAATATCTGAACCGATATTACCCACTTTCTGCATAGGTGTTTTTAGTTGGATGGTAAGATGTTGTGTCAAATTTAAAGAAAATCGGGTACAACATGTCGTTTCTAGAGCGGAAAAGTCAAATCGGGAGCGACATTTGTATGGGGGCTATATCTACATCTGAACCGATCTTATCCAATTTTTACATAGGTGTTTCTAGTTGGATTATAAGACGTTATGCCAAATTTGAAGAAAATTGGGTACAATATGTAGTTTCTAGAGCGGAAAATGTCAAATCGGGAGCGACATTTGTATGGGGGCTATATCTAAATCTGAACCGATTTGCCTCAAATTAAATAGCGTTCGTCCTTGATCCACAAAACTTACTTGTGCCAGTTTTTGTTAAGATCGGACTATAATTGCGACCTGTAATTTGATTACAACAATAGATGGACAGACAGACGGACAGACGGACGGACGGACAGACAGACAGACGGACATTGCTAAATCGACTCAGAAAGTGATTCTAAGTCGATCGGTATACTTAACAATGGGCCTATCTCGCTTCGTTTTGGGTGTTACAAACAAATACACAAAGCCATAATACTCTCGTGGAGTGTATAAACATACTACTGAAAATATATGTTCCTAGCCTTTGCGTATGCAGGATATATGGGTCATTCTACAACAAATCGGACAGTCAAACAAATATTTTTGATTTATGGGAGTATTTATGTTGTTTTCTGTTCTTGTTTGATTGATCCCATTATTGCCCTTTCTGAATCTTGTCAACCTCAAAAAGTATGTTGTTTGAGGAATATACTTACACTTTTCAAGATCCTAGCTCCAATCGTGTGGACAGACCGATGATACAATTTGTATACTATTTCCCTATATAAACAAAGCGCAAACAGCTTTATTAACTAATAACTCTTTATATTAACCTTTAGAGAGAAATTGAGAGAGAGAAATATGGTGGGTCAAAATTATTTAGCCAAATTAGTAAAAAGCTGTAAAAGTATGAGCTTTCTATAGAGAAAAAGTTAAATCGAGAAGGATATATGCGTGGTGACTATGTTAAAACATGGAACGAGTTTTGCAAAATTTTAAGAGGAACAAATTTTAAGAATGAAATAAAGGTTTCAGCATATATTTTGGTGAAAAATATATTGTAATTTCTCAAGGAGACGAAAGTATACATTTTTGAAATGACAATATTTAGAAATTTTCGTTCTGTAAATGAACTGGGATATTGCCCTGGCTTGAGATCATTTTGCATCGCTCGTTATACCCTACACCACTTCGTGGAATAGGGTATTATAAGTTAGTTTTCTGGCAAATATTTGTAACACCAAGAAATTATAGAGCTAGACCTACCTTTAAGAATACCGATCGGTTTAGCATCACCAGCTGAGTCGATTTAACGATGTCTGTCTACCCATCCGTCCTTCCATCTGCTGAGCACCTAAGCTTGTTCGTACATACAAATGCCTCTTAAATTTACCTTCTTGATTTACCCTACCTTATTACCCTTCTAGAACCCACATTTTACATCAGAAGTTTATCAAATTTTGCAAATTATGCTATATTTCACTCACATATTTTCTACTATGAAAGTCAAATATGTGGGTCCATATTTTGATATGACCCACGTGCAAATGGGGCCCTCAGTTTACAATATTACCGCTCTAGAACCTACGTCTTACATTGGATCTTGAAGATCATGATACATTTCAGCAAGGAATGAGAACTATAGTATTTTGGCACAGGCCAAAAGTGTTGTTATATTCTCCCATTTAAATGTCAGTCCGATTTATTCTATTGTTGCTGTAAATTTGCATTTGTCATCAGATCTTGATCAAAGTTTCCAGATCATGTAACATTTACTCTCGGAATACTTACCGTAATTTTTAACCAAAAAAAATGTCCCGCCAATTTTCATTATTACCGCCTTAAAAACTTCATATTGCATCTGATTTGGATAAAATTTTCCATAGACATGGCTCCTTGTTTTAATGTAGATCGCAGTAAAGTAGGCCTCCGTTACGTCTTCAGACTTTTTTTGCCTCATCACGTTGTATTTCAGTTAGGCACACTTACACTAAAAGTGGAGCATTACGCAAAGATATAGCCACAGCTCATATGCACCTTCCGATTTGTTTATAACAAACACTCTAGATTCAACTTATTACTAATTATTTTGATGAAAATAATCGTTATATTTTGGGGCCCATCACGTGTATGCGCAACATAAAGCAAAAGATTTTCATCATAAAGATGCATTTCCATAAAACACATGAGAGTGGTGTAGGGTCTCATATAGTCGGCCCTTTCATTACTTGTTTATTGAATGTTAAATAATTGTCTTGACTACACACTACAGGACTATGAAAGCTTGGCTTCTCAATAGCCACATGTGGCTGAACACCATATGGCGGCAATTTTTCTTATTGGCATAGCCAGCGAGGAGAAAATGAGCTTCATGAAGGCTGAAAATACCCCCAATATTTACTATTTATACACTCCACGAGAGTATTATGTCTTTGTGCATTTGTTTGTAACACCCAAAAGGAAGCGAGGTAGACCCATTGTTAATTATACCGATCGACTTAGAATCACTTTTTGAATCGATTTAACGATGTCCGTCCGTCCGTCTGTCCTTCTAATCTTGTAATCAAAGTACAGGTCGCAATTGTAGCCAGAACCAAATGAAACTTTGCACAACAAAGTTTTTCGGGATAAGGACGCACGCTATTTAATTTGAAGAAAATCGGTTCAGATTTGATTATAGCCCCCATACGAATTTCACTCCCGATTTGACTCTTTTCACGCTAGATACCACATATTAAAACAGATTTTCCTCAAACATGGCAAAACATCTTACATTTCAACTAGAAACACCTATGGTGAAAATTGGTCAGATCGGTTCAGATTTAGATATAGCCCCCATACGAATTTCACTCCCGATTTGACTTTTTCTGCTATAGAAACCACATGTTTTAACAGATGTTCTTCAAAATTGGCAAAACATCTTATATTTCAACTAGAAACACTCACGGTGAAAATTAGCCAGATCGGTTCAGATTTAGATATAGCCCCCATACGAATTTCACTCCCGATTTGACTTTTTCTGCTATAGAAACCACATATTTTAACAGATGTGCTTCAAAATTGGTAAAACATCTTATATTTCAACTAGAAACACTCACGGTGAAAATTAGCCAGATCGGTTCAGATTTAGATATAGCCCCCATACGAATTTCACTCCCGATTTGACTTTTTCTGCTATAGAAACCACATGTTTTAACAGATGTTCTTCAAAATTGGCAAAACATCTTATATATCAACTAGAAACACTCACGGTGAAAATTAGCCAGATCGCTTCAGATTTAGATATAGCCCACATACGAATTTCACTCCCGATTTGAGTTTTCCGCTCCAGAAACCACATATTTTAACAGATTTTTTTCAAGTTTGGCAAAATATCTTATATTTGCATGAGAAACACCCAGGATGAAAATGAGTCAGATCGGTTCAGATTTATATATAGCTCCTATACAAATTTCGCTCCCGACTTGATTTTTCCGCCCCAGAAACCACGTATTTTCATCGAATTACTTAAAATTGAGAACTGGAAGAACCTATTGTGAAATGGGTCACTTCATTCCATGTTTGGATATAGCCGTGATACAAATATTCTTTTCTATTTGACAAATTGAACGAGGACATATTAGCCTATGATTAGGAACATACCAAAATTCTTCCCGTTTTCACTTTTTTCCGAATTGAATTGTATTCTGATAGAAAGTGGAGTGTATCATATAGTCGGCCCCGCCCGACTTTAGCCTTTCTTACTGGTTTTTTATTTATATTTACTTGATATTTGCAATTCGCATTCCCTTTATAGCATAAAAGGGCGCCATAGAGTGATTTTTATTTGTAGGGGTGAAATGGGACGAAAAGGGATAAAAATAGTACCTATCAAACGACAGATCAACAGATAGAAACACGAAATTTGTCGTGTACATACCTCTAATAGAGTAGATACATAATATACAAGTATTTTTTCTAAATTTGTACTCTTAAGGGGTTAAATGGGGATAGAGGGATAAAAATAGTACCAACCAAACGGCTGCACCTAGAATAATGAAATTCGGTGTATATATTCCTCTGATTGCGTACACACATAAAATAAAGGAAATTTTCGAAATGCGTACGTTTAAGGTTGTAAAATGAAAAAAGGTGATAAAAATTGTACCAAACAAATGGATGCAGCTAGAACCATGAAATTCGCGGTATACATTCCTCTGACTGAGTGACACGAAAAAAAAAAACGTTTTTCCAAATTCTTACTTTCAAGGGATTCAATGGAAGCAGAGGGATAAAAATGGTACCAACTACAAGGCTATAGCTAGAATGATGAAATTTTCGAAAGTCGTACTTTTAAGGAGTAAAATGCGAAAAAGGGGCTAATAATGGTACCAACAAAATGGCCGCAGATAGTATCATGGAATTGGGTATATACATTCCTCTGACTGCATAGCCACGTGAACTAATTTTTTCTTCCAAATTCGTGCTTTATTTTGTTGCTTTTACGACAAAAATGGTAGAATCATGAAGTTGTCTTATACTGCGTACGTGAGAGATAAGGTATTTTCAAAATGTATACTTTTGAATTTAAAACAGATGGAAATACAACCAACCAAAGGAGTGCAGCTGAAAATACACTCTCTATCCCCCAATATTTAGGGTATTTATGATTGCTGCCTTATATTTACTTTATGAATTGAAGTATTATTTCCATTATATATACATAGTATAAAAATATTGGTAGCCTTGGCTTATTAATTAAATTTCAGATTTTCATACATTTGAAATTTGTTGCGGACATTGCTCTTGTAGCTTGGAAGCACCACAAAGAAAATAAATGTTTTAGCGGGAGAAATGGGACAAAAATGGATAAAATATGGTACCAATAATACGACAATAGCTAGAATCATGAAATTCGGCGTGTACATCCCTCTAATTGCATAAACACGTAAAATAGAGGGATTTTTCGAAATTCGTACTTTTAAGGGATAAAATTGAAAAAGAGGGATAAGTTGATATCATGAAATTCGGTGTGTATTCGATGGTCTGACTATGAAGACTCGAAACAAAAAGGTTTCTTTCCAAATTTGTACATTTGGGCGGAGAATGGGGCGAATGGGGATATCTTTCAAATTTGTACTTTTCTTATCAAAATAATGCAGTCACTTTGTCTGCATCTGAAAATGGCGGCTGACTATCGTCTAATATTTTCGGCATGTTCACTTTCACAATTACAGCATTGTTTTTATTTATAGTAGTAAATTTTAAACAGTGCGCATAAGTATACATTATCGTTTGAATAGTACATAAACATATCACAATTTTCGTAATATGGTTCTGTACTTCTAAGTCGACATCATTTAATATGCTGGTAATACTGTGGAATGCACTCCTCGGTGGAGGGTATATAAGATTCGGCCCGGCCGAACTTAACGCCTTCTTACTTATTTTTTTCTTAGTAGCTACCAAATTGTATTTTCATATTATTCCACGTATAATTGCCCCATCAATGTATGACAACGAAATACTGTTCAATGGCCATTATGACTGGGACCAAAGGTTGTGACGCTGCTTAGCAAGCGGTAGATAAGGTGAGTGATAGGTGTATGAGGCTACACCTATCTGCTGGATTGATGATTTATGACACACCCTCAGCCAAAAATATTTGTAAAAAATGTTTTATAAAACTAATCTGTATAAGTATACAACAAAATGTAAACGAAAATTAGTCAGCTTCTGGGCTCTAGTTAGCGCTAGAATTTTGGAACATTTTAAAGCACCCTCGTGTTTGGCGGCGCATGGACACACACAAAAACGACCACGAATTTAGTGGCATGAGTCATGGAGGACAGGCGAAAACTTGGCTAAAATAGCTGCACATAGTACACAAATTCAAGGCTTAATGAAACATTAATCTTAATGTCGCTAATAAATCAATTTAAATTATGTTGCATTTTTGCACATACGCTACACACGCTGGCTGGCTAAGAAACACAAACCCTGAGTCCACTAGAGAAAAACAAAAACGCCAACAATCAAACAAACATAGCGGCCCAAAAGTAAAAAGTACCCAAATGCCGCCACATTACCTCCAGTGTCAACTTATGACATTTTTTGCCATAAACTTTAGTGACACGAAACCTCCGATGTCTGTGGTCATACATGCATAGTCGAACAAAGTAAATACAGACAATATTTCTATTTGTTTTTTTGTCTTTCGCTCTCTTAACAATGTAGATTAACCGAGCCAAGATATGCAAAGTACTTACCAACAACAAAAGGCCAGTCGGCCAGGCAGGCAGCCATGTTACGGAGAATATAAATTTTCGCGGGGTTTGTTTCATTCATTTTATGAAATAGAGGCAGGCAAACCAACAAAAGGCTCACATTTGATTATTTGTTGTTTTTTGTAGGCTTTACATTGCGATCCGTAACGATACGCGTGCTGGCTGCTTCCAAGCACGCATTGATGATTATTCGGATTCGGCGGCGACAATATGTATCTGTTGCCATTGTAACCGTAGCCTTTGATCTTTCAGCAGCTACTTTATGATCCGCTTAGTGTCATATTTCATACAAAAAACAAAACAATAGAAATCCGAATGCTTTGATTCGAAATTATTTGGAAAATGCTAAATGAACAGCAGAACTTGCGGCCAGGCAAACTCGTACCTATGTCTGTTCGTAGGTTCGCCGTTGTGGGTAGCATGCTCTGTCATCGTATGTTTGGCCGAAAGGTGTTGACGGAAAATAATATTTTTGTCCTCAAAAAACAAAAGCAACAACTTGCAAACGTTGTTCTGTAATCTGTCTAAGATCTGTTATAGTTTAGAAACACGCGATATCTACATATATGTGGCTATGCATACTGACTCTAATACTATTGGCAGAGTTTTAAGTTTTTTTGTAGCATGAAAAAAATCTGATCTTACTATTGTAGCAATGATATTATTTGTTCATCGTGACAAAAAACGAACAATCCGGTTCAATACAGAGATATGGCAAATGCGATAATAAAGGGTGCTACACTAAGGCTTTTATTTGGGGAATATACTCGTTAGGGGTGCTCAAAAGAATTACATTACATTCAAAAGAAGGTGGACTAATTTCATAGGACCCGCGCCATGAATGCACATTATTCGAGTAAAAATCTGCGCCGATTAGGGAGTATTGATGGAGAGAAAACCTTCTTCTTCCATCTTCCAATCTTTGGTAATTAAATACATATTAGTATTAGAAAGGTATCCTTGATTTGCAATAATATGGTAGAATCAAGACTAGACAGGCCAACACCGTCTCAAAAACCAATAAACAGACATGCAAAGAAGTTTGCTGAACAAATTTGACCAGAGTGGTACTGTGACGCACTTTCATTGTAGATATTTCAGGGTGAAATATAATATGTTGTGTTTAATTCGAACAAAATCTATAACACCGTCCGACGACTATAGGCAAAAAGTGTAAGTTGGCGTTTCTATTTTCCTAATCCTGTTGCCCTTTGGATTACAAAGAATATCTTTTTTTTTCAAAAAATATTTAAGTACTTATTCGCGGCCTATTGCGCCAGTATAAGTGGCAAATTAAAGAGGGGAATGTCTGCTAAAAATATTTCAAATTGCAAATTGCAATTTAGTTTAGCACAAGTAGCAAGGAGTTTTTCACAACTAAAATGTAAGCTTGTTTTTTGATGAATACCCGCAAAATATTTCTACACATAGACACATTAGAGTTAGAGAGAGTCGATGTTAAAGATTGGTTTATTTTATGTGTTCTCCCAAAATATGACGCTTTTATTACTGTCCGTTCGTGAGCTTCTACAAATCTGAATTTCCTTGAAAAGAATTCACGTTGAAAATGGTATTGAGAAATAAAAACCGTTAGAAATTACAATCTGTCCCGAGTCTTATCAAACCATATCACACCATATCACAAGCTGAATCGATTTACTGATGTCTGTCTGTCCGGCAATCTGCTGCCAATCTACATGTGGCACAACATCTTATAATCGAACTAAAAACATCTGTGCTGAAATTGGGTAAGATCATGTTGATTACTTTATTATTTACCATAATCATTAAATTTGATTAAAGATGAATTTATAGTAACTGTATAATTTTAAAATACCTGGGTTTAGTAATCAATGCGAGGTATATACGCAGGGAGTGGTGTATGGTATTATATAGTCGGCCCCGCCCGACTTTAGCCTTTCCTTACTTGTTATTCGTAGGGGGTGAAATGGGGCAAAAAGGTAGGCTAGAAACACGAAATTCGCTGTGTACATTCCTCTAATTGTGTAGATACATAATTTGAAAGTATTTTTTTCCAAATTCGTACTTTTAAGGGATAAAAATGGTACCAACAAAACAGCTGCACCTAGAATAATGAAATTCGGTGTATACATTCCTCTGATTGCGTAGACACGTAAAATAGAAGGATTTTTCGAAATTCGTACTTTTTGGGGTTCAAATGGAAAAGGGGGTTTAAAATAGTACCAACCAAATGACCGCAGCTAGAGTCATGAAATTCGGTAGACACGAAAAATAAAAGTTTTTTTTCCAAATTCATACTTTCAATGGATACAATGGAAAAGGGGTTATAACTAGTACCAAGTAAACGAATACAGATAGAATGATGAAAATCGGTTGCGTAGACAAAAGAGATTTTAGATAGTCGTACTCTTTAGGGGGTAAAATTGGAAAAGGGGGATAAAAATGGTACCAACCAAATGACCGAAGCAGACACGCAAAAAAAAAAAGATTTTTCCAAATTTGTACTTTTAAGGCAAAAATTGGTTGAATCATGAAATTAAATTATTTTACACTATGTACATGAGATACTAAATTTTCAAAATTTGTATTAAAATAGAATGGAAATACAACCAACTACGGCAACCACTACCTACCAATATTTATGATATTTATGCTTTTTTGAAAATATAAATATAAGAATATTAATTTTTTGAATTGACTTGAAGTATTATTTCATATATATCATATATATAGTGTAAACGTATTGGTAGGCTTCCAAATTTGTATTTTTTATTTTTATTTTAAGTTAGGTTATCTTGCACTTGAGAGATAATGGTTTTTTTGGAGATTGCTGTTTGCTCTTTTATTTACTTTTTGAATTGATTTTAAGTATTATTTCTCCTGAAATAATAAAAGTATTATATTTATTTATAAAATTACTTTTCAATATTTTTATTTGTTTTGGTTTGGCTATATTAAAAAATATATTTTCCTGTAATATTACTGCACTTCTACGAAAATCGACAGCCTCTGTGGAATGCAATCCATGGTGGATGGTATATAAAGTTCGGCCGGGCCGAACCTAACGCCTTTTTTACTCGTTTGCTGTTACAAACATTTGCCGGAAAACTAACTTATAATACCCTGTTCCACGAAGTGGTATAGGGTATATTAAAACAGAGTGATTTTTTATTTTTTTTTGAAAAAGAAAGCATTTTATCAATTTTTTGCCGACTGTTCCTAAGACATTTTTATGTAAAAGTGAAATTCGCCATCATATCTACTTTAAGAAGATTTTCGATATCGATTGACACAAATACTTATTATTGCTAATGATAATATTGCAAAGATACGATAGAGTCAGAACTAGGTATGCTAACGCAGTCTCAATAACCAATTCACAGACTTTCTTTCTCTTCTAGAGAGGTTCCACTTTCAATGCAGACATTTCTGGGTGAAATTTAAAATATTTGGTTTCTATAGTGGAAAAAGAAACAAATTGGATATGGGTACTGTTTCAAAACATGTACCGATATGATCCACTTTAAGTACGGATGTTTCTGGCTGAAATATAAGGTCTTGCGCAAAACTTAAGCACAATCTATTATAATATGTGGGTGGGTGTTTGGTTGCAAAAAAAAAAAAAAGATGCTATATTCTTGTTTATAAGAAGATCCAGTAATTTCGAAGAAGCAATATATGTTACACCGGGTAGGTTTGTATGGGAGAAATAAAGTGGCTCTTTTTCGCTCATGTAATGAAATCCCGGTTTATTTTATGACTATAAGAAATTGCATAATGTACTTTTCGGCAAAAATTCCTTAAATGGTCTGTCAAATAACTTTATTTAAATAGAGATCACGAGTCTGCTATTTCATCCAGAATCTGTCATATTATTTTTGATTCTGATAGTAGGCATTTGAACACCAAAATTTTTAGACATAATTTGTGACGAATAGGATTCGAGAAAGTGTGTTAAGTTTGGCTCTAACTGTACTGCAGGTTATAGGCTTTAGTTTGAATATATAATTTGCTTTTTTTTATACCCTCCACCTCCAGGATGGGGGTATGTATATTCACTTTGTCATTCCGTTTGTAACACCTTGAAATATTCATCGGAGACCCCAAAAGTATATATATTCTGGGTTGTGGTAAAATTCTAAGACGATATAGCCATGCCCGTCTGTCCGTCTGCCCATCTGCCCGTCTGTCCGTCTGCCCGTCTGTATGTCTGTCTGTTGAAAGCACGATAGCAGCCGAACGAAATGAGCTAGGAGGTTAAAATTTTTCCTAAATGTGTCTTATGGTTGTAGATCGGTTGGGATTGAAAGTAGACGAAATCGGCCCAGAGGGAAATCATTTTCCCTCGCAAGGACTGAAAATACCCCTAATATTTAGAGTATTTCAGCATGTTTTTTGAACATATTAGCTTGTATTTACTTGATATTTGCAATGCGCATTCCCTTTATAGCATAAAAGGGCACCATAGAGTGCTTTTTATTTGTAGGGGGCGAAATGGGACAAAAAGGGATACAAATGGTACCTATCAAATGACAACAGATAGAAACACGAAATTTGGTGTGTACATTCCTATAATAGAGTAGATACATAATATAAAAGAATTTTTTTAAATTCGTACTTTTAAGGGTTTAAATGGGGATAGAGGGATAAAAACAGTACCAACCTAACGGCTGCACCTAGAATAATGAAATTCGATATATACATTCCTCTGATTGCGTAGAAACGTAAAATAAAAGAACTTTCCAAAATTCGAACTTTTTGGGGTTCAAATGGAAAAAGGGGATAAAAATAGTACCTATCAAATGACAGCTAGCTAGAATCATGAAATTTATACTTTTGACATTAAAATAGGATGGAAATACAACCAACCAAACGACTGTAGCTGAAAATACACTATCTAACCCCCAATATTTAGGGTATTTATGACTGCTCCCTTATATTTACTTTATGAATTGAAGTATTATATCCATTATATATATATAGTATACAAATATTGGTAGCCTTGGCTTATTAATGAAATTTCTTATTTTCATACAGTTAAAATTTGTTGCGGACATTCCTCTTGTAGCTTGGAAGCACCACAAAGAAAATAAAAGTTTTAGCGGGAGAAATGGGACAAAAACGGATAAAATATGGTACCAATGATACGACAACATCTAGAATCATGAAATTCGGTATGTACATCCCTCTAATTGCATAGACACGTAAAATAGAGGGATTTTTCGAAATTCGTACTTTTAATGGATATAATTGAAAAAGAGGGATAAAAATGGGACCGTCCAAACCGCTGAAGTTGATATCATGAAATTCGGTGTATACATTCTGATTATGAACACTCGAAAAAGGGTTTTTTCCAAATTTGTACATTTGGGCGGAGAATGGGGCGAATGGGGATATCTTTAAAATTTATACTTTTCTTATCACTTTGTGTGTATCTGAAAATGCTTCTTTCTAATGGCGACTGACAATCGCCTAATATTTAGGCATGTTCACTATCACAATTTCAGCATTTAATTTATATATAGTAGTCGATTTTAAACAGTGCGCATAAGTATACATTATAGTTTGAAATAGTAAACAAATATAGTAATGTGCATAAAAATATTACAATTTACAATCAATTTACATCAATTTACAATTTACATCGTGGTGGGATGATCATTTGTTTACAATTTGCCAACAAAATATCATAATATGTCAATTATGTAATGTACTTCGTGATGAAGGCTATATGATTCATTCAATGCCATTGTATTGTTTCAAAAGCTTTATGTATACTTGCACAAAAATATTTTTTTTTTAGAAAAAAATTACGAGTTATGAACGTTTTATAAGGTGTGTTCATTCAATCTCATGTAACTCCCGAAATACTTTGCTGATTTTAATGTACTATACCGTTAATTGCAGGTGACTTTAATTGCCTTTAAACTATTGTAGTGGTATGTTATCGCAAAAATGTTTATGACTTTTTTAAGTTTTTACAATTTTATTTCTTTTATTTTGATTTTCGAAACGATTACAAAAGTGATTTATTGGAAATTTTAATGTTATGCTATTAGATTCTTATTTTGGAGACTGTGTGAGTTTGGAAGTGTTATATTTTTTAAGATTTTTCAAATATCTTTGGCAACATTAACCAAAATTTCACAAAAAAATTTATAAAAACGATAAAAAATCCAAAAAAGTTAAAATAGTATAATTTTTCCAAAATTTTCGAAACGAAGATTCTCTTGTAACGATTGGCAAATTTGGTGAAACCTCAAGCACTAAAAAAAAGAATTTTACACAAAATGTGAAAAATGAAATGGAACCACCTTTAAATCAATCAGCTTTGTCTGGAGAGTAAAAGTCTTTACAAATGTCATTGCATTAATGAAGAATATATGCAACTTTGGTAGGGTGTAGAATATATTACAAAAGTACACACGTAGTACATCTAATATTTACAACACAATGATCTTTGTTTACACAGTGTCTGATATGCTGCCACCACCACCACCAACATGTTGCATGACGAGGTGATGGTTACACAGTTTCTTGTGTATTAACCTTTTCTGTTTAAATCACGGCGATTGCATGTAGCTGCTGCTGGAATTGATTTTTACAACATGCTCCGCCAGTACCAGTACCTAAAGACGACGAAAAAGAAGAATAAATAACTTTTATTACTAACCAGTAAGGAAAGGCTAAAGTCGGGCGGGGCCGACTCTATGATACACTCCACTTTCAATCAGAATACAATTCAATTCGGTGAAAAAGTGAAAACGGGAAGGTTTTTTGTATCCTGTAAATGTATGTGTTTGACAAAAAATTTTATATCGGAAAGGACATTTGTATGAGGATATATTGAAACCTGGAACGAAATAGGTGAAATATAAAATGTATAGTTTGGACAAAATCGGTTAAACTTATGGGAGCAACATTTGAATTTGGACTATATTTAAATCTGAACCGATCTTACCCACTTTCACCATAGTTTTTTTTAGTTAGATTATAAGATGTTGTGCGAAATTTAAAGAAAATCGAGCGCAATATGTGGCTTTTAAAGCGGCAAAAGTCAAATCGGGAGCGACATTTGTATGGGGGCTATATCTAAATCTGAATCGATATTACCCAATTTCTGCATAGTATTTCTAGTTGGATTATAAGATGTTGTGCCAAATTTAAAGAAAATCGATTAGAATATGTGGCATTTAAAGCGGAAAAAGTCAAATCGGGAGCGACATTTATATGGGGGCTATATCTAAATCTGAACCGATCTTACCCAATTTCTGCATAGGTGTTTCTAGTAAGATTATAAGATGTTGTGCCAAATTTAAAGAAAATCGAGTACAATATGTGGTTTCTACAGAGGAAAATGTCAAATCGGGAACGACATTTGTATGGGGGCTATATCTAAATCTGAACCGATTTGACCTATTTTCACCATAGATGTTCTTAGTTTAAATATAAGATGTTTTGCCAAATCTGAAGACAATCTGATACAATATGTGGTTTCTAGAGCGGAAAAAGTCAAATCGGGAGCGAAATTTGTATGGGAGCTATATATAAATCTGAACCGATCTGACCGATATTCATCATGGATGTTTCTAGTGGAAATATAAGATGTTTTACCAAATCTGAAGACAATCTGATACATTATGTGGTTTCTAGAGCGGAAAAAGTCAAATCGGGAGCGAAATTTGTATGGGAGCTATATATAAATCTGAACCGATCTGTCCGATATTCACCATGGGAGTTTCTAGTGGGAATATAAGATGTTTTACCAAATCTGAAGACAATCTGATACAATATGTGGTTTCTAGAGCGGAAAAAGTCAAATCGGGAGCGAAATTTGTATGGGAGCTATATATAAATCTGAACCGATCTGACCGATATTTACCGTGGGTGTTTCTAGTGGAAATATAAGATGTTTTACCAAATCTGAAGACAATCTGATACATTATGTGGTCTCTAGAGCGGAAAAAGTCAAATCGGGAGAGAAATTTGTATGGGAGCTATATATAAATCTGAACCGATCTAACACATTTTTACCACAGGTGTTTTTATTTACAATATAATATGTTTTGCCAATTTTAAAGAAAATCTGTTGTAATATGTGGTATCTAGAGTGAAAAGAGTCAAATCGGGAGTGAAATTCGTATGGGGGCTATATCTAAATCTGAACCGATTTTCTTCAAATTAAATAGCGTTCGTCCTCATCCCGAAAAACATCGTTGTGCAAAGTTTCATTTGGTTATGTCTACAAATGCGACCTGTATCGTGATTACAAGAATAGATGGACGGACAGACAGACAGACAGACAGACAGACAGACAGACAGACAGACAGACAGACAGACAGACAGACAGACAGACAGACAGACAGACAGACGGACGAACATTGCTAAATCGACTCAGAAAGTGATTCTAAGACGATCGGTATAATTAACAATGGGTCTATCTCGTTTCCTTTTGGGTGTTACAAACAAATGCACAAAGACATAATACTCTCGTGGAGTGTATAAAAATCTAAGGCAAAATACTACTAGCACCGGGTGGAAACTGTGATTGGTCCAACCGTGGCGTTGCTATTGTTGCCTCTTGTTGACGATGCTCAGAGTCTTTACCATGAAAATTGATCTTTTTGACATAAATTTGGTGGATGTTGCAATGCTGCAGTAGCAATAGCTGCGGCGTATCTAGATATTTCTTTGGAAATGCATTCGGCAACTGTAAAAGATAAATATTGCTTGGCGAAGCCTGAGAATTATCAATTTCATGCCCTTGGGTCGAGCGAAGCGTTGTTGGCTGCATTTACAGATGCTGAAGAGTATTGAATAACTTTAAGTTTTCAGTATATCATAGGTGCTTCGTGTATTTTTATGTCCTGCACAAAGTAGATCGTTGATAAAAAGTGGTCCTCCACTTTCCACAGAGAATTGTAGAAACTCAATAATCAATCTTTCAGTAGTAACTAAACACTATTGGAAAAAAGCAAAATAAATGTTTGATTAATACTATAGGCACATTCAGACTCATCGTGCCTCGCGCTCTATCATTTGTATGTGTGTAAAGTAAAAATTGTACAGTTTGACCACAAAAAGGAGTGGAAGTCTGACCACAAAAAGGAATGAGATCACATGATGCACATGAAAGTATGCCAAATTGAATTTTTAGAATATTTCCAAATATCATCAGGTTTTTTACAGGAAAACGTTCAATATAGACATCACTTTGTTTGTTTGGTTTTATACCCTCCACCATAGAATGAATTGCATATATCAATCAAAGCATATATCGCAATTATTGTGCTATACTTACAAAAAAAGTGCATAATTAAGTTCCGAGGGTCCGTCCGTTGTTTGTTTGGTTTTATACCCTCCACCATAGAATGAATTGCATTTATCAATCAAAGCATATATCGCAATTATTGTGCTATACTTACAAAAAAGTGCACAATTAAGTTCCGAGGGTCCGTCCCTGACGCTATTTAATTTGGTGCAAATCGGTTCAGATTTAGACATAGCCCCCATACAAATGTCGCTCGCGATTTTACTTTTTCCGCTCTAGGAACCACAGTACTTTATAATTCAATTAGAAACATCTATGATCGTCGCTGCCGATTTTTTCTGCTCTATAAATTGCATAATTCAACCGATTTTGATCAAATTTGGCACAATGCATTATATTGCAACTAGAAACATCTATGGTGAAAGTGGTTCATATCGGTTCAGATTTATAAATAGCTCTTACATATATTTCACTCCCGATTTGACGTTTTCCTCTCTCGAAATCATAAATTTGACAAATTTTCTTCAAATTTGCCACAACATCGTATATTTGAACAAGAAACATCTCTGGTGAAAAATATTTGTTATAGCTCCCATATAAATTTCGATTTCAACTTGATATTTTCCGCTAAAATTTTTCACAATTCCTTATATATCAAGGCCCACAAAATAGATTTTTCCTGGAATTTAACACGGATTTTCAAGGATAAAAGGATAACAATTTGAAAGGACCTTTATATCCTTTTTTGGTCCATATTGTAAAAATAAATAATCTAGAAAGACAGTTCAAAATGTCACCTTTCATTTGATACCCATGTTGTGATAATACGACTTGCACAAAAACGGCGAAAATTCATGGAAGGGGACATGTCCTTTGCAAGTTCGAAGTAATTTTAAAGGAAAATTCGACCAGAGAATGAAAAACAGAGTAGTTTGGTTGATGTGCAAATGTACTGTTCAACGGTGTATTCAATGTGAAATTTGTATATAAAAGATATCCATATATTGCATAAAAATCTATTTTTAAAGGTTGACGAAATACTCAACTTTTACTTACTGCATGATAGAAAATGGTGTTCTTAAAAAACAAATCTGAAGACTGGTTTGAACAATACTCGAAAAAAGGCACCGAAGTGCCTTAGAATATACGAAATTAAATTTCATTGATTTGAGATTCGGCTTCTCTCTTTTTACGAAATTCGACAATTTCGTGCAGTATTCAAATTAAATATATATTTAAGCATAAAGTCGGGCGGGCCGACTATATGATACACTCCACTTTCTATCCAAATACTATTCAAAGCGGTAAAAAAGTGAAAACGGGAAATATTTATGTATGTTTCCTAATCATAGACCGATGTGACCTGACCCACTTTGTCAAATCGAGAAGAATACTTGTATCGGGGCTGTATCCAAACATGGAATAAAGTGACTAACTTTCACAATAAGTCCTTCAAGTACAAATATAACGTGTTATGCTCACTTTGAAGATATTTTGTGAAAATTCGTGGTTTCTGGGGCGGAAAAAATCTATCCGGGAGCGAAATTTGCATGGGAGCTATATGTAAATCTGAACCGATCTGGCTCATTTTCACTTTTGGGTGTTTCTAGTTGAAATATAAGATATTTTGAAAGATTTGAAGAAGATCTGATAAAATATGTGGTTTATAGAGTACAAAAAGTGCATCGGGAGTTAAATTTGTGTGAGAGCTATATATAAATCTGAACCGATCTAACACATTTTTACCACAGGTGCTTCTAGTTGAAATATAAGATGTCTTGCCAATTTTGAAGAAAATCTGTTGTAATATGTGGAAAAGAGTCAAATCGGGAGTGAAATTCGTATGGGGGCTATATCTAAATCAAACTAAACAGAGTTCGTCCTTGTACCGAAAAACTTCGTTGTGCAAAGCTTCATCAGACAGACAGACGGACATTGCTAAATCGATTCAAAAAGTGATTCTAAGTCGATCGGTATGATTAACAATGCCCTTTCGTTTGGGCGTTACAAAAAAATGCACAAAGACATAATGCTCTTGTGGAGTGTATAAAAAGAAACACATCAAAATGTTGTTTCATATTAATATCATAAAATGTAAATATATTGACCACGTCCACCATTGCTTAGAGTTTAGAAATTTATATAATTTTAACAGTCTTATAGCCAGTATTTTGACAAAAAATATGTATAAAATTTACTATATCATAAAATTATGAAATTTTTCAAAACTTCAGTATTTTCGATTGCCAATTTGATTTTGCTAGAGACGATTGTATATTTTGAAAATGTGTTAAAACAGGGCTGTGGAGTCGGAGGCGGTGAAATTTGCTGGAGCCGGAATCGGAGTCAAAAAAAAAAAAATGGTCGACTCCCACTCCGGGTAAAAGATTTTTATACACTCCACGAGAGCAGGGCCGTGCGCAGGGGGGGGGGTTTTGGGGGTTCAAACCCCCCCCGAGAGGTTTCGAACATATACTTTTTAAAACCTTCTAGACTTTCTGAAGCAAAAAATATAGAATTTGTAAGGTCTTTTTAAAATAACTCGCCCGAAATAGTAATTTTGCAGTAAAATAATGAATACACGAAAATTACATAAAAAATCGTGGACACTTTCTTGAATTTCGGACAAAGGTTATGAAAAATACAAATAAACTAAACGAATTGTGCCAATATCAAGATTGTGTAGTGCTAATTTTGCTAATGGACACCAAATTGTTCGGAAAATTTTCATTTTTATTAACCGATACAGTCGATTGACATTCGACTAGAGCTATATCTTATGAACTTTTAATTGTGTACTGCAATAAAGTTTGGAAAATTAACAAAATCGTTTAGTAATTTAAAAAAAGTGTAGATAAGAATCACTATGATATCATAATGAAATCTAAAATATTAAACAAATAATTTGCTTGATGCTTGTAGAACGCTAAGATGTAACATTTGCGATTGGACATTTTTATGGAGCTGTATCTAAATCTCAACCGATGTGTCCTATTTTCATCACAGGTGCAACCACAATGGTTTCTGTTACTTCCAATGTTTTGGGAGTTTGCAATTATAATACAAATCCATTTCGACAAACGAAGAAAACTGTTTGATAAACATGAACTTATTTCTCTTTGTTCATTTACAACAACTGATGACATGTTTACCGCAAACAAACTAATTTTTCCCACAAAAGAAACTCAAAAACTATGTTCACCTGTCTAAAATTTCGTTTCTACGAAATTAATTTTTGCTCTGCGTGTAGGTCTCTATTTTAAAATCTACTTTAAAGTTGCGAAACAATAAGAAATGAGTTTTAACTTACTAAAATTTTTGTTATATTTATCACTTATGTCAACTATTTTTCAGAGTTATTATTTTTTTGTACTTATGTAACAAGTATTATTCAAAAGAGAAACAACAAATTCAGTAACTTGGATCTACGTAGGAAAACGAAACTCTATAATACCAATTATTTGGTTTTTTGGAATTAAAATTTCTAGTTGTTTCTTCTTGCATTTCATTGAATACAAAAAACCGTATTTGTTATTCGAATTTATACATATTTAAGATTATAAAAATGAAGAAACATTTCCAAATATTTTTTATTTAATCGGAATATGCGTATAAAGATTTTGAGTAAACATCCTGTTACTCATATCCTATATAAATTAAAAACCCAAAAATTCTTTAGACATCCTATTTAGACCCGTACTTTGTCAAAAAGCATATCCAATTTTCTGCATTTATCATAGAAAAAGTGCGGGACTGAAGGGTTTATTGCCGAGTAATTTGGTCGTTTTTTGTGTAATATTTCTACAAAATATATATCGAGGGCTTATATTCAAAAGTGGCTATGAACCCTTTTCTCGCAAATGAGTTTTTGATGTCATATTCTCAGATTTGGATGTCATCTGTCATATAAATTTGGAAAAGATTTTTTTCTAAAGCCATTTTTTTTAATTTCTGATTTGGCTATCCCCTCGCACGTTAGTTTGTGACTGAATAAGTGGCTATGAACATAAAAATAATAGAAATAAAATAGTTCAACAATGGAGCAGCATAAAACCGAAGGTTATAATTCGCAAAAACGATTTTGTTTAAAACATTTTTCTAGATTTAGGGCATATCGTACTATCAAATTCCGGCTAATTCAAATTATCAGGCTAAAATAGTATAAATAGTGGCAGCAAAGTCAAAAATTGTGAAAAATATCTTCTGAAAAACCCGCGTAACTTTTGATCATATTGAGAATACCAAAATATTTCTTTGGCATGTGATTGCTGACTTCATGGGGAATATTTGTGTATGAAAAGTTTCAGAATTATGAATGAAGAAAGTTAAAATATAAGGAATTGCAACGGCGAATTTTGGATTTTTCATCAATTGCAGCGATTGGCTACATATATGTTACAAGCGACCAATCTGACGGATGAAGCTGGAATCTCTAAATTCGCTGTATACAAAAAAGTTATGGAGTTTACAATAAATCTTATTCTTATTTCAACATTCATAGTGCTCAATTTTAAACATACAAAAGTGGCTATGAACCATGAAACCGCGAATAATAGGAAATTTCGAAAACTTTTTAATTAGTAATCCTTTTTAGATTAAACTGTAGAAGAATGATTAATAATTTCTCTTCAAATTAAGGAGAAAATCAGTTTTTTCGCTCTCCTGAAAAGTTATGTTTTTGTTCATAGCCACTTATGAATATAAACCCTCGATATGTATGTATGTAATTTCAAGCAACTATTTAAAAAAGTTCTACACTTAGAGAACAAGTCAAGACACTTTTCTGCTATTACAGCTGTTTTTTGGCATAACAGCGGTTTTCTGCTAAAGAGTTTGCAGTCTGCTAAAATTGGCTGTTGTTAATTAAAATATAAAAATAGATAAGCGTTCATAAGCGAGTTTAGCTCGAATTTTCTTTTATATTAGCTTGGGACAATATGCGTATCACATATATTGCTAAAAACAGCAAACAGCTGTTTACCATCTCAGCAGATACAAATCTGCTGTCTCTTTTTTAACAGCAAAAAATCTGCTCTTTCAGTAGACTTTCTGCTTTCTTTTACTGGCATATTCCTTTGAGTGTACTGATATATGGATTACTGAAATCCAATTTTGCCGACAATGTCTGTCGGACAAATGTATCAAAGTATTTTTCAAAGATCCTGGCAATAAAATATGAGTGGTTTCCAAATGCTCCAGTAAAAATCTCCTAAAAAGTTGGAAAATTAACTAAGTATGAGTACAGTTTTCTTCTTTCAAAGCCATAGTAAATAGTTCATTTACTAGAAAGGTAGTAGATTTACTAAAAAACATTTATTTGGATCTAATAAAAAATTCTTACAATTGAGTAAATTCAAACTTATGTGGAAGAATGTTTTCAAGATTTTAAGTGAGAAAAAAATCTGAAATTTTTTGTATGGGAAAAATTCCATTTAGGAAATTTTAACTTATGGCAGAGGTATCATGAAACTTTTGAGAAATATTTCATGTTGTCATTTTTTGTATCAGTTTTGCATACTCTGAAGCAAAACTATTTGTTTGATTTTTTCAGTTAAATTGAACTTATTTTAATTTCACCTTTTTTCCATGTATAAAAAAAAAATTCCTCAGTTTAAGTAAAAATTTACTCGTTTTGAGGCAAAAATCAGCAAAATTGACCTCAGTTTGAGTTTACTTGATTTGAGTAAACATTTAATTAGTTTTAGGAAATTTTCAGCAAAATTTTACTAAGATTTAGTAAAAATTTGCATAGTTTTAGGAAAATTTTGCTTAAATTTAGTAAAAAATTACTTGGTTTTAGGAAAAATTTACTTAGATTTAGGAAAATTTCAGAAAAATTCTACTTATATTTAGTAAAAATGTACCTGCTTTCCTAAATTTTAGTTAATTTTAACTCATTATAGGGTTAAATTTTTTACGAGTGTAGGTGAAAACCCCCCCCCAGGAGAAAATCCTGCGCACGGGCCTGCACGAGAGTATTATGTCTTTGTGCATTTGTTTGTAACACCCAAAAGGAAACGAGATAGACCCATTGTTAATTATACCGATCGTCTTAGAATCACTTTCTGAGTCGATTTAGCAATGTCCGTCTGTCTGTCTGTCTGTCCGTCCGTCCGTCCATCTATTCTTGTAATCACGATACAGGTCGCAATTGTAGACAGAACCAAATGGAACTTTGCACAACGATGTTTTTCGGGATAAGGACGAACGCTATTTAATTTGAAGAAAATCGGTTCAGATTTAGATATAGCCCCCATACGAATTTCACTCCCGATTTGACTCTTTTCACTCTAGATACCACATATTACAACAGATTTTCTTTAAAATTGGCAAAACATCTTATATTGTAACTAGAAACACCCGTGGTAAAAATGTGTTAGATCGGTTCAGATTTATATATAGCTCCCATACAAATTTCGCTCCCGATTTGACTTTTGCGCTATAGAAACCTCACATTGTACCAGATTTTCTTTAAAATTGGCATAACATCTTATAGTCCAACTAAACAAAACTATGGTGACAGTGGGTAAGATCGGTTCAGATTTAGATATAGCCCCAACACAAATGTTGCTCCCAAATGTTTAACCGATGTCCAAATGTTTACAAATGTCCTTTCCGCTTTAACATTTTTTGTCAGACACATACATTTACAGGATACAAAAAACATTCCCGTTTTCACTTTTTCACCGAATTGAATTGTATTCGGATTGAAAGTGGAGTGTATCATAGAGTCGGCCCCGCCCGACTTTAGCCTTTCCTTACTGGTTTTTTCGTTATTAGAAATTATAATATATTTCCTGGCTGAAAAAAATGAATAAATAAAGGCTTTAAATCTTAAAATATTAATCTGAGACATGTTCTGTGAACACTATTTTTATAATTGTGTATAAATATAAAAAATTTAAAGTAAAACTAAAGTTAATGTGGTATTCATTTATCGATGCAATTTTAAAGAGGCGTACCGGCTAAGGAGCTATTATAGATCATGCGACTCGTTGGGGAAGTACGTATTTAATGATGAAACGTCTAATTGAAATGAAAAGTTATTTAAACGCATTAGCAGAAAAATATTAGGATGAAGCCATTGTTTTCGAAAAGGTTTTATAGAGTCCTTATACTGTAACTAAAAAAATGCATAGCGAGAAACTGAAACCAGGTTGTTTATACTGGGAATGGAAAGAACTAATATTTAAATTGGAGAAATTTTAAAATGGAATTACAAATTATATTGTTTCTTCAAAGACTAGAAGAGAGGCGGAAATAATGAAGAATTCTACTCCATTGGCGGGAGTATAAGTCGAACCTTTAAAACATTGAGTGCCAAGCGGTTTTGACGCAAACCTTCCCAGGAGGCCAAACATTTTTTTTTGCATAAGTACGGAAATGTACGACGGCACTCAATGTGTTAAATACAATTTTATTAAACCATTATCAAATTTTAGTGGCATGGCAAGGATTATATGAACTGGCAGAAAGAATGCAAAAAACTTGTAGTTCAAATGGTTTTTAATTGTGCGATACCATCTCACGAATCAACACCTTCTGACGACTTCGAAATGTATTTCGATAGTTTGGAGCAAAATAGGCTAAATGGTTAAGAACTGATTCCGTTGAAATACAAAAGCAAAACTTTTATCGGGAATTGGATGAAATAAACAATTTTTACAGAAAAGACAAAAAGGATTGGGTATTACCCGAACATTATTCGTGATGTGGGATTAGTAGCAGCTGCAATGAGGATACTTTTTTGTTTGTTTTATAAAATAAAATGGAGTTTCTTTAAGAAATATATATTATTATAATTATTGACAGAAATACACCACTAAATATTATTGATTGAACATCCGGAGTCGACTCCGGAGTAGGAGTCGGCGTCGAAATATTTTAAAATGCTGGAGTCGGAGCAATTTTGAATCGACTACACAGCCCTGGTAAAAAATACTCTAGTGTACATCCCCCTAATTTCGTAGACACGGAAGACATTTTTGTAAAAAGGGTTAAGTCGATATAAAGAAACTAAAGGATTTTTACAAAATTGTACTTTGTACAGGGAAATCCTCTGATTGCGGGGATTGAAAATTGGTAAAATTGTTTTTTTATACACTCCACGAGAGTATTATGTCTTTATGCATTTGTTTGTAACACCCAAAAGGAAGGGAGATAGACGCATTGTTAATTATACCGATCGACTTACAATCAATTTATCAATGTCCGTCTGTCTGTTTGACTGTCTGTCCATCTAGTCTTGTAATCACGATACAGGTCGCAATTGTAGACAGAACCAAATGAAACTTTGCACAACGAAATTTTTCGAGATAAGGACGAACGCTATTTAATTTGAAGAAAATCGCTTCAGATTTCGATACAGCCCCCATACGAATTTCACTCCCGATTTGATTCTTTTCACTCTAGATACCACATATTACAACAGATTTTCTTCAAAATTAGCAAAACATCTTATATTTAAACTAGAAACACCTGTGGTAAAAATGTGTTAGATCGGTTCAGATTTATTTATATATAGCTCCCATACAAATTTCGCTCCCGATTTGATTTTTTCCGCTCTAGAAACCACAAATTGTATCAGATTGTCAACATCCTATGTTTCAACTAGAAATTCATGTGGTAAAAATGTGTTAGATCGGATCAGATTTATATATAGCTCCCATACAAATTTCGCTCCCGATTTGATTTTTTCCGCTCTAGAAACCACAAATTGTATCAGATTGTCTTCAGATTTGGCAAAACATCTTATATTTCGACTAGAAACACCTGTGATAGAAATGTGTTAGATCGGTTCTGATTTATATATAGCTTCCACACAAATGTCTCCTCCGGATTGACTCTTTCCGATCTAGAAACCACAGATTTTCTTTAAATGTGGCAAAACAATTTTTATTTCGACTAGAAAAAGTTCTGTTGAAAATGGGCCAGACCGGTTAAATATATATATCTCTAATATATATAACACCAATATAAATTTCAAAAAAAAATAAGAGTACAAATATTAAAGGTACCTTCTATGAAATTTGGTATTTTAGCAAAAAAATATTCATGAATAAATTTTGTATATAGTCACAAAATAAATTTTTAGTTTTGTTGCGCTATGTTATCGGAGATTGCTAACTCGTTATTATCATATGGCCCACTGTTCGCTGTATGTTTGGCTGGTAAAAAGAAGGTGGATGGATTTGTGTTGTTAAATACAATATGTCCGTGCTTTAGGTTGGAGTAGATACTTCCGTTACCCACCAGCCCGAAATTAACATCTGGCCAACGGTATACAACTAGTGACAGACTGCGCCTCCGAGTAGAGCATCTCCAAGCTTGTGATCATATGTAACACGGCTTTTATTTGAAGACCTGACATGAAGTTGATTGAAAGGGTTTTCACAACCCAATTCGGAATTGTTGGCCATCATTAATTGATGTAATCTCTATGAGAAAGTTAACTACCAGCTTCCGTCTGTCAATCCCATCACTTGACTACTCTAGTCTGATGTATGAAATACTGGCATGTAAAGTGCTATGAACGTAACGATTCGACATCAAGGTTAAACATTTAAACAGCCGAAAAAGAGAATAATAAGAAAAAAGAAAAAAAAAACACAAAAGCAACAAACAATACACTCAATTGACACTAATCTAACACAAAATTGACAGTTGAGCTGTTTTTATCGCCGAATCGGCGTATCGTCGAACAATACAAGATACAGAGTCAGACTGCCGGACAGACGAAACAGCTGAGTTCAACAATAGATCAAAGATACAAATTTCAGTTACAAGTACCGTAAAGTTATGCTTGGAAACACTCCTTAAAATGGCAACAACAACAGCTTTTCTACCATGATTTTGACTCGTTTTTTAGAAGAAAAAAGCAAGCAATCGAATTCAAATAAATCAAGTATTTTTTTTTTGCTCAAGTACATTCTCGACAAAAGACTCGAGACACCCACACTTTTGCTTAAGTGGCTTTAGACAAAAAAAAAACAGACAAACAAACAAAAAGAACGTCATAAGAATTTGTTCCTTAGAGCCACATCAGAAATTCTTGTGAGGACACGAACGCCGCCATCATCATCGCCGTCGTCGTCATGATAAAATGATTAATCGATGCAGGAAGTCGAAATGTTAATTAGTATTTCTTTCTTGTATTCCATTAAAAAGGAGTGAAAAAACTAATTGAAATCGATTCCATTAATAATGAAATGATTTCTGAGCATTAGAATCTAATGCTTGTTTTGAGTGCCGTGAGTGGTGGGTAAATGGTTGGTGTGCTAACTGCAAACAAACAAAAGACTTAAGAAACGAACGCGTTTCATTTCATGTGGGAATTTTCATGCTTGAAACATTCATTCAAAAGCTATGTATTTATAATTAATTAAATCCACAATTCGAATATTAAGAAATTTGGCAAATGCATAAAATATTTAACATTTCGTTAAGCATAAAATAATTATTGTGATGAAACAAAGTGCTGTTGGGGTGGGGGGGGAATATATAGCATAGAATGAGTCATGGCGAAGAAAAATAGTTTGTTTATTAGAAGAGTTATGAAAATTGATCAGATATAGATTGAAATTTGCCAAGCAAAAGTAAACTAATGAATATATATTGAAATATTTATTCGTTCGTTTATTAATATAAGATCTAAAAACAATAAACAAATGTAAGAAAGAGTAGCAATGGATTTTTTTTAATTTTTCAAATGAGAAATTTTTTTACATTTTAATTTGTGCAATCACTTCGAAAATAGAAATAAAAGATTCCATCGCAATAAGTTGAAACGTTAAGCTCTACTGTGATTTTTATATAGTTTTTTATAATAATAAGTAATAATGACAGCTGTAATGCAAACCAATTGATTTTCAAATAAACAGACCCCTGAAGAAGCTGGAAACAAGCCAGAGAAACGTTGGGTAAAAATTAAATAAATTAGTTTAATATCAATAAAAAGTTGACCCGTACAACAAAATTGAAGTTAATAAAAAACAAGAAATAATATACTAAATATAAATATAATAATATAAAACTTATTTTAGTTTTTCGTTTGTATTTTTATACACTCCACGAGAGTATTATGTCTTTGTGCATTTGTTTGTAACACCCAAAAGGAAACGAGATAGACCCATTGTTAATTATACCGATCGACTTAGAATCACTTTTTGAGTCGATTTAGGTCCGTCCGTCCGTCTGTCCATCATCACGCTGCAGGTCGCAATTGTATACATAACTAAGTAAAACTTTGCACAATGAAGTTTTTCAGGACAAGGACGAACGCTTTTTAATTTGAAGAAAATCGGTTCAGATTTAGATATAGCCCCCATACGAATTTCACTCCCGATTTGACTCTTTTCACTCTAGATACCACATATTACAACAGATTTTCTTAAAAATTGATAGAACATCTTATATTTCAACTAGAAACACCTGTGGTAAAAATCGGTTCAGATTTATATATAGCTCCATACAAATTTCGCTCCCGATTTGACTTTTTCCGCTCTAGAAACCACATATTTACTCGATTTTCTTTAAATTTGGCACAACATCTTATAGTTTTACTAAAAACACCTATGCTGTAATAGGGTAAGATCGGTTCAGATTTAGATATAGCCCCAATATAAATGTCGCACCCGTTTTGACTTTTGCCGCTTTAAAAGCCACATATTGTGCTCGATTTTCTTTAAATTTGGCACAACATCTTATAATCTAACTAGAAACACCTGTGGCTAAAGCGGGCTAGAACGGTTAAGATTTAGATATAGCCCCCATACAAATGTCGCTCCCGATTTGACTTTTACGCTATAGAAACCATATATTGTACCCGATTTTCTTTAAAATAAGAACAACATCTTATAGTCCAACTAAACAAACTTACGGTGAAAGTGGGTAAGATCGGTTCAGATTTAAATATAGCCCAAATACAAATGTTGCTCCCAAAAAATTTAACCGATTTTGGCCAAACTATACACTTTATTTATTTATTCTATTCAACCGTTGGACTATTATTTGTGGGGTGCCCCCAGCAGCCATTTGAATGAAATTATTTTCCATTATTAACCGGAAGCATTCAAATAAAAAAGAAATTTGAGAAAATTGTCAGTAGATTTTTTATAGCATTTTCAAAAACAAGTCATTTTTTGAAATATGTGATTTCTAGGGCGGAAGAAGTAAATCATAGGAGACATTGGTATGTGGTCCGCCATCTAACGTTTTTTTTCAACTATTCAACCGTTGGACTATTATTTGTGGGTTGTCCGAGGCAGCCATTTGAATGAAAATATTTTCCATTATTAACCGGAAGGATTGTACTTTCAAATAAAAAAAGAAATTTGAGAAAATATTCAGTAGTTTTTTTATAGCATTTTCAAAAAAGTTATTTGGCGGACCCTTTCGCCTACTTCGTTCCAGGTTTCAATATATCCTCATACAAATGTACTTTCCGATTTAACATTTTTTCAAACACATACATTTACAGGATACAAAAAACCTTTTCGTTTTCACTTTTTCACCGAATTGAATTGTATTCGGATATAAAGTGGAGTGTATCATAGAGTCGGCCCCGCCCGACTTTAGCATTTCCTTACTTGTTTTGGTCTGTAATCAATATTTGATTTGAACTGGGATATTGTCCTGGCTCAATACCATTTTGCATCTATATTTAATAGAATGATAATTGGTCCAATATTCCGGCAGACAAATTCAAATTATACGGTAGTAATAGGATGAATCGGACAGACATTTGAAAGGGGCCTATAATCACACTTGGGCCTGATCCAAAACATGGGCCTATATATATTTCTCATATATATCATGATCCGATATAAGACGTAGTTTCTAGAGCTGTAATAGAGTAGAATGGGGGCCCTATTTGGGTTATTCCAAAGTATGGACACATATATTTGACTTTCATTGTATGTATTCTTAGTTGAAATATTCTATAGGGTGTTTTTTATTGAGGTATAGAACTTCGAATTGAAATAAAACACAAGAAAATTGTTTTAATGTCCATCAATTTGGCTTTATTGGAAGGATAATTTTATGCCATTAATGTTTAAATATGATTTCGGGCATGTGGCCGCCGCGGCTGGCTCGAATATAGCCAATTCTACAGGTCCAATTTTCAACCACTTTCTCCAATTGCTGTGCACGGTGGCGAATCGATTCATTCGGGTCCTCTTCAACACTTTGCTCTAAAGCGCCAATTGTTTCTTCGGTGCGCACTGTTCGACGTCTCTGCGGATGCGTATTATCACATAGAGTAAACGTAGTGCGAAAACGATCCATGGTTAACCGAATTAATTGCTCTGATGGACGATTATGTCGACCATAAAATGGACGGAGCGGTGAACTTCGCGAACTGAACCATTACTTTCGAAATAAATTTGCACGATTTGCAAGCGTTGTTCTTTTGTCAACCTGTTCATGATGAAATGGCAAACCAAACTAAATATTAATCACTTGACAGCTGGCAAAATGGCGGCCAGTTAAAAAAGTGATGCCAACTTAAAGTTCTATACCCCAATAAAAAACACCCTATATAATCGATGTAAAATTTGCGTCCTTGAGGGGTAACAATTAAAATGGGGCCATTTGTAAGGGACGCTACATTAAAAAGTTGTTCATATAGATCACTTACAAAGTAGGTATTAATTCCAAAAAATGTTATTTGTTCATAACTTTTTCCGCTCCTGAAACCACATATTGTACACGAATTTCTTTAAATTTGGCACCACATATCATAATCCAAATAAAAACATCTGTGGTGAATGCGGGTGAGATCGGTTCATATTTAGATATATCCCCTTTTAAAATGAGGTTCCCGATATGAGTTTTTTGATCTGGAAACCACATATTTTTCTCAAATTTGGCACAACACATTACAATCCAGCTACCGATATCTATGGTGAAAGTGGGTAAGATCGGTGCAGATTTAGATATAACCCCCATACAAATGTTGCTCCAAAAAAAAAGCCTAACTTTACATATTATATTTCACCTATAAACATACATGGTGAAAGCGAGTCAATGATTATTACCCATACAAAAATCCTTTCCGATTTCCTTTTTTACGAATTGAATTGCAATGGGGTAGCATAGCAAGTGGAGGCTATCATACAGACGACCCCGTCCGACTTTAGCTTTTCCTTACTTGTTTATTGTTGAAATAAAAAGTGTTGTTCCAAATTTGAATAAAGTCTGATATAATAGGGAGCGGAGCGACTTGGTTTATAGAACAAAAAAGTCAAATCCGTAGCGAAATTTATATGGGAGCTCTATATATCTAAAGCAATCTGACCCATTTTCACCACAGAAGTTTTTAGTTGAAATATAAGGTTTTTTTTAATCTGTGAAATTGTGTCGTTTCTGGAGCGGTCATAGTCAACTCGGAGACTGACTTTGTATGGGAGATATGTCTAAATCTGAACCGATGTCACCCATTTTCGCTACAGGTGTTTCTTGTTGGAATATAACATGTTGTACCCAATTTGAAGAAGTTCGGATAAAATATATGGATTCTAGAACGATAATAGTCAAATCGGGAGCGACTTTTGTATGGGAGCTATATATAAATATGAACCGATTCCTTAAATTAAATAGCTTTTGTCCTTGGCCTGAAAAAGAGGTTTGTGCTAAGTTTTATGGAGATGGGGCAACAAGTGCGACCTGTACTTTGATTACAAGAATAGATGGTCAGACGGACAGTCAAAAAGAGTTGTAAGACGATCGGTATTATAATCTATTTCTTTAGGGTGTTACAAACAAATGCACAAAGATATAATATCCTAGTAGAGGGTATAAAGAAAGGAAATAGAAAATATATGGAAACATTTGAAGTTATGGCCTTTCTTATAGAAGTAATGATCTTTAAAAAATCGCGCCCCTTTTTTACGAATTTTCTACAAGTAGAAGTTAACGTTTATTTATAGATTTTCTTCAAATGCCCATAGATTGTTTTCGCTAAGATTCCAGCTATTACAAAAATTAAACTATATATAATATTATTTAATGTACAGAACACGTTTACTTGCTATGTAACCACAAATATAGAAAAGCATTAATAAACCAGTAAGGAAAGGCTAAAGTCGGGCGGGCCGACTATATGATACACTCCACTTTCTATCAGAATACAATTCAATTCGGAAACGAAAACGGGAAGAATTTTTTATGTTTCCTAATCACAGGCTAATATGACGTAGTCCAATTTGTCAAATCGAGAAGAATATTTGCATCAGGGCTATATCCAAACATGGAATGAAGTGACCCATTTCACCATAGGTTGAAGTAATTCGGTGAAAATACGTGGTTTCTGGGGCGGAAAAATTAAGCCGAGAGCGAAATTTGTATAGGAGCTATATATAAATCTGAACCGATCGGACTCATTTTCATCCTGCGTGTTTTTCATGGAAGTATAAGATATTTTGCCAAGTTTGAAGAAAATCTGTTAAAATATGTGCTTTCTGGAGCGGAAAAACTCAAATCGGGAGTGAAATTCGAATGAGGGCTATATCTAAATCTGAACCGATCTGGCTCATCTGATGTGTTTCATGGGTGTTTCTATTTGAAATATAAGATGTTTTGCCAATTTTGAAGAAGATCTGTTAAAATATGTGGTTTCTACAGCAGAAAAAGTAAAATTGGGAGTGAAATTTGTATGGGGGCTATATCTAAATCTGAACCGATCTGACCTATTTTCACCATTGGTGTTTCATGTTGAAATATAAGATGTTTTGCCAATTTTGAAGAAAATCTGGTAAAATATGTGGTTTCTACAGCAGAAAAAGTCAAATCGGGAGTGAAATTCGTATGGGAGCTATATATAAATCTGAACCGATCTGACCCATTTTTATCATGGGTGTTTATATTGGAAAAATAAGACGTTCTACCAAACTTGAACCAGATCTGTTAAAATATGTGGTATCCAGCGTGAAAAGAGTCAAATTGGGAGTGAAATTCGTATGGAGGCTATATCTAAATCTGAACCGATTTTCTTCAAATTAAATAGCGTTCGTCCTTATCCCGAAAAACTTTGTTGTGCAATGGTTCATTTGGGTCTGGCTACAATTGCGACCTGTACTTTAATTACAAGAATAGATGGACTGACGGTCGGACGGACGGACATTGTTAAATCGATTCAAAAAGAGATTCTAAATTGATCGGTATAATTAACAATGGGTCTATCGCGCTTGCTCTTGGGTGTTACCAGTGCCGGATTAACAGTCTGTGAGGCTCTAAGCAGTGAAAGATATGGGGCCCCATAATTTTTTTAAATTCTTTATATTAACTCGTACTCTCTGTCTGCCGGTCTGTACCAAAACTTAGGGTCGACTTTTAACCCTTTTCCCGTTATCCAATCGAGCTGAAATTTTGCAGGCAGACTCGTGGCGACGACAAAAATGAACTACCAAAATCTCAGGCCCCTAGGGTCACGGACTATGGTACCTCCCATACAATTTTTTTCTTTAATTTTTTAAAGAATTTATAGTCAAAAACTGTGTTTTTACATTTATACAAAGTTACATGAAAACAATCGCTTAAAAATTAAACCTTTTTCCTGCACTTTTGACGAGCAAACTTTTCGATTAAATTGTCAAAATTCATGCGACGCATAGCATCTGATTCAATTGACAGAAGAGCCAACGGACTTAGTCGATCTTGTCGCATTGTCGTCCTCAGAGGATTTTTTATTCGTTTCAACTGCGAAAAAGATCGTTCTCCCGAACAGTTTGTTATCATTAATGATAAAAATATTCTGAGGCAGATTTCCACGTTAGGAAAGACTGTTTGAAGTTGGTCATTTACAATGATGTTATAAAAATCAGTAAAATTTGCACTAATATTTTTATCTTTTTCCATTTTCAAACGAACGTACTGATGAAATTGTTCTAATTCATCAGAGAGATTTGAATTTAAATCCTCAGGATACGATGCGACAAGCGACTTAACTTTTGATAGTATCTCATCGTTGGTTAAATTCATGTTTAATAAAAATTAAAACTTTTCTGCCAGATTCTGATAAACGTCGCCTCTTCTTTTCATCTCGACTTGAAGAATGTCGACGATGCAATAAAAAGTCGAAATGCGAAATTTGTCCTTTGCAGATAAAATAGCATCTTCCGCTGGACCATCATTGACTTGTACTCTCCGAGTACGTATTCGATTACTATTTCCTCTATAATCACCGTCGGGTAAAATTTCTTTAGACTTGTTTTCGAATTCTTCAAATCTTTCCCTGAGATTTTGCTAGTAAATAGTCAACGTTTTATACAAATCAGCGCACACTTGCAAATTAACTTCTGAACTCTGAAGGGCTTGTGATGTCCGATGATATTGTTTTGATTCCAAATTTCTTTTGTAAACAAAGAACAAATAATACGCCTGATCTTGGGGGCCCCCATTTTAAAAAGTCATTTTCCCAACTTCTTTTAACTGGCAACGAAAGAGTTATTTCAGTTTCATTCATAGAAATTAAGTTTTTGTTTTGTTTAAAAACTTATTTTTAAAACTTAGAAAAAAATATACGCCTGATATTGGGGGCCCCAATTTTACGGGGGCCCTAAGCAGCTGCTTAGTTTGCTTATGGGTTAATCCGGCACTGGGTGTTACAAACAAATGCACAAAGACATAATACTCTCGTGGAGTGTATAAAAAATCTTTTGCGTCCACCAAGAGGGCCATAACTTCTACATTTATCAATAGATATTTTACAGTAAATATTATTTTCTTCGTTAGAATAGTAGTTAGTAAAAACAGAAAAAAATATTTTCTATTTTTAATGATTTTTGGTGCAAAAAAAAGATTTTTTTCGAAAAAAAAATATATTTTTTTTCTCTAATTTTGGAGACTGTTCCTAAAACACCCAAACCACTGATTGAAATTGATATTCTCAACAAATTGATATTCTCAACATTTGTAGTCATCATAATTGCCTTTAATTGGACATATAAACGGATGTTACCGGATTAATATTTACAAAGTCAGAGTACATATATTAAAGCTACCTTCAGCGCAAGTATGAACAATATGTTTTACAATTTTAAATCGAAAATATATTCATTAAAAAATTAATATCGTTTTCTATTTCAGAAGGCCAACATACATGAGTAGCTAGTGTATATTGTTTACAATTATTTAGTGGACTTTCTGGAGTTGAGCTGTAATAGTTCAAGTTTGGAAACATTTTATGACTTAATTTTTTATTCAACAGCATTGCGTTTTTGGAGAAAGGTATACCCTCCAAAGCTTAATGAATATTAAGTCAATTTAAAGTGCTACTGGGTTTATCCAACACCTCATATTTGCCGTTGACTACAATCAGACTGCCAAAGCAATTCTCACAAAACAAAAGAATACCAACTTAATTGACAATCGAATACAAAAGTCACTATCAACGAGTTCAGTAACACGAAAACGCAAAAAATAAAAAATAAACATTTACAAAAACCCACCAAAACGAATTCGTTTACAAATTCAAGAAATAAATAAACAAACCAAGAAAAAAGCGTAAAACTGGTTTCAAGAATTAAATGACCGAAACACTAACACTACCGGCATTTCGATGGTGGTGCTAAAGCGGCAGTGTTTGTTTGAATTGATTAAGCCAAACAGCGAAACAGCTGACCAAAACAAAGCCGGCCCAAACGCCACCAAAAGCAACGACAACGGGTTCATTTTCAAACCAAACCAGCTGATTTCTGAGCCATTCATTCGCTCTGTTGCCGTGAGAGTAGAGGCCTTATTAAGAGCGCAAAGAGCGTAATGAACTCCGGGGGGACATTTAAGAGAACATTGACATGATGTTTAGTCTGAGATGTGAGCAAATGTATGCATGTTGTGCTGGGTGGCTGACTGACTGGCTGGCTGGCTGCCTGGGCCATTATGGTCTGTTGTGATCCCAGCCACAATTCAAACAGTTTGTAACATTCGTGGTAAGCACATGTTAACGGCGGATGAACGTAAACTCGTCTCCTAACGGCTCTAACGCATCGTAACGTAAACGTACGGATTCCACAACATTTCTCGAACTCAACGACGACGTCGCTTTAAGAGATCCGCTATCGGAGATCGTGTGTGCGTGTTTTTCGTCTTCTTCTTCTTTCTGGTTAATAGAGCAACATACAAGTTTAAGTTAAAGGTGTAATTTTATGGTCATTTGGTTGGTGTTACCAACAAAGAAAAAACAACAACAATAAGTGGTAGTTTGGTTCGAAGTGGCTTTGGAAAAGAGGAAACTGTTGAAGACACATCAAAATTGTACGTTTCGATACGTCCACTTACGAAAATCGGCGATAGTGTTTGTTTGTTGTTTGTGTTAATGAACGCTGGCTTGCACAATCTGTGTGGCGAATGTGCCTCCTACCTGCTCCCTCCGCCATAGCTGCGAAAGTTGTTCGCATTGCAGGAAATAAATCTACTCGGTATTCGAATTTATGTAAAAAGCAAGAAAAAAAATCAGAAATCAACCAGTTGTCTTTCCATAATCTATGGCCATTTTGTGGTAAATATTCGCGTTTGGAAAATGCTAAAATAAGAAAACCAAAAACAAATTAAAACTATCCAGTTCCGTATTAGAAAATGTGCTTATTTCCCAACTTGATTAAATACGATATTTATGCTTTTTAATTATGAACATAAACCTGAAGTGATGTACGTTCGTTGATAATAGAAATGAAATGAAAAAATTTAAATTGAAATTGAAAGTTTGTGTTACTTTTCATAACCGCTCTAATGCGCTGCAGACATGCAGCTGCGTTTGTTTCGTGGAAATGCTACTTAATCGTGTTCGAAAGGCGTTTATTACTGAAATTCAAATATCGGCTACTGTTTTAACAGCGTTAAAGTGTGCGCCGCGTTTGGTGTGATGGTTCGCAAATAAAATGCACAGGAACATGATAACAGCCTGTGAGGATATTTATTGCAAAAAACTGGTATATAACAAATATTAAAAACATTGATGACTATTTCAAATATTAATGTGATAGCAGCTGCTCAGGGAAACCCACCTAAAGCAGAGAATTAAATTAAAAGAATGGCAAAAAGAATTTTGATAAAAATGTAACCATTGGTTTGGAAAAAAATAAAAATACAGCCGGGATAGAAAATTTTTAACTAAAGTTAGATGAAAGATATCTGTAGTCTGTTTTAACGGGCCGCTAGAGACAGAATAAGAAATCAATTTCAAATTGGACTGATTTTTCTTCCATCCCCTGAAATTTAAGTAAGCAAAGCAACTAATTCTAATTATTTTTAATTACTAATAAATTATTCTTGACTAATGTGGCCACATTTGCATTTCATATAACGAATATTTCTTTCAATAAAAAACAATTACACATATTGACGCCTCCAAACAATAGTATGCTAAGTCGGCTTTGTCTGTCTTAGATGTCTTTTTATGAGCTGTGTAAGTTTGGAAGAGGTGAAATGATGGCTCCTATTTTTTACGAATTAAAAATCTTCAGAATGATATTTTTCATTACTTTGTTAATACAAGGTATAAAACCAATAAAAACCTAAGGAAACGAAGTTGATGATTTTTTTTTTCGTTTTTTTTTTGTATTAGCAAAAAATAAAAATATTGTATAGTTTCCATTACCTAATTTTTCATGGATTTTTCATTCATTTTAAACCTTGTGTTGATAAACTACTGAAAAAATTGTCATTCTGAAGATTTTTCACTGAAAATTTGGCAGGTTTTGCAAAAGAAAATAAAAAAAAATCGTAAAAATAGAACGCATCATTTCACCACATCCAAACTCACACAGTCGATAAAATATACATCTAAGAACACTATTTTAAAATTTCAAAAAATCAATTAATGTAATCATTTTGAAAATCAAAATAAAAGAAATAAAATTGTAAAAACTACAAAAAATATAACTCGTGAATACCATACCACTTCGTCGTTTTAAATTGGTCATGACTCATGAAAAAATTTCTATTTTGTTCCAAAAATACACATAAAATGTAAAATATTTGTATGTAAAGAATTCATACACAAAATTTCGAATCAGTACGAACTATCGAGGTTAAAAATCGTACCGCTTGACATGGAATGACTCATATGCAGCTGTGTTAGAAAAATTGTAACCAAAATTAGGAGAACGATATCTGAAAATTTCTCGGATTTTCCTACTATCCCATGGAATGTAGTTAAGCAAAGCTACTAAATTTTCTAATAAATTAATTTGCAATAATGTGACTTAGGCCATTGTTGCATTTCATATAATAAATATTTCATAATATTTCTTTAGATAAAAAGCAATTACACATATTGACACCAAATAATAGCATGCTAAATCGACTTAGCCTGTTTTCAAGATCGTTACGTTTTAAGATTCTACGGTCTTTAACTTAGATTATCTCAAATTTGTTAATGATCGACAAATCCTTTTATAACTAACTTATTTATATAAAATTATTAAAATAAATATCAATTTTGCAAAATTCACTTTTCACTTTCAAATGCGTCGATATTGAAAATGGTTCAAACTCAGTTTTTGTTTATTTTGTTGGTTAGACCATAAATGTATTGTCGTTAGGCTGGGCCATACAATTAACAAATGAATTCCTGTCCAGTCCAATTTAAATTTAAAAATTTCTTGCTTAAGCTATATCTACTTAACTGTTGAATGCAAAGCCTGAATGAATTAATGCCTACACTCAGAAAATTGTGAAACCTAATATCAGTTCAAATTAACAAAAATAATTGGGATATTAGAGTTCTAGTAAACAAATAATTACTTTAAGTTTGTCTTGAAAAATTTGCATTTTTGGAGGACATAGGCTCTTTGGACATTTTTTGATGTACTTTTGCTTTCTATACATTAAAATGATATTAATACATTTTTCTACTGATAATTTATTTTTAATTTTTTACTAAAATTCAAATTTTCGCCGAAAGCGCCTTTAATATTTGTGCTCCCATTTTGGAAATACTATGTTCGCTTAATGGTATTTATGATGGCTAAAATCCTTGCGATTTCCACACAGAACAAGTGGTTTAGGACAAGTCTCTAAAGAATTGAGAAAAAATAAATTTTTCTTCGAAAAAAAATTGTCACGAAAAAGTCATAAAAAAGGAAAAAAATATTTTTGTTACATTTTTAATCATAAAATAACCAATGAAAAAAACTTAGAAAAACGGATTTACGTTCGTTAATGTCATATCTCTAGACAAAAGTGGTATCAGAATTAAAAACTTTTATATCCTTATATTAAAAAACCATGGGACATAATAAAGATGACTGACATTACTATATTTTATCTGTTATCTATTTAAACAAAAATTTTAAAAGCAATGCGTTTACAAAGAGAGCTACTTCTTCATTTATGCATTGATCTTTTACATGTGGGAAAATCCGAAAAATAGTATACCAAGACCAGAAATTCAGAATTGTCAAAGTTACATATCTTTGTTAATGAATGTTTTTCGAAATATATAAATCAGTAGCTTTCTAATGATCACTCGTAGTTTTAAATATTATACAAAAATATATGTTTTTTAGATGTTCATAAAATTGGTAGAAACAACCATGTCCGTTCTACTAAAAACTTCAATCTACTGAATTGTTTACAATACAAGAAATAATAATTGTTTCAAAAGTATTTTGAATTCAGGGAATCTTGTTGTTTTAGTTGCGCAAAGATCAAATTAACATTTTTGGAGGAATCATGGTCTTTGTAGAGCAAATTTAAAATCATCTGATCATATTCGGCACGAATATTGTTTTTTCCAAAAATGGTTAAGTAACTACTTAAATTCCAATTCAAAGTAATCTTAGTGAACTTTACTGAAGGTTATATATTAGCAAAAACATGAGCACAAATATAACGTCCATGACTAATGATTTATATTGATTAAAGACACTGTATTCTTCTTAGGAATATTAGCTGTTAAAAACGTAATTTATTCTATTTTTATGGGTGCCAGCTAACAAATTGCGAAAAACAATATTTTCTCAATTCTTTAGAGATTGTTCTTAAACCACTGTTTCTAAGTGAAAAATTCTACATCTGTAGCCATGATAGTACGTGAATCAGTATGTCTCAATGCACAAAAAAGTAAGTTTTAGGTCTCCGACTCAAAAAAATGTATATGGACTAGGAAAGACATAATGAGCTTAAAACAAAAGTGGCCTAAACATCTTTACTGTCGAACTGTGGTGAAAGATTTTTCTTCTTTTCCTTGGATTTGTTATATTTTACAATTAAATTTATTATTAATTAATTACTGTGATATAGACCACTGTTGCTTTCACATAACAATTGTTTGTTAGGCTGCTGTGTCGTCATCTATACAGAAAGATGAAGATTTCATATTTTTTTCATAAATTTATTGAATGTTTTCTTTATATGTATGCAAAATGCACAAATGAAATGCATTATACAATTTTATCGTGAACATTTTAGACTTCATAATATAAAATTTTTAAATTAGTGAAATTTAGTTTCATAATTTCAAAGAGAAATGTCATTGCATTAAATACAAATTTCCTAGAGAGTATGACATATGCTATAACCAATAAAATATTTGAGCAATAAATTGTTTTCAGAAATTTAATAAAGGATTTTGTTATATTTATGAAACGGTTCTCAATTAATAAACAGATTTTTGGACAAGCAATTTTCATTTCAACTATGTGATGTAAGTATTAAACCGGGTTCGTTTGTATGGGAGAAAAAATGTTGAGGTTTTCCGCACCTGAAATGAAAGATTGGTTTGTTTTATGACAGTACACAAAATATTTCGGCTATACCTCTTAACTTTGCAAAGTTAGAGCGATTTTGCTCAACCTCTGCAAACCATTGTGGCTACAAAAACTATTTTTTGCAAATTACATTAAAGGTATTTTTCTTTAAGACTGGATAGCAAAGCTGCCCAACAGAAACATAAATAAATGGTTACATTTTCACTCAATGGGAAAGATAATTGTTCACAGTGATAATTTCTCAACGGAAAAGATATTTGTTCGTCAAACACGATATAAATAAAAATAAATTTATATTAAAATTTGTTCACTTGGACTGGATAAGTCCAAAAATGTCAACAAAAAATATTTGTTGTACATTTGTTTTAATACAAATATTATTATTGTTATTGGCGACAATTATAAAAGAATATTTTGAATAAAAAATTAACGTTTTTGTTATCACAGCTTGTTATTTAGACTTAAAAAACAGAAACAATTTCGACTACGTAGCAAAAATTAATTTTTTGAAATTCTCCATTTTTGGCAATAAAAGTTGATGAGTCCATGAAAAACTCATTTTACGAGTTTTTTCTGTTATGCCTTTCTGCTTTTCAGATGACGACATATTAAAAATTGCCTAACTTTATTTATTTGGTTTTGTTGGTTAGGCCATTTTAGCGTTAAGCTATATGACGAGCTTAAAGCTAAAATGCTAAAGCTTAAATAAAAATGGTCAAAAATATATCAAAAATTCTAACAGAAATATTGTTTGGATCGTTTAATGAGATTTTGCAAAATATTTCGGTCAAACAGTTTCAATCATCTGGTCATGACGTCTGTGAGCTAACCATCTCCTGAAAGCATTCCTACACACCCTACAATGCCGAATAAGAATTATAGAGGAGAATGTCTGTTAACTATACATAAAATTGCAGGCTTCTATTTTATCTTATTATTTTAGCATTACTGCCCTATACTCCTCATAGGAGTGAAAGGAATAAATATATAAAAGATATATATTTTAGCATTAACATCAATTTTAACCATTTTTCCTTCTTAGTTTATTTAGTTTATTCATATATTTATTTTTTAGGAGGGGGAAATGAAATGACTATTAATGCTAAAGTAATATAGATAGAAGTATGTAATTTAAAATATATATTTAACAGATGTTCTCCTCTTTGATTCGAATATAATATTTGTAAGATTTTAATTTTATTTTACTCAAAACCCTGATTTACAGAGGTAGTTTCGAAAGACTCCAGCTCACTAACGGGCTATGATAAAAATAAATATTCCGGAAGATTGAGTAAAACAAACAAAACTTTCATTTTAGTCGGGACCACCAACAACAAAAGAAGCCACTCATTTTATGAAGAACTTGCTTTCTTAAAAAAAAAAAAAAAACAGACGGAAAAAAGACGTTAAGAACTTAATAAAACTTGATTTAAAATCGGATGCAACGTACAGCCCAAACAGTTATTATAAAAGGATCAACTCACACTTACTAAAACCCGTATACCCCAGCACAACAGAAAATATTCACTAAGCTCAGACTGGGGCTCTCATCCAATACTCATGAACATCTTCTTAAGAAAAATTCAACTCCTTCACTTTGTCACCACTGCAACGATATATTAACCATGGACCATGTGCTATCATGTCCCAATAACAAATCTCAAACAATATCAATAATAAATTCCATTCAAAACTTTAACTATGATCAATTGAAAAATCAAATACCTTATTCAATTTTGAATAATTTGTAATAATTTAAGATACACATTTACATACATGCACATATATTATATAAACACCTCTTAATTAACACAGAGGCGAAAGCCCTAGTAGCCAGTCCTTTTTCTCTAATATTTTCTGTAAATTATATTTGAATTAAATAAATAAAAAATTAAGTCGTTTTGAAAGTAAACCAGACCAGAAAGTTAAACATACGCATCTCTAGTTTTATAAAAATAATTTTTTTCTGGCGATCAACAATTATTTCTATTTTATACCTATATAATGAAATCCAATCTGACAGATCTTTCATTTTTTGTTAAAATAGCCAAAAAATCTGAAATTGCAATATCGAAATGCCATCAATATAGCCATCTATCAAAAAGCGACCCAAATTGTTTTGGAAATGTATCCTGCCCGATTTCAATGAAAAGATAAAACACATACACTCCACTCGTTCCGTCGTTTGACGTAGTACAAGATTTATAATTTTGTAATAACTTTGGATTAAGGATATTTTTAATTTCTTGAGTCCTATGACTACAAAGCAAATACCAAGTTCATCTAGAGGAGATGAAAAGCTTTCAGAGGACATCAATACCATTGAAATCTGTAGGCGCGTTCTAATGTTACTATATCTTCACAAAAACGCACAAGATTAGCATTTTTTGGCTACTGTAAAACGCAATTTACATACTACTTTGAACCACGGTAAACTCTTTATTACCAGAAAGAACTGTAGAATGTATGTGCCAAATTTCATGAAAATCGAAATACATACTGGGTAGAAATTACTCACATTTAAAATAGCTCTAAAAACTAAATAAATAACAGTAGAAAAGTGAGGTCCATAAAATATAGTTTCTCCGCAAATATCGACTGTATGCCTTGAAGGATAATGACTGATTTTGATTTGATTGGGCCTTTTCCCGACTTTATTGTTCCACAGCCTCAAACCAAAATAAAGATATTTTGATTGAACAAAGTGTCTGCATTCATTGGGCATCATTATAGCATTAATAGGGCCAGTCGAAAATTTATAAAAATTTCAAATAATTATATCCTTCAAGAATTATACGTCCGTCTAAACACAAACTTGACTAGTAACTGAATATGTAGACATTTCGAGGAAACTTCAGTCGCACGGAGTATTTGATGGTATTACGTATTATTTTAATATACGACACAAAAGAATTTCGTAATTGTCGTGAAAACATCCGTAAAAATTGCTGCCACGACACCAAACAAAAGGCACCCTTTAGCCGCCGCAAAGCATTATTAACATACAGTTGTTCATTGTTTAATCGACTGTTAATTTATTTATTTTCTTCTAAGCACGTAGTGTGGTTTTTCTAACATTTTTGATTTTCCGCACCAATACTTTTCAAAGCCACACAAAAAGCCAAAAACAAAATAAACAAAAAATATTAGCTTGCCCCACTTGCGCGCGCTCGGTAGCGGAGTGTAATTGAAAACTGAAACGAAAAACTTCAAAACTGACTAAGCCAAATTCGAAGCGAGTAAATCAACAGGCCAGGCCAACTGACCATAATAATATTGCAAACATTGCATATGAGCGTATCAAATATCCGCATTTATTAAACGGCAAGTGTTGCGTGTAACACAAATAAATAAAACCAAAACAAAAATATATAAAAATATATTTGTATTACAACAAAACTGAAAACGAAAAACCAATTACAATTCAAGCCAAGAATTATCTGCGAATTACAACTGCGCGCGCGCAAAGCGAAAGAAAAAACCAAACACAAATAATGTGCAAACAACAATAATTTAGAATGAAAAGCTTGTAATTACCAACTGGCAAATCATTATCACCGATCGGCCACGCAAAACCAACGAACGTCAGAACAACCAACCGACCGTCCGACCAACCGATTTAATTACTACACTTGGCGTTCTCTTACCAATGACCTTTTTCAGCTGCGTTGCGTTGCTTGCTTGGAAAATACAATAACGATTTGAACGATTTTATATATTTACAGCGCTCTTGATTTTACGATTTGTTTATATGTTTCTGTTTACTTTATAATTAATTGGTAATTAAAAGTACTCACAATGTTGCCCAAAACAAAAATACTCTATGTGGGGTTATGTATGTGTTTCCTCTTGAATGCTGCCACTGCTAAGCCCTCAAAGGATACGGAGGAGAATGTGGATAAGAAAACTGAAAAGATAAATGGTAAGTTACGATTTGTATTTAACAATAATATACCATAAAAATTATTTGTTATTGTCTTGTAACTATTGAAAAGTTTATTTGACAAAAACTTTAGTAATGAAAACAACAAAAGGTCACACTGGACAATATTTGACCAAAAACGCTAAATATTTGTTTGTCTCAGTCTGAACACAACATATATTTTAGCGATAAACATTAAATAGGTAGATTTCAGATAAACTAAATTGCTATTAAAATTAGTATTAATACAAGGAGCAAAACGCAAAATCCATTATGTGTTGCTTTGACAATTTTTTTGAACAAAAAAAAAATATTTTCGTTAAACATTTACCTAATTAGGGAAATGTTAATCTAGGGCGGGGGTTCAACCATAGGTTGGTTGGAAAATGTCGCAACATTAAGAAACTCAAATAACATTTTTTATGAATCATATAAATTATTTTATCTTCATTCATTTGAACCTAATACATACTTTAATTTAAATTATTTATTTTTAATGAGTTTTAAAAATAATAGAACTTAAATCACCTCCACTCTTGGTGACGCATGATCTACATTAATTATTCATTACTCTCTACACAATTTTCAGTTGTAATTCAAAAGACATCTTTTGAAATTAAAAAAAAATCAGTTTTGAATTTCAAATGATGTCTTATGAATTTAAAATTATGTCTTTTGAATTACAAATGACAAGTTTTGAATTTCAATTGATATTTTAGGAATTTCAAATGGAATTTTTGAATTTCAATTGATATTTGAGGAATTTCAAGTTATGTCTTTTGAATCTCAATTGAAAATGATGTAGATAGTTCAATCGGGAATAAACTCAATTGTTGTTCGAACGCATTACTTTACATCATTTGTTTTGTAAACATCCTGTTGCCAGGGTTGGCAGATGTGGGGATTTGTGCCCAACCATGGGTATTTTATGATGGTCAAAAGGACAAAAAATATGAATTGGCGGCAGGGGATTTTTTGGGGATTTCATAAAATATTTTGGAGATTTTATTAGGAAATTCATCACTTTGAAAATTTTTATACCCTACACCACTTCGTGGTCTAGGGTATTATAAGTTAGTTTCGCGTCAAATGTTTGTAACACCAAAAAATAATCGAGCTAGACCTACCTTTAAGTATACCGATCGGCTTAGAATCACCAGCTGAGTCGATTTAACGATGTCTGTCTGTCCGTCCGTCCGTCTGCTGTCCATCTAAGCTTGTTCGCACTCTACAGGTCGCAATTGTTGTCCGATTGTCATAAAACTTGGCAGAAGTTATTTTTTCTTGCCAAGGACCATCGGTATTGAATTTGGAGGAAATCGGTTCAGATTTAGATATAGCCCCCAAATGTAGCTCCCGATTTGACATTTTCCGCTCTAGAAACGATATATTGTACCCGATTTTCTTTAAATTTGGCAGAACATCTTATAATCCAACTAGAAACACGTATGCAAAAATTGGGTAAGATCGGTTCAGATTTAGATATAGCCCCCATACAAATGTCGCTCCCGATTTGACATGTTCCGCTCTAGAAACGTCATATTGTACCCGGTTTTCTTTAAATTTTGCAGAATATCTTATAATCCAACTAGAAACACGTATGCAAAAATTGGGTAAGATCGCTTCAGATTTAGATATAGCCCCATACAAATGTCGCTCCCGATTTCACTTTCTCCGCTTTAGAAACCACATATTGTACCCGATTTTCTTTAAATATGGCACAACATTTTATAATTGAACTAGAAACACCTATGCTGAAAGTGGGTATGATCGGTTCAGATTTAGATATAGCCGCCATACAAATGTCGCTCCTGATTTGACTTTTTCCGCTCTAAAATCCACATATTGTACCCGTTTTTCTTTAAAATTGACACACCATTTTATAATCCAACTAAAAAACCTATGGTGAAAGTGGGTAAGATCGGTTCAGATTTAGATATAGCCCTCATATATTTCAACTTAGAAAGTCATATATATGGGACCATATTTTGGTGTAACCCCCATACAAATTGGGCCCCCATTCCACTCTATTACATCTCTAGAACCCACATCGTGCATTAGATCTCGATATAATTTTGCATATCATGTCATATTTCAACTAAGAATACCTACTTTGAAAGTGATCTATATGGAACCTCTTTTTAATGTAGAGCACTTACAAAGGGCCCCATTTTAATTTTTACCCCTCAAGAACGCAAATTTTACATCGGGTTTTTTTTTTGCAGATTACATTATATTTCAGAATACAAAGTCAAATATATGTGTCCACTCTTTGGAATAAAACAATAACCCATTCTACTATAATACAGCTCTACAAACTACGTCTTACATCGGATCATGATATATTTCAACTATAAATACCTACAGTGAATGAGAAATATATAGGCCCATGTAACTATCGGCCTATCTCCAAGTTGTGCAATATATCTAAATTATTTGAACATATTGTGTTTGATAAGATATATTTTGCGATAAAAGGAATACTATCTCCATATCAGCATGGTTTCGTTAGAGGGCGCTCTACTGTAACTAACCTTGCTGTTTTTACCCAGTATTGCATCTCCAATTTTGCGTTAGGTCATCAGGTTGATACAGTTTATACTGATATTTCGAAAGCTTTTGATAGACTATGTCATGCAATACTGGTTAGGAAATTATTTAGTATTGGATTTCATTCAAAATTTCTTGATTGGATTAGGTCATATTTATCGGATAGATGTTGTTTTGTGTCTATTGAATCGTATCTGTCTCACTGTTATAAAGCTACCTCTGGTATTCCCCAAGGTAGTATTCTTGGGCCTTTATTTTTTATTTTGTTTGTTAATGATGTTGCGTCATGTGTTAAATGGAGTGAAGTCTTGTTATATGCTGATGATTTAAAATTTCTTTTACGTATTAATTCCGTTGCTGATGTTTTTCGTCTTCAAAGTGACTTGGACGCTATATCTGCATGGTGTTTTGATAATTGTTTAGAAATTAATTCTTTGAAATGTCGCAAAATCTCATTTGGCAAATGTAGAAGCCCTGTTTGTTATGATTATTTCATCAATTCGGGTAAGATTCAGTGTGTGGATGAAATGTTGGATTTAGGTGTTGTTTTTGATGTTAAGTTTACTTTTGCGGCTCACGTGGATTATATTGTTCCTAAAGCATTTTCACTGCTTGCTTTTGTCAAGAGAAATTGTGCGGAATTTAAAGATCCATATACCGTTAAGCTAGTTTTTACGTCGTTAGTCCGTTCAAGATTGGAATATGCTTGTTTTATATGGAGTCCTTTTTGTGCTAAATATATTAATAGAATTGAGCGAGTTCAAAAGCGGTTTTTAAAATTTGCTTTACGTGCGATTAAATTTAATGAACCTGAGCCTATTTATATTGATAGATGTAGGCTGATTTCTTTGAAAACTCTTGAAAGTAGAAGGAGTCTTCTAGCTCAAGTTTTTCTCTATAAAATTATCAACGGTTTAGTTGACTGTTCAGCTTAAAATCATAACTTTTAATGTGCCTTGCCGTACTTTGCGCCAGAACAACCTTTTCTACATACCTTTTTATAGAACTGGTTATGCCGAAAATGAACCTATTGCTCGGGCTTTAAAGGAGTCTAACAGGCTATGTAGTGATTTCGATTATGCTTTAAATATGTTTAATTTTTTAAAGATATTAGATTTAATTTATTTTTAGGATTATTTTTAAGTTGTAGTCTGTAAGGAAGTTTGTATTCCATAGACTGTAAATAAATGAAATGAATTGAATTGTTTTGAGCCGGTGTTGTTATAGGCCTCCTTTCAAATGTCGGTCTGATTTATCTTATTACTACTGTATAATTTGTATTTGTCTGCCGGAAAATTGGATCAATTATTTACCATATTCGTTAAATTTGACTAAAAATGAATTTATAGTAACTGTATAATTTATATGAACTACATAAAATTGCTCCCATGAAACACCTGGGTTTAGTAATAAAAGCGATGTATATACGCAGGGAGTGGTGTAGGGTATTATATAGTCGGCCCCGCCCGACTTTAGCCTTTCCTTACTTGTTATACCCTACACCACTTCGTGGTCTAGGGTATTATTTTTATTTAATTTTAACTGGGAATGTAAATTTACTTACAAATGTCTCGGTGACATTTATTATTTGGCTGATCACTGGCTTTATCACGATTTCCGTTGGTCAGAACAAAAAAGATATGATATGATTTGTTTTAAATACTATCTATAAAAATTAAATTAATGACACTCCAAATTCCTATAACCCCTCGCTTTCTTCCAACAAGCATGATTCGATACATTACACAATTTTACGTAAATTTAACGTCAAATCAAATAAAATTTACTAAAAATTTATTTAATCATTTAAACTACATAAGTACTTAAATTGATGAAAGTTTTTAGACTCAATTTTAGTATCACATTTAAAAAGCAAGTAAGAAAGGCTACTGTCGGGCAGGCCGACTATATGCTACCCTCCACTGAATTCAATTCAGGGAAAAAAGTGAAATTGCGAAGGATTTTTGTATAAACCGATGTGACCTACTATCAGAATGAGGGTTTCCAGCTGAAATATAACGTGTTTTGCCAAATAAAATCAAAATCTGTAAAGGTAAGTGTCTGAGAGAAAAAAGTTAAAATTTGTATGAGGGTTATATTAAAACCTCAAATATTGCGGCCCACTTCCACCATAAGTGTTTTATTTGAAGAACATCGGTTAAAATATTTGATTTCTAGAGCGGAAAAAGTCAAATCGATAAGGAAATTTGTATGGGAGCTATACTAAATCTGAACCGACATGACTCACTTTCACCACAGACGTTTCTAGTTGAAATATAAGATGTTGTGCCAAATTTAAAGCAAATCGATTAAAATATAGAGTGGAAAAATTCAAACCGGGAGCGACATTTGAATGGGAGCTATATCTAAATCTGAACCAATTTGCTTCAAATTAAATAGCGCGCGTTCCTGATTCGCAAACCTTTATTGGGCTAATTTTTGTTAGGATCGGATAAAAATTGAGACCTTTACTTTGACTACAAGAATAGATGGAGAGACATACAGACAGACGGAAATTGCTAAATCGACTCAGAAAGTGATTCTAAACCGATCAGTATAATAAACGACGGGTCTATCTCGTTTCCTTTTGGGTGTTACAAACAAATACGCGAAGACATAATATTCTAGTGGAGGGTATAATAATTCAATTGCTTCAATTGCTGCTGTTTCATTAATTAGAAGGAAATGTACTGCAATTTTAAATAATTAGCTTGTGATCAAAATATTGCCAGATTGTTGACTAATCAACAAATCATACATAAATTATTTTAGTTTCGGTCGAAAACTTTAAAACAAAACAACTTTTTTATAATTGGGGATTTTCGTGACTATTTTGGGAACTAAGATGATCAAAATATTACACGATTGTTGACGAATCAACAAATCATCCATAATTTGTTTTAGTCGAATTCCTTGAAATTAAACCACTTCTTATAATTGGGGACAATTGGGGATTTTTCATGACAATTTTGGAGACAAGAACAAATTCATCTCACAGGCCTATATTTTAGCACAGGCCTCAAGTGTTGTTATAGGCCCCCTTCAAATGTCCATCCGATTCATCCAATTACCTGTGTATAATCTGTATTTGTCTTTAGATCTTGATCAATTTTTCTAGATCATGTTATATTTACTTTACTCGGAATATCTGCTGGAAATTGGATCAATTACTTTATTATTTACTATACTCATTAAATTTGACTAAAGATGAATTTATAGTATAGTTTATATGAACTACATAAAATTGATCCCATGAAATAACTGGGTTTAGTAATCAAAGCGAGGTATATACGCAGGGTGTGGTGTAGGGTATTATATAGTCGTCCCGCCTGACTTTTGCCTTTCCTTACTTGTTAAATATGTATTTAATTCTTTAAAGTCTTTTTAAGGAAAAAATTATTCTAGTCCAATTTTTTTAAATATTTATCACAAACAAACTATGTTTGGCACAAACACAGGTTTGGCGCAATAATAAAGGTAAGAAACCGCAATGCACAAAAGCTCTTAAAATATATGAGAAACAGTTCGAAAAATTAAATTAGTTTTTTTAATCATAATCAGTATTTTTAACAGATATTCTGCTCCTCTATTTGATACCAATATGTGATACATTTGTTCAACTCGCAGAAGTACGAAAATAAATTAAAACATATGTACTTTATAAAAAGGAGAAACGATCACCAAATGGAAAACTGACTGCACAGTTTTTCACTATCTCTAATTTAATGTGTATATGGTCTTGTTCAGGTTCAATAATATTTTTATTCTGTCTCTCGCTGTTATAAACAAATGCTTAAAAATAATAAAAAATATAAATAATAATAACAAATTAAAATGTAAAAACAAAAAATAAAAATTTTACTTTTCTTTTCATTTCATTTCGTTTAAATCGCAAAATAAGAAAATTTGCCATTGTCAGTTTTTAAGTTTACATATCAAAACAAGTGTTGTGTCCTTGTCTAATATAATTTTTTTACAGAACTCAAAAATGTTTACAAAATTTTGTTTGAATGTTGGTCTGCGAAAATTGATTTTGAACTTGGTCAACTTTTATTTTAATACACTCCACCTCCAGGATGGGGGTATACAAACTTTGTCATTCCGTTTGTAACACCTTGAAATATCGAACTGAAAGCCTATAAAGTATATATATATATATTGATCGTCATAAAATTCTAAGATGATCTAGCCATGTATGTCCGTCTATAAAAAGCATGCTAGCATCTAAGGGAAAGGAGTCAGGCCGGCCAAATTTTCCATAAATGCGTCTTATAGATTGGTAGGGATTAAAACTGGGAAAAAGGAAATATGTTTCCCTCACAAGGACTAAAAATACCCATAAAAATTCCTAATATTTTGAGTATTTGGGCATGTTTTCCAATATATCTGCTTGTACTAACTTGATATTGGGTATGCGAATTCCCCCTATAACAAAAACGTGCACCATAAAGTGATTCTTATTTGTAGGGGGTGAAATGGGGCAAAAAGGGATAAAAATGGTACATATTAAACTACAACAGCTAGAAACACGAAATTCGGTGTGTACATTCCTCTAATTGAGTAGATACATAAAAAAAAGTTTTTTTTTCCAAATTCATACTTTTAAGGGGTAAAATGGGAATATAGGGATAAAAATGGTACCAACCAAACGGCTGCACCTAGAATGATGAAATTCATTGTGTACAACCCTCTAAGTGCGTAGACACGTAAAATAAAGAGATTTTAGAAAGTCATACTCTTCCTCTGACATAGACACGCAAAATAAAAAGATGTTTCCAAATTACTACTTTTACGGCAAAAATTGGTTGAATCATTAATTTAAGTTATTTTGCACTGTGTACGTCAGATAATGGATTTGCAAAATTTGTACTTTTAGAATTAAAATAGAATGGAAATGCAACCAACTGTAGCACCCACTATCTACCAATATGTATGGTACTTAAGATTTTTGAAATTATAAATTAAAGAATATTTATTTTTTGAATTGACTTGAAGTATTATTTCGATATGTAAACGAATGGGTAGCCTTGCCTTATAATAAATATATTATATTTATTAACTTTTTTTTTTTCAATATTTGTATTTGTTTTGGCTTGGCTATATTAAAAGTATTATATTTTCCTGTAATATTACTGCACTTCTACGAAAATCGACAGCCTCTATGGACTGCAATCCAGATCGGCCCGGCCGAACTTAACGCCGTTTTTACTTGTTTGTTTTTCTTTTCAATCCCGGAATTGAAGTTATAGACGCTCACCGGTTAAATTTATATGGAAAAGGTTATTATTTTGAAATTTCAATTCAATATGAATTTTCGCGTAGTCGTTTTGGTGAAAATATAAAATTTAAACAGTAACAAAATAATGCAAATTTATGCAGTATAATTTGTTATTATTTATTTTTTATTTAATTTATACAAAATTTTTTAATGATGAAAAGCTGCTATATAAAACAAGCAAGTAATTATCAAACACTGTTGATTAATAATACAATTAAATTATAACTCGTGGATAATGATGATACTATAGTTACTAATGTTGTAGTAACTAATTCTGTTTTATTTAATATATATCTCTGAAAGAGTGACATAACTCGAAGAGTGTGATTTTTGAGTTAATGATGCAGAATTATTCTTTATATAATACTGTGCATTGTGCACAAAAATTGAATGAATATCTTATTTTTCTTTTCTTTTATGAGCAAATTGGAAACTTTAAACGAGCTTTCTGCAATATCGACTTTTTTAGTAAACTCTTGCAATAAATGAAAGAGATAATAGTGTATGTTGCACTTGCTTTTCAGATTAAAATTTAAAATTATGAATTGGGAAATAAACACCTTATTTCCAGAAGGCGGTATTTCCTGGGAATACTCGGGAAACATAAAAGGAATAAGGAAAGGCTAAAGTCGGGCGGACCGGCTATATTAAAGGGTGATTTTTTAGCTATTATCTTTTTGGCAACACTGGTTTAAACAGCTGACGCTCGTTTCGTATTTTGTTTCACTGTCAAACATCTTCAGTTTGGTCTATAATTTAACCATGAATCGTCTTACAAAAGAACAACGCTTGCAAATTATTGAATTTTATTATCAAAATCCTTGCTCTGTTAAGAAAGTTCATCGCGCGCTTCCATTTTATGGTCAGTTTAATCGACCCACTGATGCGACTATTGTGGCTAAATTTCGCACCAAATTTACATTGTTGGACATTAAACCACCAACACGCTTACGTAGAGTGCGAACTGAAGAAAATATCGCAGCTGTGTCGGCCAGTGTTAATGATGACCATCAATTATCGATTCGTCGCCGTCCGCAGCAATAGGGCCTCTGTTACTCAAAAACGTGGAAATGCCAAAATTGGACTAAGCGGATGGACCATTTGAGGCGCAGTCAAGGTCAACATTTGCATGAAATAATCTTCAAACATTAAATTATATCGACCGTACTATCGATTCAAATAAAGATTTCATGAAGTTTTCTGAATTTTATATGCTTTTTTTGAAAAACTTTCCTATAGCTTTTAAAAAATCACCCTTTAGATCCTGCACATTCTACGTCTTTATAATTCAATTTGGTAAATCATGTGTTTTATATCATGGACCGATGAGACCCACTTGTTGATTTGATTGTTGACAGCAGGATATGTAGTGGAAAGCACATGTCCCTTTAACCATCTAGATTAAGACGGCGAAAGATTTCAAGAGTTTTTACTTAAATAAATTTGCGTTCTGTAAAATATAGATGCAAAATGGTCTTGAGCCAGGAGAATATCCCAAATCAGTCCAAAATAACTTACAAAAATCTGTAGCCTTTTTTTCAGTTTGTCTAGACTAAATCACAAAAATTCCGCCTAAAGCTATCCAGCAAGTTCAACAACATATAAATCAGCCAGATTTGCAGATTGCATGGTTGAGGAGAAAGTGAACGATGTCATAGTGTCTGTCAACAAAAAAACAAAAACTGACAAAATACGAGATTGTTTTAAAGTTGTTGATCTTGCAATATTCAGCTAAAAGTTGCTGATGAAGTTGCCTGTATGCACAAGTTCAGACCGGCAAGAAAATTGCGCACAGCTAGAAAGAGGGAGAGAGAGCGAGTGAGTGAGTAAAAACCAGTTAAGAAATTACATGGTACGTCCGAACAATGAATACCAACCACAGCATTAACATTGGCCACAACAACAATAACGGTTTCAAAAATACATAATTGTCTTGGATTTATGAAAAGCGTGACATGCAGCGAATTCAATTAACATGTAAATGCAAATTTACTTGTTTATATTTATTTAACTTGCATCAGCGAATGATGTTTACAATTTTGTTGTTTTATAGCATCGAAGTCATTGGATGTGTTGGCTTCACATCAAATTAGCTTGGCCAAAAACTACAGTAAAACTAATGAAATTAATGAGTGAGATAAGTTGCTCTGACTGTGTAGACACAAAAAAGAGATCCTTTGAAAATCGTTATTATAGAGACAAAATATACCGTTTTTAATATAGCCAAACCAAAACAAATATAAATACTTAAAAAGTAATTTTATAAATTAATATAATATTTTTATTACTTCAAACAACGCTTATAAGGCAAGGCTACCAATACATTTATACAATATATATCGAAATAATACTAGTCTACTCAAAAACTAAATATTCTTATATTTATATCTTGGATAAAATCTTTTTATTTTGCTTGTCTATGCAGTCAGACGAATGTGCACACCGATTATTATGAATCTAGCTGCGACCATTTGGTTCGTACCATTTTTATCCCCTTTTTCCAATTTTACTACCTTAAGAGTACGACTTTGTAAAATATTTTTATTTTACGTGTCTGCACACACCGAATTTAATCATAGCATAGCAGTTTAGTTGGTACTATTTTTATCCCTCTGTTCCCATTGTATCCCTTAAAAGTACGAATGTGAAAGTAACATTTTATTTTGCGTGTCTACGCAGTCAGAGGAATGTATACTCCGAATTTCATGATTCTAGCTGCGGGCATTTGGTGGGTACTATTTTTAATCCTTTAATCCATTGTAACCCCAAAATGTACGAATTTCGAAAAATCCGTTTATTTTACGTGTCTACGCATCAGAGGAACGTATATACCGAATTTCATTATTCTTGATGCAGCCGTTTGGTTGGTACCATTTTTATCTATCTATTCCCATTTTACTCCTTAAAAGTACGAATTTGGAAAAAAAATGTATACCCTACACCACTTCGTGGACTAAGGTATTATAAGTTAGTTTTCCGCCAAATGTTTATAACACCAATAAATAATCGAGCTAGACCCACCTTTAAGTATACGGATCGACTTAGAATCACCAGCTGAATCGATTTACCGATGTCTGTCTGTCCGTCCGTCTGCTGTCCATCAGGCTTGTTCGCACTCTACAGGTCGCACTTGCTGTCTAATTATCATGAAATTTGGCAGAAGCTACTTTTTTTGGCCAAGGACGATTGGTGCTGAATTTGGAGGAAATCGGTTCAGATTTAGATATAGCCCCCATACAAATGTCGCTCCCGATTTGACTTTTTCCGCTCTAGAAACCACATATTGTACCCGATTTTCTTTAAAATTGGTACAACATCATATAATCCAACTCAAAACACCTATGATGAAAGTGGGTAAGATCGGTTCAGATTTAGATATAGTTCCCACATAAATGTCGCTCCTGATTTCACTTTTTCTGCTTTAGCAACCGCATATTGTTGCTGATTTTCTTTAAAATTGACACAACAGTTTATAATTGAACTAGAAACACCTATGGTGAAAGTGGGTAAATTCGGTTCAGATTTAGATATAGTCCCCACATAAATGTCGCTCCCGATTTCACTTTTTCCGCTTTAGAAACCGCATATTGTTCCTGATGGTCTTTAAAATTGGCACAACATTTTATAATTGAACTAGAAACACCTATGCTGAAAGTGGGTAAGATCGGTTCAGATTTAGATATAGCCCCATTCAAATGTCGCTCCCGATTTGACTTTTTCCGCTCTTGAAACCACATATTGTACCCGATTTTCTTTAAATTTGGCATAACATCTTATAATCCAAATAAAAACACCTATGGTAAAAGTAGGTAAGATCGGTTCAGATTTACGTATAGCCCCAATACAAATGTTGCTCCCGAATCTTTTACCGATTTTGGTCAAACTATACATATTATATTTTACCAATAAACATACATGGTGTAAGTGGGTCACATCGTTCCAGGATTCAATATACCCCCATACAAATTTCGTTTCCGATTTAACATTTTTTGTCAAACACATACATTTACAGGAGTCCAAAAATCCTTCCCGATTTCACTTTTTTACCGAATTGAATTGTAGTGAGATAGAAAATGGGGTGTATCATATAGTCAGCTCCGTCCGTCAGATCATTCTATGTTTCCACTAGGAATACCTACCGTGAATGAGAAATATATAGGCGCATGTTTTGGCACAGGCTTCAAGTGTTGTTATAGGCCCAGTTCAAATGTCCGTCCGATTCATCCTATTACCGCTGTATAATCTGTATTTATCATTGGATCTTGATCAATTCTGATGAAGAATTTATAGTAACTGTATAATTTATATGAACTAAAGGGTGATTTTTTAAGAGCTTTATAACTTTTTTTTTTAAAAAAACGCATAAAATTTGCAAAATCTCATCGGTTCTTTATTTGAAACGTTAGATTGGTCCATGACATTTACTTTTTGAAGATAATTTCATTTAAATGTTGACCGCGGCTGCGTCTTAGGTGGTCCATCCGCTTAGTCCAATTTTGGCATTTCCACGTTTTTGAGTAACAGAGACCCAATTGGTGCGAACGGCGACGAATCGAAAATTGGTGGTCATCATTAACACTGGCCGATACAGCTGCGATATTTTCTTCAGTTCGCACTCTACGTAAGCGTGTTGGTGGTTTAATGTCCAACAATGTAAATTTGGTGCGAAATTTAGTCACAATAGCCCGAATAGCCGCTTCAGTGGGTCGATTAAACTGACCATAAAATGGAAGCGCGCAATGAACTTTCTTAACAGAGCACGCATTTTGATAATAAAATTCAATAATTTGCAAGCGTTGTTCGTTTGTAAGACGATTCATGATGAAATGTCAAAGCATACTGAGCATCTTTCTCTTTGACACCATGTCTGAAATCCCACGTGATCTGTCAAATACTAATGCATGAAAATCCTAACCTCAAAAAAATCACTCTTTACATAAAATTGCTCCCATGAAATACTTGGGTTTAGTAATCAAAGCGAGGTATATACGCAGGGAGTGGTGTAGGGTATTATATAGTCGGCCCCGCCCGACTTTAGCCTTTTCTTACTTGTTTTGCATTATGTATCCACTCAATTAGACTGTTGTTGTTTGATAGGTACCATTTGTATCCCTTTTTGCCCCATTTCACCTTCTACATATAATATACGCAATCATTTTAGGGGTATTTTCAGTCTTTGTGAGGGAAAATATTTTCACTGTAGACCGATTTCGCGCATTTTCAATCCCAATCGATCTACAACTATTAGTGCAAAATTTGGACGTCTTAGCTCCTTTCGTTAATATGCGAGCATGCTTTCAGCAGACGGACAGACAAACGGACCGAAGGGCATGGCAAGATCGCCTTACACGTTTTAAATGAAAATGTTGAAATGAAATCTTGGCAATGTTGTGTAGAAAACGCATTTTCTGGGATGTACACAGAGAATTAAAAGATTCCAGCTTCATACGTCAGATTGGTACCATTTTTATCCCTTTTTTTCCAATTTTTTACAAAAAGTGGATATTGCCGTAGGGCAATATTTTTCGAAAATTTTCATTTTCGCTGCAAATATGGCTAAAATGGTTTTCACACATGAAATTTTTGTTTTATGATTTTCTCGCGATCTAGAAAACGGATTCGACTGCATTTTTGTTTGTGTATTAAGAACCAATGTCGCTTGTAACATTTATGTAGCCAGAAAATCGCTGCAATTGTTGAAAAATCCAAAATTCGCGGTTGCAATTGCTTATATTTAAAATTTCACTGTTCAGTATTCTGAAACTTTTCTGACACAAATATTCCGAATGAAGTCAGCAACCATATGCCATAAAAATATTATGTCATTTTTAATAAGATAAAACGTTTCGCGGGTTTTTCTAAAGATACTTTTCTCAATTTTTGACTTTACAGCCTATTTATCGTATTTTAGCCTGATAACCTGGGAACCAATATGCTATTAACCGTGTAATGATGAAATTTGATAATGCGATATGCCATAAATCTAGAAAAATGCTTTAAACTAAATCGTTGTAGCGAATTACAACCTTCCGTTATTCTTCTCCTTTTTATACCCTCCACCTCCAGGATGGGGGTATATTCACCTTGTCATTCCGTTTGTAACACCTTGAAATATTCATCGGAGACCCCATAAAGTATATATATTCTGGGTCGTGGTAAAATTCTAAGACGATATAGCCATGTCCGTCTGTCTGTCTGTTGAAAGCAAAATGATCTAGAAGGTTCAAATTTTTCCTAAATGTGTCTTATGGTTGTAGATCGGTTGGGATTGAAAGTGGCCGAAATCGGCCCAGAGGGAAAAATTTTTCCCTCACAAGGACTGAAAATACCCCTAATATTTAGAGTATTTCAGCATGTTTTTTGAACATATTAGCTTGTATTTAGTTGATATTTGCAATGCGCATTCCCTCTATAGCATAAAAGGGCACCATAGAGTGATTTTTATTTGTAGGGGGCGAAATGGGACAAAAAGGGATAAAAATGGTACCTATCAAACGGCAACAGATAGAAACACGAAATTTGGCGTGTACATTCCTCTTATTGAGTAGATACATAATATAAAAGTATTTTTTCTAAATTCGTACTTTTAAGGGCTTAAATGGGGATAGAGGGATAAAAATAGTACCAACCTAACGGCTGCACCTAGAATAATGAAATTCGATATATACATTCCTCTGATTGCGTAGACACATAAAATAAAAGAACTTTCCAAAATTCGTACTTTTTGGGGTTCAAACGGAAAAATGGGATAAAAATAGTACCTACTAAATGACAGCAGCTGGAATCATGAAATTCGGAGTATACATTTCTCTGACTGCGTAGACACATAAAATAAAAGAATTTTTCGAAATTCGACTTTTATGGTGTAAAATGGAAAAAGGGGATAAAAATGGTACCAAACAAATGGATGCAGCTAGAACCATGAAATTCGCTGTATACATTCCTCTGACTGGGTAGACACGAAGAATAAAAAGGGTTTTCCAAATTCGTTCAATGGGAGCAGAGGGTAAAAATGGTACCAAATTCGTACTTTATTTTGTTGCTTTTACGGCAAAAAAATGGTAAAATCGTGAAGTTGTCTTATACTGCGTACGTGAGAGATAAGGTATTTTCAAAATTTATACTTTTGAAATTAAAATAGGATGGAAATACAACCAACCAAACGACTGTAGCTGAAAATACACTCTCTATCTCCCTATATTTAGGGTATTTATGATTGCTCCCTTATATTTACTTTATGAATTGAAGTATTATATCCATTATATATATAGTATACAAATATTGGTAGCCTTGGCTTATTAATTTAATTTCTTATTTTCATACAGTTAAAATTTGTTGCGGACATTCCTCTTGTAGCTTGGAAGCACCACAAAGAAAATAAAAGTTTTAGCGTGCGAAATTTCCAAAGGAAATAATGTTAACCTTAATGATTCACAAGGTTCCAGAATATGCAGTGATGAGATCAAAGTAAACTGTTTTAATAATTATTTTCTTTCCTCCGTATCTGATTTGAAGTCCCAAATTGAAATTCAGCCTGGAGACAATTTTAATTTGCTGAGAACTCTTTCACAATCAAATCACCGTTTTAAAATAGATAATGTTAGTATAAATGATGTGAGTAAAGTTATAAGAGAAATGGAAGGTAAGAAATGTCCAGGATATGATAATATATCACCAAAATTTATTAAGGAATGTGCTGAGGAAGCGGTTCCACTTTTGGTGGAAATTTTTAACAAAATGAACAGTAGTTCAATATACCCAGACACCTTAAAACTTCATAAAGTTGTTCCAATACCAAAGAAAGTTAATGCTGTTTCCTTAAATGAATACCGACCAATAGCTGTCCTGTCCACAGTTGACAAAATTTTTGAAAAAATACTTTTTGATAAACTATTATTTTATTTGGAGGAAAACAGCTTATTGTTTGATAGTCAATTTGGATTCAGAAGAGGTTGTGGTACAGAAGATGCTGTATTAAATGTTTTGCAGTATATTTGTAAGGGACTAGATGGTGGATTCTGCGGTGTTGCTGGCATATTTTTTGATTTTACAAAAGCTTTTGATCTTGTAGAACATAAAATATTAATTCAAAAATTGGAATATTACGGCATTCAGGGAAAAGAACTTCTACTATTCAAAAATTATTTATTGAATAGAAAACAATATGTTCACCTTAACGATGCACGAAGTAATATTGGCGCAGTAGAGTATGGAGTCCCACAGGGAAGTGGTTTAGGCCCGTTATTATTTTCGATTTATGTGAATGACATGAAGAACCTTGATTTGTCGGGTAAACTATTTATGTTTGCAGACGACGTGTGTTTGTTTTACCCATACAAGCACGATCTGGTTTTACGAACTCAAATGGAAAGAGATGCATCGTTGATTTTCGAATTCGCAAGGTTGAATCGATTATTGCTAAATCCAAATAAGACTAAAGTAGTTCGGTTTAGACCCCACCCAGCAAGTAATAATGATAATTTCTCGGTGTACGTCGATGGTAAATCAATTAGTGAGGATCACTCTGTGAAATATTTGGGAGTGACACTGCAAAACAATTTGAACTGGGATATACATATTGCTGATATCAAGAAGAAAATAGCCCCAGCAATCGGTGTATTATATAAATTGAAATACAAATTAAATGAAAAATCGAAGCTCATGATATTTCAATCGTTAGTACAATCGCATTTGAAATACTTAGCTATTGCCTACGCCAATAATAAGAACAGTAGCTCTTTGAGATCTCTCCAATGCATGCAAAACAAAGCTCTCAAGACGGTATATAATTTACCATTGACCTATCCAACGATTTCATTGTATAGGGATGTGGCGAAGACTATACTGCCAATATATGGATTGTATGAGTACCAAGTTGTAATGTTCGTGTTTAAGTGCATTAATAAGATTGGCCATCACACCATATCATTTTTTCAGAACCAAACAAACTTTAACACTAGAAATCGAAATAATTTAAGAGTTCCACGGTGTAGACTTGAAAGGACAAAACAACGTATTGATTATGTGGGTGCTACCACATATAATGACCTACCATCAGCTTTGAAATCTGTTAACAGAATTTCAACTTTTAAAACTGCATTTAAGAAATTTCTATATAATTCGTTTGAAACGCTTCTACCTTCAGTATAAAATTTGAATTTTATAAGATATTTTTTTTAATTGAATTTGAATTTGTATATAAATTAGAATAATATATTGCCGGCTTGCCTCAATAATGCCACTATGGCGCTGAGGCCAGGAAAGTTGTTTATATGGAATTTGTACAAATAAAATAAAATAATAATAAAAAAAAAAAAAAAAAATGGGACAAAAAGGGATAAAATATGGTACCAATGATACGACAAAAGCTAGAATCATGAAATTCGGTGTGTACATCCCTCTAATTGCATAGACACGTAAAAAAGAGGGATTTTTCGAAATTCGTACTTTTAAGGGATATAATTAAAAAGAGGGATAAAATGGGACCTACCAAACCGCTGAAGTTGAAATCATGAAATTCGGTGTATACATTCTGACTATAGAGACTCGAAAAAGGGTTTTTTCGAAATTTGTACATTTGGGTGGAGAATGGGGCGAATGGGGATATCTTTAAAATTTATACTTTTCTTATCACTTTGTCTGTATCTGGAAATGCTTCTTTCTAATGGCGACTGACAATCGCCTACTATTTAGGCATGTTCACTTTCACAATTCCAGCATTTTATTTATAAATAGTAGTCGATTTTAAACAGTGCGCAGAAGTATACATTATAGTTTGAAATAGTAAATAAATATAGTAATGTGCATTAAAATATAACAATTTTCGTAATATGGTACTGTGCTTCTATGTAAAGTCGACTTCCTTTAATCTGCTGGTAATACTATGGAATGCACTACGTGGTGGAGGGTATATAAGATTCGGCCCGGCCGAACTTAACGCCTTCTTACTTGTTTGAACTATATTATTTATATTATTTTTATGTTCATAGCCACTTTTGCAGTCACAAATCAGAAATTTTGAAAAAATGGCTTTAGAAAAAAAATTTCTTCTCCAAATTTATATGACAGATGACATCGAAATCTGAGAATAGTTTGGCATCAAAAACTCATTTTCGAGAAATGGTTCATGAATAAAATCCCTCGATATACATATACTTTATAGGGTCTCAGGTCAGTATTTCAAGGTGATATAAACGGAATAACAAACTTATAAAAAAACGAATTACAGAAGAACCTGGGTAAGTGGTACCTCGAAGGAAAGGCTGTCGGACATTCGGAGTTGTGTCCGTGGTGTTTATGTCCATTTTCATTATTTAAACAAAATAGAAGGAAACGAAGGCTTCCTGTTCCCGGAGATTTTCTTCTACAGGCTAAATATAAATGCAAAATCGCCCAATTATTTGGACGATTTTTCATATTTGTGTATGCATTTATGGTACATAAATTTGACAGCCAGCAATAAAATCCTAAAGATATTTTCAGATTTCAGATAGATTTGAGTGTGGTGTAGGGTATCTTATATTCGGGCCAGCCCAAGTAAAGCATGTCTTACTTGTATTTTTTCTGAGTGCAAGACAACTTTTTCAGTTATTTTTAAATTGAATACCACAGCTACCGCTATTGTGTGTAGGACATCATGACAGGTCTACTTTTGCTGGTAATAATTCAAGTACCTCACTCACTCACTACCCGTATTGCGAGCATACTCCGCATTTTTCACAAAGGTATCAATATCATAAAGTGTCATGAATAAAATCCGCCGAAAGCAAAACATGTTCGCATTAACAACAATTACGTAAATGCGGATGCATCGTTGGAGAAAAAGTAATGCGACATGCACTTCACTCCATTTCAGTTCACTCCAGTTTCAGTGTAGTTCAGTTCATAACGCCAGATAATAAGCCAGCAAGTGTTAAATATGCTGGTATTAAATTTCAGCTGTTAAAATATTTTGTTTTGTTTCGCTGGAAAATTGAACATAAACTCTCATTATGCAATTAACACATTGTGACAGCTTAAGTTTTAAGCGTTGGCCAAGTTTTGCTGGGTTGCTGCGTGCTTTTCGAATTCATTCGATACATAATTAACTTCGAAAGCAAGTCCAGCAAAAACATAATTAAAATTTGTACAAAAATTATGAAATATTTGAGACCAAAGATCGATTATTCTTGCATTGCTGTCATCAATTAAATGTTTCAATGTGTTCCCCAATGACGCAGTTTGACTTATTGTCTTTTGACTGACTGTCGATGGAAAGAAACAACATTTAAATTGAAAATCCTTAGTTTTGCCAACAAACCATATTTACAAAACCTCCAAAGAGTTTAAAACAATTAATCATTTTTCATTATGTGACCACCTCAATATAAATGAGTTCAATGCATTTTGTCCATAAAATTATATGATTAATATTTTTCTATTTCCAACTGTGCAGTGATTTCGTTTAATGCATACAAAAAATATATTTTTTAATTTAATTTGTGTTAGTTTTGTTGTTGCTGGCTCGGTTTAAAATCGAATTGAATTCGATATGCCTACCTACACTTGAGCAAGAATTTTAATTGATGTTGCGTTGAGCTTGAGGGAAGGTTGCATTTTGTTTCGAAAATATTTGTTTTGTAATACGTTTTTTTATTTTTTATTTTATTTCATATCGAATATCTACGAGTTACATTATTTACATGTACCGTGACATACAAACATATTTTGAAATCCAAGAAAGGAGGGTTTTTGTGCAAACGAGAGCTCTTTTGGTGGAACTAAATTTACGCAAGTGATCACTTTCAACTATTTAATCTCTACTGCTTGAAGGTCGGTGGAATTGAAAATGGGCGAAATCGACCCAGGGGAAATTTTCCCCCCAACAAGGACTGAAACTATTATTTTTTGTCAATTTCCTTCTTATACTTCTTTCTTTTAAAATGAATGCGACCAAAAAAGTTATTTTTCGTACTTTAGGGGGTGAAAAGTACAAAAAGTTATAAACTCCTATTCGACGGATGTGGTCTGAAAATTCCTGAAATTGAAAGAGTCATCTCGTTGGATCAAGGATGGCGACAAAATTGGGAAAATTTTACATTGGGAAATAAGATTTGGAAACGTTTTAGTAAAAACTCGAAATCGTTGAAGAGAAAGGAAATGGAAGATCTTTGCATTGAGAAACGTATCAAAAAGGAATATCTCCCAGCACCAGCAGCGCCCAGCGAAGATTCTATTGAACGTGTAGAATATATCAATAATTTACTTGAAAACAATTGTATAAAATGGGGACCTATTTATATGGGGGTTATACTAAAACATATTCCTAGTTGAAATATAACATGATCTGCAAATTTTGATGCACATCAGATTTAAAAATGTGGGTTCGACAGAGGATATAGTACCAGAATGTGTACTCATATAGATCACGTTCACAGTAGGTATTCTAGTTGAAATATATCATGATCTGCAAAATTTTATCAATATCCGATGTAATATGCACCACATCTTTGGGGGCATTTGCATTGGGGATATACCAAAAGATGGACCCATATAGTTGGCTTTCATTGTGGGTACTTATAGTTGTGGTAATTTATATTTGGAATGTAACATGACGTGGGAAATTTTATCAAGATTCGATGTTCATTTTAGAGCAGTAATAGTGTAAATTGGAGGTACATTTGTACGGGGACCATGTGCCTTAAATCTTCTAATACCTTCCACACAAATTACCCGACCATAATTGAAATTTAAGTACTTATAACTTCTATTCTAAAACGATCTAGCCAACAGTCAGTCTGTTGAAAGCATGGTAGTATCTAAATGAAATCAGTCAGGACGTCCACGTTTTCCACGAATACGTCTGATACTTGTAGATCGGTAGGGATTGAAAATGGGCGAAAGCTGTTCACAGGGAAACATTTTCCATTAAAAGGACTGCAAATACCCCGAATATTTATAGTATTTCAGCGTGTGTTTTTGAATATGACTGCATATATTTACATGATATCTGGAATGTACATTCCCCTTATAGCATTAACGTGCATCATAAAGTGATTATACCCTACACCACTTCGTGGACTAGGGTATTATAAGTTAGTTTTCCGCCAAATGTTTGTAACACCAATAAATAATCGAGCTAGACACACCTTTAAGTATACGGATCGGCTTAGAATCACCAGCTGAATCGATTTACCGATGTCTGTCTGTCCGTCCGTCTGTCCGTCTGCTGTCCATCTAAGCTTGTTCGCGCTCAACAGGTCGCAATTGTTGTCCGATTATCATGCAATTTGGCAGAAGTTACTTTTTTTGGACAAGGACGATCGGTATTGAATTTGGAGGAAATCGGTTCAGATTTGGATATAGTCCCCATACAAATGTCGCTCCCGACTTGACTTTTACCGCTCTAGAAACCACATATTGTACCCGATTTACTTTAAAATTGGAACAACATCTTATAATCCAACTAAATGCATCTATGCTGAATGTGGAAAGTTGGATCAATTACTTTATTATTTACCATATTCATTAAAGTTGACTAAAAATGAATTTATAGTAACTGTATAATTTATATGACCTACATAAAATTGCTCCCATGAAATACCTGGGTTTAGTAATCAAAACGAGGTATATACGCAGGGAGTGGAGTAGGGTATTATATAGTCGGCCCCGCCCGACTTTAGCCTTTTACTTGTTTTTATTTGTAGGAGGTGAAATGGGACAAAAGGGATGAAAATGGCACCTATCAAACGACAACAGCTAGAAAAACGAAATTCGGCGGGTACATTCCACTACTTGAGTAGATACATAATATAAAAATATTTTTTCCAAATTCGTACTTTTAAGGGATTAAATGGTAATAGAGTGATAAAAATGGTAGTAACCATACGGCTGCATCTAGAATAATGAATCTCGGTGTATGTATTCCTCTGATTGCGGAGTAGGGTTTGGGGAAGAATCGATATAAATAATCGAAATAAAAGGTGAAAATCTTCTTAAAAAACAATTTACTTTAAATATGGACCAGTAAAAACTTATCTAAAAAAAAAACAATTAAAATTGTTCAACTCGAAACTTTCAAGAGAAATCTATTATGAATAAAAATATGTCCAACGGTTTATTTGAATGACCCTTTGTAAGAACTAATTACTGCACTCAATGTTTTTTATGAAGTTATTTATTTAATATTAATTGTTTCTAATGCTTTTTCAGTTTAGAATATTTCCCTATGTTTCTGTAAAATATTTTCGTCTATAGACGAATGAATCTTCTAAATTAAATACGTCATAACATTCTCCGTCATACATGTTATTTGTTTCCTTAATCATTTATAATTTTCAATCTAGTATGGGTATCAGCCACATGTGCTTGCGATTTAAACGTCAAATTCTGACTGATTACTCTAGAATAAAATATTTGTAAAATGCAGCCGTTTGATAGGTACTATTTTTATCCCTTTTCGTCCCATTTCACCCCCTACAAATAAAAATTACTTTATGGTGCTCCTTTATGCTATAAAGGGAATGCGAATTGCAAATATCAAGTAAATACAAGCTATTATGTTCAAAATATGCTGAAATACTCTAAATATTAGGGGTATTTTCAGTCCTTGTGAGGGAAAATTTTTTCCCTCTGGACCGATTTCGCCCACTTTCAATCCCAACCGATGTGCAACCATAAGACACATTTAGGATAAAATTTAACCTCCTAGCTCATTTCGTTCGGCCGCTATCCTGCTTTCAACCGTCAGACAGACAGACATGTCTTAGAATTTTACCACGACCCAGAATATATTATTTATGGGGTCTCCGATGAATATTTCAAGGTGTTACAAACGGAATGACAAAGTGAATATACCCCCATCCTGGAGGTGGAGGGTATAAAAAGGCATTGAGTTCAGTACAAATTTATATAAATTTAAAGACAACGCCCGTTTGTAGGGAGATGCTATCAAAATGTTTGATATCCCTGCGCACCAGAATTATACTTCAAGTACATTCAAAGAAAGTGCCATAAATATCCTAACTATTGGGGGTTATTTGAGGGACTTTTTGTACCTGTTAGAAAAATCTTTATCCCTCTCGATCAATTTTGCCCATTCAATCACAAGCATCCACACAGCTAGAGGAGCTTACACACTGAATTTCATGGTCCCAGCTACACCCGTTTGGTTAGTACAATTTTTATCATTTTAACGCTAAAAGTACGAATTTATATATTTTCTGTTTTGCGCGTCTACGATGTTAGTTAGCTGAAGCAGTTTGGTTAGTACCATTTTTATCCCCCTTTTGCCCCGTTTCCCCTTAAATTTAATATTTTATTTTTAAATTTCGA